>OW121846.1:35758238-36358238 GCA_933228895.1 Platycnemis pennipes | reverse complement strand
ACACACCTTCACGGTGGCTCGCAGGCTTTTACGCATATCTAGGTGTAGTTGAAAAGTTTGTCATATGCTAGTAAAATGCATTAAATATGTCAAAAGTTCATTTGAGCAAAATCTAATCTTCAGAACTTTAACAACTCATCTGTATCCTTCCTTAATCTGTATTAGTATAATGTGTATGACTGCATGCTCACTAGGGTGTCAAAAAAATCGAAGTTGTTTTTAATGCACACCCTCTTAATTTTTTTATACGATGTCAAAACAGTTGTTAAAAAAGTTCATAAACGTAGGAACTCGGCAACCCGTGCCGACTTGCATTGAAACATTTCAGTACTTACTATGTAAGGCGTCCCGGAAAACCTTTTATATTTTGATGGGAATTTTGCGAAAAATATGCTATGTACATTGAACTATTGTAAATTGTAAAAGGTGTCTACATAAACTAATGAGACTGAGTTCTTTGTATACTATCGGGCATCACTGGTGACGCGACATCAAATAAAAGTTCATAAATGCCCTTGAATGGTCAACTTCAGGCAGTTTTACACATTTTCTAATATTCGTTAAGTGAATTTAAGTGTCAATGAAAGGGCAAATATCACTATTCGCGAAAGTATTACCTTTTGGGAAAAGGTGCGTATATAAACCAAATCTTTTCCTAATTGTGTGAAGAAACTAGAGAACCTATTTCAAGTTTGGAGGATATTACAATAAAATACACAAAAAACCCTAAAAGTATTTGAGCAGTACCAACAAGAGTTTGTCATCAACTTAGATAATTTGTTGGACATGGCATACGCCGATGCGCTTCCATGAATAATAACACATAAGACATCTGATTCTAATGAAAATGACAAGCATTCAAAAGAAGATTTTCCAACTCTAACCGAGAACATACAACCCGGAACCAGTAAAACATTATGCAGAAACATTTCATTACTCCAAAATTAGTAGCAGCAGCTACATAGGTGTCAGTTAAGTATGATATATTAAGTTTTGTTCTTCGAGCTACCACTGAGGCACCTGGGTATTATACTGATGAATTTCCTTTAAGTAAGTCCTCGATTCAAAGAATTCAAACAGAAAAACGGAAAGAGGAATCATTAAAAGGTAATTGTCAAAAACGGGGTACCAGATATTGTGGCTGTTCACTAGTATGGCAAACTGTGGCCTGATTAGAAATCGTGCCTGATAGTTATTTCATAAGCAAATGAAGAACAACTTATTGCATTTCCAAGGTTGGAGAGCTCTCCATGAAGGGCGCAGGCGCAGGCTGTTTGGAACGCAATTGGGGCAATGTTTACTCGGAACCGAAATCGCATTTTTGTACACGAAATCGTTAGATGGAAATGAAAAATGAATTTTAGTGAAAAAATTAATCTTCTAACCACGACCACTCACTCATAAATCAAAAACTAAAATAAGCAAAAGATGAACGCCCACCGAAAAAGCTGCTGTGATAACATTGACGTCATTTTCCTCACGTACTTGATTGCTTTTCGGGGAAGGGAAAAGAGTGGAGGGGGATTTTCGGAAGGTCTGCTCCAGGGAGTGTGTAAATTATTATAGTTTCTCTGGTCTGCTCACACAGATCCTGCCGTAACTGCTCCTATTGGCAGAGTCAGCTGGGGTCCCCCCCCCCTTTTCGATAAGGCAAAGTAGCTTCGCGGGCTCAGTTGTGATTGAACGAAGGCGAAATACGTCTGAGGTTGCACCACGCCCACTATTATATTAGTTGCGTTGTGTTGATGATGTCTTAAGTCTGTGGACAGGAAGTATTTGACAACTTGAATCATTTTACTTGTTTTTAAATAGTTTGCATAAATCCATTAAATGTACAATTAGAGGTTGGGGACAAGCTTATAAATTTTCTGGACTTAACTATTGACATAACAGAAGGAGTATATGATTTCTCAGTTTTTAGAAAATCCACTTATTCAGATGTAAATGAATGGTAATGTAAGTTCCCAGAGTGCTAAGCACTTAATAGAAGAAGACCACCGAAGTGACTTCAACCCAAAAGTTCTTCACTCGCAGTGTAAGGGCCACAAGCTGGACTATCTGGAAAACCTTGAGAATTTTTTGTATTCCAAAACAGCTAATGTATGTGTGCTGCATGATATGCTCCCTTTCCACCTTACCTTTCCCCTCTGCCCCTCCCGTGAAACAATTCCTAACATTGCTCACTCAAATGCCCCCGCTTCCCCACTCCCACATTAGACCAATCATACACTTCCCGCACGTTAACTCCATCCCTATCGCCTGACACCACTCACTCTATTCTGTATATAAGGGGCTCGTGATGTAGCATTGTGACCTTGATAATGACTCTATAAGTCGAAAAATAGGTCGGCTTTAATAAAAGTCTGTGGATTTTTACTAATTATACGTTATCAATATGTGGTTCCACGAAGTCAAGCCTAGCAATTTGTTATATATCGACGGTGTTGATGACAACTCTAGCTTAGAACTGCATTTAGATTCGGGTCGTGCCTCTCCCAAGGACCGTAGTCGCGGAAACCTACGCGGCGCATCTTCGAAGGCCTCCCGCCAAGAAGCAATCGAAAAGAAGGCTGCTTTTTCGGAAGGGCGCAATCCTTGGAGCCACCCATTAGGCCCTTCCTCTCGAATACAAAAATCCTCATTGATCATTTTGGAAGGGTGCCCCTAACCGTGGCAAGGGTAGAAGGAGGCTCTCTGGCAGGAACGTTCGCAGTTTTGCGGGTCCCGCAAGGGTTAGAGCTCTTACGTGGTCTGGGCATTTTAACACATTTTAACAATTTAAGCGGTAGTGGTGCAGTGTTGTCAAATCTCTTTCAAATCGGTACTAAGAAAAATTCGGCCTCCAAAGTGTTAAGATTTTTTTATGTCTGTACAATAAAGTAAATTTTCGATATACAATTGGAAATTTCCCGGAAGATACAGACACTTAAGATATTGGAATGTCGAAAATTCACGTATTCCTTGGCTCTGGAAATGTTTGAAGTGCTCATTGTATTCATATTGAGTGTTCTTTAACATTTAGTAGTGTTAATTACGTGAAAACCAAGTATTCCTGAAACAATATGTTGTGACTGCCAAATAGTTTTAACAAGAAAAACCCTACCTTTTGTTTCTCTGAGGAGTTCGTATAGGTTTTAAATTCATCATATAAGTTAAAAAGATGCCCTAGATAGCTGGAAATGTCACGATATTGTCACCGTTTTTAACATATGTGACTCCAAGCTGATGATGGTTACCCCAGATGCTCCTCACCTTTTCCATACCTGTGAAAGGGGTGTCCGGCAGTTTATGACAGATACAAACGACGTCCAAGAGTCTTTATTGGCCTCTTTCACAACTTTTTTAGCTTTAGTTCGAAGACGGCGAAAGGAAGCCATATTGAGGGCCGTGTGATATTTATTAAAAAATTCCAGAACTATCTTCCATGCCCGAATAGCCTCGGCGCAATCGTCATTCCACAGTGGAACCGCAGGCCACAGAGTGGCGTGTACTGACCGTGGTACACTTAGATTTGCAGAATCGACGATGCTGTTTGTCAAAGAGTCAATGATCTGAATAGCACCACGGCCTTCGCAAAATGTAAAATTAGATGATTCGTTAAAAGGAGACCAACCGGTTTTCCGGATACTCCAGTCGCTAGGCCGAATAAGATTAGGGTTAATATTATCTTCTCTATCAATCATAATAGAGAAGTGATCGCTCCCACATAGATCATCATCACCATTCATATGAACTTTGTACATTAATGTGCTCGATGTTAAACAGAGGACAACAGGCGAGTATCGGCCGTAAAAACAGTTAAACCGTGTTTTCTTTCCGTCGTTCAATAAAACTAGGTTAGAATGAGTTAAAAAAAAACCGCGCTAAAATGCGTCGTCTGGTAGCACTGTGCCCTGGAACTACCCTAGAGCGTATCATGGGCATTAAAATCACCCAATAGTATGAAGGGCCTCGGCAGTTGGCTGATAAGGGCTTCTAAATTAAAACGGGTCATTGGTGCCCCCTCCGGCAAGTAGACGTTACATAACTTCACCGATTGGGGGCCGTGCACCGATACCGCTACCGCCTGGAAAGGCGTGTTGAGCGCCACTCGGGAGGTGCATAGGGTCTCCCCAGTGGCGATTATAACTCCACCGTGTGCCCGTTGGCCACTGGTGTCGTCATATCTAAAAACGTTAAAGCCACTTGAAACACCCTTGTCAGTTGTTATAAAATGAGTTTCTTGTAGACATATACAAGATAGGTTTAAAATCACGTATTAAGATGCCCAGCTCCACCTTATGGCGATAAAACCGTTACAGTTCCACTGAAGAATGAATGGCATTAGCATCAACTTAAAAATATATAAATAAATAGGGCAATCCGAATACACAGCAGGATTTAGAACCCCCCCGACATGGAGCCACACATCCGGGACGCCGCGCCGCACCGCAAACCGAAGCGGTCGCCAGGGCTACCCGAGGGGATATAGTACCCTAGAGGTGGTTGTCTGCTTCCGGGTAGAACCTTCAGTGCACGAGCCCAAAAAACCCGTACACCTCCTACCGCCTTCCACAGACCCTCACCTCTCCAGCGCTCGCAACCGAACGTATCGGAAGCGGATTGACCGGGAGTGGCTAGCTCCCGGCCGCCCATCTACAGCGAATCCGGGGCCGAAGAGGAGTATTGGCCCGTAGTCCATACCGGGTATCCGAAATCCGGCTGGGAACCACGGACCTCACCCTCCAGGATCCCCTTCTCCTCTTTACGGGCATCCGCACACGGCAAACATGCGGGTGGATCGCAGGCCAGGTGGTGTGGCCGCACACAGACAGTTGACCCACAAGACTGTCCAGGCTCAACCCTTGCCTGCACGGGGTTTTTTTCGGGGTTGTCTCCCCACCCTTTCAGTCGCCTCTTATGCCAAGCAGGGATATTGCGGGAGTATTCTCAATCCCCCTACCCGCAAGGGGGGGGGACAATTGGTATTGACACGAGTGGTATGGTAGGACAGAGTATGGACGGTGCGAGAAACTTGCGGGGTCAATTTAATGGAATTCATTCATTTGTGCTCAGAGAGTGCCCTAAGCTTACTATATTTGGTGTTGCTCACACAGATTTTCTTTGATCGTTGAGAAGTGCATGGATATTGGTACTCAAGTACGGAACATGCTCTCAATTCTTCAAGAGCTCTATGTGTCCATGTCAGGCCACAAATGACATCACACGTTCATTGAAAATTTAGAAAAAAAAGTCCCATATCTGGCCAGTGGTATGGGGTTGAAGAGGGTCAACGCGACTCGGTCGAGCAAAAGTGAAGGCGTTAGCACAATTATTCCTTGCTACGATGTGCTAAGAGGATTTATTCGAAGACAAAGAATCAAAGACGGTTTCAAGGGCATCGGCAAAGGGACTTTTGAAAGCAATATCCGATTATGACACCGTTGCCACCATGCAAACTGCTTCAGAATTCTTCTAAGTCTTTTCGCCAGTAACAGTTTGTTTGCAGTCAAAAATCATTGACTGTGCAATGATTTGAGACCATTTCAAAAGTGGAAGCCATGAGAAATGACAAAGCATGGAGCGAAATCGCGGATATCATCTATCATTTCACAGTTGAACAAAACCTCCAGCAAATTTCCAACCGAAGAATTCGTAAAAGAAATAGGTTTACGGACAAACTTGCCATTTATGAGACACTAACTCACCCAAGAGCCAAAATAATATCAAAATTGTGCTTTCAAATCCTTGATTCCCTAAGTCTTCAACTGCGGGATCGGTTTCCAGAAAGTTCTCTGAATAACGACAAACAAATTACTTACTTTTCCCATGAAAGTTTACTCAATGTTGTGAAAAATATGGGTAATAATCTAAGGCCTATTCTTGTCAGTTACATTTGTGAGTTATATGGAATCGATGGCGAAGAACTTTTTGAAGAAGTTAATATATTTAGTCACCTGTGCGACATTAGCTACCCGAGCATTGATTTATTAGATGTGCTGAGCTTGAGTGACGAGAGTATGAGCCAAAATAATGTGAAAGTGACACACAAGATTCTTGTGACGACAAGCCTGATGGTCCAAGTGCAGATCCTAATATAGCCGAACAAAGATTTCTGGATCAATGGGTGGCACAAGGATTCATTGGGCCTTATAGATGTTTATTAAATATTTCTGGATTTCCTTACCTAACGACGTTATACCAGATACTTCTGGAATGGCTAACAAAAAGTTGCTCAGCCGAGAGGGTTATGAGCAGATTTAGAATTGCAGATAATAGGCTGAGAAGCAGCATGGGAGATTTCTGGCTCTCCGACATGCTTGTCCTTCCTTCTGAAAAAGACTTTTAAATCCATTCCTAACAGATTAGTTATGGAAAAATTTGCTCTGTCAAGTGTGAAAAGAAAAAAATTACTACTGTATAAAGGTCATAAAGGGTAGGGTAGTCAAAATGGTACCACCTCCACCACCAGTACTGATTTTATCTGTATTATTTTATTATTATTATTTGATTTTTTTACCAGTATAATTTGTAAATAAGAGCTATCAATAATTAGATGTAAATGGACTCCATTTCATTAAAGACAAATCGTAAATTAAAATTTTTGGTTTATTTAGATGTCCTTATTTTTTGCATATTTCACTGATAAAGCTCTCACAAAAGCTTATGGAGTTCAGATGCGCAGAATAAGACGTCGCAAAGGGGTAGGGAAAAGGGACGTAGGGGAAAGCGAAGACATTTATGTCATGCATTAGTGCATTTCAAAAGATGGAATTTGTATGATGCGGACAACACAAACGCTGCGCATCCGAACACCATAAGCTTTTGCAAGAGCTGTATATAGCTGTAAGGTGTGGCGTAAAGTATCATAATAGTGTCTTTGTAGTAAGTTGACCGCCTATTTTGTTAGATAAGATCAAACTGTGTAGTTTTAGGAGCGCAATATTCAATATATTTCCCATATTTTTTTTAAATTATAAATATGAAGAAGCCTTAAGCTACTTTAATAAGATATAAGAAATAAAAAATTATTATTTTAAAAATTTATTTCTTTTTTAAAGTATGTTATCAAAAAAACTCGAATCCTTATGGTTGCTTTTAGCATCGTATAAAGTTTTAAATAGTTCCCCCATAAAATCGTGATAGCTTGCCTAAGATTTTATTTCTATTTCTAGAGTTTGGTCAAAAATCTTTCGAGCCAAATCCTCAAAACTGACTCTAAAAATATGGAACCCAGCAAGTGGTCAAAAACGTGTATGATGATTTAAGATTTTCAGTGATACTCTACTAATTTTTAGCGGTAATCTATTCACCAGCCCTCTTTCCATTTGCATCTTTCTGATTTTCTGCTTATAATAAACATTCCCATCCCTTGAAGAAAATATTTAAAACAATAAATATGATTAAGAGAAATGGTAATGATATAGATACATATGTGATAGGCCAGAATGAGTGAGATGGATGGACAGCAGCAATAGTGTGACAGATAGATATTAATGCACAGAAAAGGGCCTACGAGTTAAAGCAGAGTAGTTTTAGCAATAAAGAGGGAATTGAGTATAAGAGTGATTGAACAGTGAACCAGGTCAGTGATGCGATTGTACCATACAGGTATCTGTATCTATCATAGGGTGTATCATTTAACATATCTACAATATTCTACTATATCTACCATAATATGTATCATTTAACATGATACATCTTACCAATGAGTGGCCACATTGAAGAGATATTTGAAGAGGTGTTATAAGACTAGAAGATAAGCTAGAAAACTTTATTATTACTAATACATATATACTCAAAGAGGAAATTCTTTTCTAAGTTTGGAGTTAATTTCTTAGGGTTTGGTCATATTCCTCAAAACTGACTCTAAAAATATGGATATTACAGTTGTCGACAAAGTGCCCGACGATTATCGGCTGAAAAGTGTATAAAACCATATGTTAAGCTAATAATAAAAAACTTCCCGAATCCCCCGTTCCCCTCGGCGTTACTCATAGGGCAGGCTTTCAAATTTTAACCTAGTAAGTTGGTTTTGGGGGGAATGTGCCATCAGCATTGGGGGATGGGCACCTCTTACCTCACGCAAGGTTTCCTTTGAGTCCAACGCAAGAAAACTGACAAGGGAAGGAGAAGTAAGAATGACCCATTCCGTTAGCATGGTCATGTACTCCCAAGTTAAACCGCATTAGCAGATTCGCATATTTTCCCCACAAACCTAATACTCGCGAGGATGTGTGTAGGAAGAAATATATTTGGCAAATGAGACTGTGTGAATAATGAAATAAGCTTAAACAGCTAGAGTTTCTCATCAAAAAACATACTTTACACCCTGCCAATGATTTGAACATTCTTTCGGGGATCTGTTCTAATGAAATTGCCAATAATTGGCTAACTCTATTTTCAGTGACTCGACTTCGAGAGATATTTGACACAAAAAGGTGATAGAGATTTTACAATGGTGTACTGGTTCGTACTTGAGTGTTGTGAGGAAAACACTTCGAGTTCAGTACTGCATCCGTAGGATGGTACGTTGAACCCTTGAACCCTGGCCGCCTTTCCTTCACAGCATAGTAATGTTGACGACGGCCTTTCACCGGTCCCCGAAAACTCCTACCTAATCACCAACCTGTCCTGAAATGGCGCAAATGGCCTTAGCTATCTGTCACCTTTCCACGTGACTAATACTATAACTTGGGTGATAATACGCTCTGGTAGTGGAATTAAATCGGTTCGCCTTCAGCCATTTCCGTTCCTTTAAATGTTCATACCAATATCCATAATGGCGTCTATGGCCTTAGGTGTCGGTTTCCTCAAACCAATAACTACAACTTATCCTGAAATATGGAGAGAAGTCTATCAGCAATAAAATATCGGAAGTGACAATAAAGCTCGCACTCCCAATTTCAAGCTACTGCTCCTATCTTACTTCCTAGAATATGTATAATATGTATTTATATTTCAACGCATAAAATTACCACATATGTATTCGAATCTATGAAGTTTAAACACAGAGATACGTTTTTTTTCGGTATTCCTTAGATTCCAACCCCTGGTTGTAATTATTAGGTAGGTCGCAACATTAGGTAGGTCGCTCACAAGGACGAAATAGCGTCCGTTCTGCGTAGTTACGTTGTGACGTACAGTGGAGGACAAGCAGCGGCGGAGCATTTAAAATGGATCCTAATACAGTTGACAATAAAAACGTATTTGAAATTATGGTATTGTGTTTAACACTAGAACGCCCAGAGGGGTCATTTTGAACCCCTCGTGTTTTTAAATTTGTTTTTTGAACTCAATTTTTAAGAGAACAGAATTTCTTTTCGTGACTTTTAATATTTTTAATAGGTGTTCACTTGCATAAATGTTTACCTTCCTAAAATAATCCATTGAGGAGTTAAATCATATTTTACCTTGAACGCCCAAGTGGGGTCATTTTGACCCAAGCGTTCATTTGCGCGCTTTATCTCTGCTAAAGGTCCTTTTTTATTTGCATTTTTGTATCATTCTGCTGCATATATGCTCACTGCTCTGTCGTCTTATCTTTTTCATTCGGTTACTTATCTTCCAAGTTCGTATCAATTTACAAAAAAAGTTTTGTTTCCTTTCCCCATCACGTCCTCACTTTTCCTTTTGCTTACATGTGAATTATTTAGTAATTACTTTGTTGATATCATCATACATCGTCAATCTCTGTGGTGTGAGGAGAATGCAATTTTAATTACCCGTTATGCATGAATTTATCAACTTAGTTGACTCCAAATCTAATTATTTCTCTTCGGATGACGAGTGGAGAATAAAACTCGTTCTTTTATTCACGATTCACGTACTTTTTACATTACACACAAAGGTTTTATTAGTTTCTACAATATATGTCATTATCGATTTTGATTATGGCATATATTGTCTAAACTATGGTAGAAACCAATAAAACCTTTGTGTGGAATGTGCAAAGTGGTTTTTCTTTTCCAATCGAGTGGTTCCACAAAGTAAAGCCTCAAACTTTGAACTCGTTCTCACAGTGACAGCAAGTGAAGTTCGTGTATTTGTTGTCCATTGTTCGTGGCTTCGCGGGGCGAATTTGCGGTGTGATCGGTATTTTGAAGATAGCTGTGATCAAAAATTTCTCAAAGAACAGCACAATGTTCTGCTGACATTCTTGTTGAGCTGCATAAGATTCAATAAGATGAGTCAATGGTGGAGAGTGTTCATTTGACAAATCCGACGGCAAGCTGACATTTGAAACTTGTGAAGAATAAACAGAATCCTCAGAATGTGACGATAAGTACCCATTTGATGAACTCAGTAGAGACACTAGGAAGGGTGGAATCTAAACGTAAGCTCACTATTTGATATAATATTCATTTACTATTTTCAAGGCACTCGGGGTCAAAGCAAAAGATACCCTCCTTGGAATAATCAGAGATAGCTGCGACAGTGGAAGGCCACCAGAGAATTTCCAGAAGAGTGAAATTAGCAGGAAATGCGAAGAACACAGAACCTTTAGCCTGGTGTTACACACATCGAAAATACTTACTAAGATTATTAGCAGAAGAATGGAAGGGAATCTTTCGGAAAATCAATTCGGATTCAGGAAAAACCAAGGAGCTAGGGAGGCAATACTCAGCTGAAGGATACTGACCGAGAAAATGATACACGTAAACAAGCTGTTGTATGTGGCATTCGTGGGCTTGGAATAGGCCTTTGACAACGTGGAATAGAACAAGATATTCAAGATACTGGAAGCCATTGGAATGGATTACAAGGATAGCAGAAACATCTACTGGCTCTACAAGAACCAGGTCACCACAATGCAAATAAAAGTCGGAAGGAAGATAGAAGCCAAAATAAATGAAGGAGTCAGAGAATGATTCAAACCTCTCCCCTGTGTTATTCAATATAATTATACCTGGGAGAAGCAATAAGAGACGCAGAGGAAATTGGTATCAAGGGCATCAAGGTGAATGGCGAAGAAATAAACATGCTCTGGTTCGCTGATGACATCGCAGTTGTAGCAGAAAGTCGAGGGAACTTGCAAGCATCCATGACTAAGTACTTCAAGAATATAATAAGAGCAATACTAATAGTAAACTAAAACCCTAGTGTGCGGAAGAGAGAAGCTTAGGGCAAATACCACAATTGGAGGAGTGACTTTGAAACAAGTGGAGTACTTCACGTACCTCGGTAGCACTATCACTTGGGATGGAAGAAGCTCAGCGGACATCAAGCGCAGAATAGCACAAGATAAGGATGCGTTTATGAAGAAGAGACAGCTACTGTGCACAAAGAACTTACGGCTGCAAACAAGGAAGCACTTTATCATGGAGCGTAGTACTCTATGGATCAGAGACATGGAAAATCGGGAAAGCAGGCCAGCGAAGAATTGAAGCCTTCGAAACATTGTGCTCGAGGAGAATGTTGAAGATTAAATTGACTGATATAGTGAGGAATGAAGAGGTGTGCAGAAGAGCAAATGAAGATGGACATACCTTGAGGCACAATGAATTAGTTAGAAATATAATAGAGGGGAAGATTGGAGGGAAGGTCCCACAAGGAATACCAAGGGGCAAGTATCTAGAGCAAATAAAGCAGGACGTGAAAGAGAAAACATACCAGGGCGTTAGGCAATTAACACTAAATAGGGCGTAATGGAGGGCTGCAGTAAACCAATCATAGGATTGAAATACTGACGATGATGAAAACTATTTTCATTAGGCTACTCAATTTTTTTTTACATTTTTTCAGATGGTATTTTTAATTTTGGCAGGACAAATCATTCATCATAAAACAGTGCACATTGCAAAAACAACAAATAAATACGTTTAAATAAAGTAAGTGACATTTGTTGTTTACTGAGTGTCAACATTTTAGGCAAGAAAAAATTAAATTGAAGAAAAACGAGAAAATTATTCCAACTCTCAAAAATGATATTTCAATAAATAGTAATATTGAGAAAAACATTTCTGTAATGAACTGATAAAATCGATAAATCTGAAGAACTAGGTCATTATTTAATGAAAAAACACTAAAAATGTAAACATATAAATGCCTTGTGAAAAATTAACTTATTAATTACCGGGGGTCAAAATGACCCCATTTGGGCGTTGAATGATGTCGAGAAGTCAGGGCGTCCTAGTGTTAAACGCTTTTGACATTATAGTATTGTGTATCTCTTAGGTGTATTGGTACCATGTTCCAACCTATTCCTGAAGTTCACACGGCGGAACGATGACCTCTTCAAGTTAAATCGTACACAGTGATCGGAGTGCATTCATAGTGGTTCGCTCGGCTTAATCTGCAAATTCACGTTAAGAATGTTGAGATGGATTTCTCACACCACCCGATCATGAGTGAAGAAATTTCAACGACTGGTTAAGAAATGAACAGTTTCCATTGCAATTAAAATGTTATTGAATGAAATTTGAAATTAGGGTTCTACAGGTTAATATTGATATCAATTCGAAAACATGAACGTGCTTAAGACACTAAAGGTACGCCTTCAGGCGAAGGAGAAGCACAATACGCACCGTAAATGAATACCCCGGTTATTACTAGACTGATGGGTGGACAGCACTCCGAGTGCTTGTACTCTGTAGACCGGCGGTCAGTCATATAATGTAGCCAACCTTCGCCCACCCGTACCGACTATCCTCGCCTGATCCCCGGTTACAAGTCAGCCCCGCACACAAAACTTCTCAGACTTGGAAGATAGGATGGGAATGGAAGGGAGTGAAGGAAGCGTGGAGAGAAACCCGGCGTCAGTATTTCCTTTCGGCCTATTTCATATATACTGACAAAATGCCACCGTAAAAATCCTAATATTCCTCCAAAATGGAAGAGACATAACTTCAGCTGGCTTAGGACGAAGCCATCCGCTTGCATCGTCATTTACGTATTACATCTAGACCGGAGATAACCGTAGCCATAATAGCATTTACACGGAAAAGGCAAGGGCTCCATTGAATACTTTAAAGGGAAAAAATACACTAGACACAACTTCGTCATGTATAGCTAACCTTAATGGAAAAAATTCGATTACAATCAGAAGACGTGGCTGCACCTACTAATGTTTATTTTTCGCGTCAAACGTTGACGCTACTGAAAGCCTGCCTCATTGATATTAAATCATACACAGCTTTTCAACATATTTAATAAATAATGATTACAAATCAAGCACAGTAGAACACTTTCTTGCTATGAATGAACCTAAGAATTTGGGTGATATAAACTAAAATTGTGATCGGACTGGTGTGCTATCTATAGTACCTACATACTAACTACCCATCCCGAGGACGGCGTTCAAATCCCGGCAAAAGTTATGAAGGAGATTTTTCATTGGTAAACCGGTCACCAATTGACTGATGTGTGAACAGCAATTCGAGTACAGTACTCCAGAGACCTGCAGTCTGTCGTAAAATCCAGTCAACGTTCGCCCACCCGTACAGATTTCACTCACCTGATCTAATCTCCGGTTTCGTGTATGCCTTGTACACAATATGCGCTTCATACCGGAGGGATCGGTACAAGGTAGGAAATGAAAGGGTGAGACAGAATCGTGGACAAAAACTCGACGTCGGCATTAGCCTGCTAACAACGAAAGGCGCCAGGGAGACCACGGTTTTTATCCCATCTGACTGACGGAGTACCGAACTGGAATGCTCACCAAAAAGCACTCATATAGTAACCGGTGTCGTGACATTATGAATAAAAATGAGAAACTGGTTCGCCTGAGAGGGGCTTTATTACTCATACTCATATGCACGATGTGAGTTCGGGCAGGGCAGTCTTGCTTGCGCCGACTAGCCGGGGTGCGGGGAAGGCTTGTCTTGCACTTGGCCGACAGAGCCGAGGTAAAGGGTCAGGGACGAACTCCACTTGGGCTGTTGCATCTTTTCCTTATATACCCAATTTAGGGTGCAGGGGGTGGCGAAATGTGTGCAGGGGTGGCAAAAAAGTGGGTGCAGGGGGTGGAA
The DNA here is from genome assembly GCA_933228895.1 of Platycnemis pennipes. Lineage (NCBI taxonomy): Eukaryota > Metazoa > Arthropoda > Insecta > Odonata > Platycnemididae > Platycnemis > Platycnemis pennipes. The sequence goes on along the minus strand of OW121846.1, from coordinate 36,344,286 downwards.
AAGGGTGAGCATGGGGTGGAGATGGGACAGGGGACGGTTAAGGAAGTGAGGGTGGTTAGGGGGCAGGGCCTGGCAGGGAGATGAATATGGGGAACCATTGCGGCAGGCTGCCCAGCCGTCCACTGAGCGATCACCTCTGGTGCGTGTACATCCTCAATGGTGACACGTCGGAAAAGTTCCTCCAACGCCATACGGTTGGTTCTCTCTCTTATTCGCTCGGGTGAGGATCAACCGTATTTTAAAGCCGCTTGCACGCCTCTCTTTAGTAACACCATTCGTCGGATGGGAAGTTAAACAGTGCCTGAAGTTAAACCTGAGCAGCCTGATGCCGATGCCGAGCTTCTCTCCATGGACTTCCGTATCGTATCGTGCTAGATTCGATCAGATGCAGTAGCGTACCAAGGGGGGTGGGAACGGAGCGGCCACCCCGGGCGCCGTAAAAGGGAGGCTTTCAATTTTGGTGCCCTGCCAAAATTGAAAAACATCTTTTTTTAGTTTAAGGAAAAATAAATTTTTTTTCTACCGGGGGCGGCTACCATCTAGTTAGCCCCCGGTGCCAAGTAGCCTAGGTACGCCACTGATCAGATAAATACGCATACAGAAAGATAGAATGTTCTAGATATAGATTTAAAATCCCTTCCTTCCAGCGAAGAGTAAGAGACCACAATGGGAACATTGTAACGTAATTGGTTGGTGAAATGTAGGTAGAGTAGACTGAGGTGTATATGAAATATGTACGAACACTACTTACTTGCAATGTACTCAATCATGCCTAATGATAATTATAAATTAATACAAAGGAACTTATTTCGAATAAAACTATTATTGGATGCCAATGTAGATGCAAATGGGCTGGTTGCTTGTACCAGGTGAATATATATGATATGATTTATAGTTAAGTAGCATTTTACCACATAAATCAAACCTAGAAGTATTTCGAAATGCCAAATATATGTACTTTATGAGGACAGATCTAAATCCATATCGGAGAAACATGCACAGGTTGTTGGAATGGCTCCACGGACAGAGAACATGGTTTTCAGGTAAAGAGAAATAAAGAATTGATATGTATGTACTCTATTGCTGAGATATCTCTGAACAAGGGATAAATAACACCTTTTGTGTACAAATAAGTAAAAATGTTCTTCCGGAATAATAAAAATATGCCTCGAAAAGAAACACAGCACATGATAAAAGTGAGCGAAAATATTATGCAGTGGTCACTCAAAACATTTTCAATGCGTCTGCAAAGAAGAATACCTATTACAGTACATCGAGTCTCAAGTCATGGAAAGAAAGTTGAATAGCCAAAATTGGAATATCTGATGTAATGTGACGGAGGAAAAAAATAAAAGGTTAAATTGTTCAATCTCAAAAGAAGAAATCTTAATTAAGAAAACAAAAATTGAACCTAAATACCTCTAACACATGATGAGAAAAGATTGACCATTCAAAATACAGATAGGGAAACAACAGACTCAGAAATGCCAATGTAAACACTGGCCAGAGAAATGTTCCTTCAGGAATACCAACGGAATCTTACAATAGTAACTTCCAGCGCATACGTTCAATTAAACACCAACAAAAGTCGAACATATATGCGTAAATTGTAACAAAATAATGCAGTAAAAACTGAAACTAGACTTTCAGATAAAAAATCGGATAATGTATAGTGCAAACGTATGAGTTTGAGTCTGATCACTATGATTGGAAATACACAGGCCAAACTGGACGGAAATTCGGAATTATAATTAAGGAACATAGAAATGGTTTTATTCACCGGGACGATACATCTGCTGCTCGGAAACTTTTGTACTCGTACAATCACCAGCTGTTTGGGTCATTTATGAGTCGTCACCAGTTAACTTTAATTTCACGATTTTTCACGGCGCAAAGTGGTCGGAAATAGAAGAATTCTGGAACAAATTCTAAAATAGCTTTTTTTGAGATTTAGTCTTGAAACTGCACACAAATACTCAGAAAAGATTGCTGATTAAGGAATAGTTCACCGTTTATCATGATTCTCCTCCGTTGGTCAGATACAAGGGCTCAAACATGACCAAGTTTCCAAAAAAACTCCTGAAATCATTTTTCTACGAATATTTTCAAGTTAAGTTGGTGGTGACGTTGTGGGAGGAATTTGATCGAATAAAAATAGCATTATCTATTAACACAATGCTTTGCCTTTACAACATCTAAGGTTCGAATATACTTTGAAGCATTTTAGAGTTATTGTATTACAAATTGCAATACGGACGCATGATGTATTAGCACAATATTCTATATCAAAATGGTGTACGCTGTTTTAAGACAAAATGTTTACATTAAGCAGAGAATATCTAGCGTTTTATGGAGAGATCTGTCCAGTGACTTAAATCAGAGCACTCGGTTAGGACTCATAAGCACGAAACTGATGAGAAATTAAAAATAAGTTTGCGACGCCGAAAAATAAACATGATTTTCCGACCGCGCGTCCGGGGTCTGGCTCCGCGCAGCGGTAGGGTGTTCCAAAATACCATAAGTATCTGGGATTCAAATAAGTAATTTACCTCTACGCTACCATCCCTTAAGGAAGCTTGTACACCAAATCTGGGCTCTGTCGGATAATATTTACCGGTCGACCACGGGCCTTGGAATTGGAGAAAACGACTAAAATAGTGTACAAGTAGACAGAGCTGCGTAATATCGCCACCAAAACGGAAAACTAGATGTGCTTGGAGTCTCCAGTCGTAATGTGCATCGTTAGAAGCACATATGATCAACCTTTGACCTTTCGTAACCTCACAGTGGGGTCAAAATATGCAGGTAGCAACCTTATCATGGCAACCTTAAGATCGTGGGTACGAATCCGACATCGGGCATGGAAGTTGTGATCGTCTTTTTCAAAAACTTAGGTTACATTGTTTAATTTAACAACAGGCGTTTGAGAACCAAAAATCCAACTCTGTTACAACTCCTATTCCACGAGCACGGGTACGAGTCTTGGCAGTGAAAGATGTAGATTCCCGATTGATACTTGACTACCGTCCTTAGAGCACTTCAAGTTCAGAGCGCCAATAATTTGGATAGGATACTAAACCATGGAACTCTTGTCGCGTTTTGTTAAGATCAGTCTCTTACCGTCGCCGGGTTTCTCCCAATGGAAATCTTACCACTACACAATGACCAGCCAATTCTAAAATGGCTAATCTGACCCCAGGTGTCAGTCCTCTCCGCCAACAACAGCCAGTTAGGAGACATCATAGCTAAGGTAGTAAAACCTAGGCTGATGACTTCTGCAATTCTCTCTCGATGTGCGTGAGTTATGTTAAGGGTACACACCTACACCGCACACTCTCTAAGACATTTAGCGATCACGCCTTCCAAGGATGGCAAGAACACCCTTCGGATTTTCATGAAAATGACGCGAGATTATGCCGCATGCGATTTGCCAATCGAAACTTGATTAAGCTTTTCTTTCTCTACGAGCCTTAGGAATTGGGTAATCTAGTTTCCTTTGACAAATCCAGGATGCGGCAACAATTTATAAACCGAAGGGTAAACTGTACTTCGATTAAAAGTAACTAGCAAGAACATGCACATGCCGGCAAAGAAGCTATGTTCTGATATGTGAAGAGACTCTTTCCCGGCGTATATAATTAATGAATTCCTCACGGGCTTCCGCACGGGTTAAACACTCCATTACAGCCAACGTTTCGAGGAGCGCGTTGCTCATCGTCATCAGGGCAGTGTGATGCAGAGGAGAAGCTATGTTCTACGACGAAATATCGCCCATGCACGTTACGCCGCTGGTGAACAAAAGAATGATAGAGTTGATTATGTCAGATAAGCGACCAACAGCTAAAGTCGTTGCGCTATTTAGGATAGGTACTTGATGAAGTTATTGATTTTTACGAAATGGAGGAGGGGTGGAGAGAAACCCGACGTCAGCATTAACATACCCTTAACGAAGGACGTCAAAGTGTCCGCAGTTCATCGTCCCATCTGACGGAGAGAGTACTGTACTCGAAGTGCTCCATATGAGACTCGATCAGGGCCAAGCAAGTCCATGAGTAAAATCTCGAATTGACAGGATTCAACCCCAGGTCCTCTACTCTCTACTTATGCCAAACTCCACCTGTCCTTTATCTTCATGATGTCCATTTGATTATGATATTCATCGCATAATCACTCCACCTAAACGCTACTACGTATACACAATAGTTTACGGATTCCCTCTATTCTCCAGTCCACAAACGTCATTGAACCATCATATTATTTTTCGAGCGTTAAATTCTCAGAAGGATTTATTTCGTATCGGATAGATGCGGTTGCGACATAACGACGGTCTCCATCTTTAATGTAGTGTTGATGTAACAGAATAGATCCTTTTCTGATTAACCTTAAATCACCACCCTAGAATCTAGTAGGGTGTTTGAAAGATTCACTCGAAAAATTCAAATCTCACGAATTCGAATCCGATACTGCACACATATTTCTGCTCCCACACTACATCAGCATGGTAGACGGACGGAACAAATTAAGATAACACAAAAGTACGGCTGAGCGTTACATGAATTCGTTTTTCCAACTCAAAATCACGCGATTAAAATTGAAACAGAAAATAATTCTTTCCGAAACATGTTACATTATTAATTGGCAAAGTTTTTCTCAGATAAACTAAACTTCACGGCTGGTCGCCTACAACCCCCTGCCACACGCCCTTATGACGGCTCGCAGGGTGAAATGCGAAAGCAAAGATCAAGTTCAGATTTCAACAATATCCTCATCTTTGTTACGTGTAGGAAAATAACCATGACGTGATATTATATTGTTTGAGAAATTCAGACCATGAATTTCACAAGCTCCTCATCATCAGTCATCAATCCTCAGATTGGTTTGACGCAGCTCTCCATTGAGTTCTTCTATCGGCAAATCTCTAAATGAAGCATATGTAATAGAACATAATCCTAATGTTTTTGAGTGAAACACTAGGAGCCAAAACACATCAACACTTTTAAAACACAAGTGAAAAACTGCAGAGTAAACCCGTGAATGCCACTGCTTTGGGTAGCAGGAACAAAATTTTTAACTATCACTTCCTTGAAAACGCGAATATTTTCTAAATAAAAATGAAATAAAATATAACAATTAGCAAATGAATGAGAAGCGACTGCGTAGGAATTAATAAAGGAATGGCTAAACAGAGTTGTATACTATCATCTGATTAGAAGACAATTTTTCCTGAATATATCCATCTACACAATGGACACGGAGTTTTTAAGGCGGGGAACGGGTTGGTTTGGTGGCTAGAGTACTGGCCTCCCATCCCGAGGGCCTGGATTAGATTCTCTGCAGTGGCGGATCTTTCGTTGCCAAACTCTTCCCTACTTGAGAGCCTAGTGGAGGGCGTTTCAGGTTCAGTACTCCGTCCGTCGGATGGGGCGTTAAGGCGGGGTCCCCTTGGCGCTTGTCGTTCAGAGTAGGATAATACCGACGCCAGGTTTTTCTCCTCCCTTCCTCCAATACCTGAAATGTTCCTACCATTATCTAATCATCCACCTATTCGGGGACGGGGGGGTCGAAGGAAAAGGGGAAGGGAGTAGCGCACATCGCCGTATAGCGCGATCAGCCTCCATTTGCTGTATTTACGCTACACTTCGTTTCGCAGCCATACCCCACTGTGATGTCACGTAAGATCAAAGGTTGGTCATATGTGCTTATAACGATGCACATTACGACTGGAGACTCCAAGCCCATCGAGTTTTCCGTTTTGGGGGTGATATTACATAGCGCTGTCTACTTTTACACTATTTTAGTCCATTTTCTCAAATTTCAGATTTTGGTGTGCGTGCTTCCTTTATGAATGGTGACGCAGTGGTAAATTACTTATTTGACTCCCAGATAGTTTTGGTGTTTTGGAACACCCTCGCGCAGCGGGAGCTGGAGTTCCCGTGACTCAGTTACATTGCTCAAGTGACATGGACCCTAAGGCTTCCAACTCGTCGTTTTTCAGCTGTACTCATTGTCTTTAACCTCCATTATATTGATGAAATCACGATAATACTGTATCGTGCGAGCGGATAAGTTTACGCGGATTTGCGTTTAGTTGGTTGTTTGGTTATTCAGTGGAGGCGACCGACAGCTGAGGTCATTTGCGCCATTTAGGATTTGGTGGGTGATTGGGTAATGGTAAGGGTATTCAAGGAAAGGAGGAAGGGTGGAAAGAAACCCGGCGTCGGAATTACCCTACTCTTAACAAAAGGAGCCAAGGGGACCACGGCTTAACGTCCCATCCGACGGACGGAGTACTGAACTATACATGCCCTCCACTCAAGTGTGGAACAGTTTTCCACAGGAAAATACGCCACAGCCGGTAATTGAACCCGGGAGCTCGGGAACGCGTTCAGTTATTTTTCTTTGCGTACAACCAGTACAAATACAACCAGTGTCTTTGAATTTCATTCCAAAATGAACAATATACAGGACTTCTACAAAGTGACGCCATGCTCTTATATTATCTTTCATCAGCCACTCATTGATTCCATTTCTCCTCCAATTCGATGTCAACGATATGTCGTATCCAAATCTTCTCTAATGCCAGGACGCATTATCTAAAGACAATCAGGGAGTCTCCAGTTATGCCGAAAGAAGAGTTTTTGAGCCAGATCTATTTATACTCCAAGTCAACTTTGCCCCACTATTTCGCCATTTTATTCAGCGTACGACACCAAGTCCACATTTCGTAAGTACATAAATTATCAATTCTTAAATCAAATTATATTTCAGTTTTTTTTAAGTGACGCCAACGGATGATGTGATCTCTAAAACCAATTATACCACGTATGTCCCTTCATTCGCACACAAAACTTAAGTCGATCAAACTACGGTACCACGTAGATCCAACGACACTGGGGAGGTCGTCTTCAATATTTTCAGTGTCGTCGTCATCAGATGAGTATTGCAATGGGAAATGAGTCTCAAATGGAAAGCGTCAGAGTTAGAAAAATTAAACTATCCATGGTCTTTTCCGTCTCAAATATGGGAGAATGATGTTTTTCCTAGGATTATTGTGATTGACTCTCCAAAAATGGAAGGTGTTCCTAGGCTCTCAGTTCAAATGAGTCAGGAAACATCTGTTCGATGGATGCCACCCCCTGCTCTTTCCCTGGCGTTAAAGGCCAAAGGTGCTGATGACTTCGCGCGTACTTTTCGCGCGTCCGTTCAAATGAAAGAAAACGTCCAGACGAATTACGCAAAGAAAGTGCCCGCGCACGATCTAGCGGCCTCAATTCGAAAGAAGAGACGAGAGGGTTGCCATATTCATTTTGGAGGTAATTTTGAATGGCCTGCGGTAGGTGATTACTAAGTTGAGGACATTTAGGCACCAAAAATGAAGAAAAAGGCATCTTAAATATTTCAGGGAAAGGCAAAATAAAAATTTCAAAATAGGCGCTTAATATATTTTTGCATTTTGGACATTTTTGGCGGTCCTGGAAACCCAAAAGGGTAAGCCTGTAATCAGGTATTCCAGGGATCAGACAAACAGAGGTTGACATACATCTACACGTTGGGTGGTGAAATACACACCCAGGCAGGAATCGAACCCATATTCCCCAGATTAGCAGGCGAAAACTTCACCCCTCCGCCACCGTGGCCAGCTAGAAACGTAATGCGGCTAATTGCCACAAAGAAGCATCCGAAATTTAAAGTTTGGGCTGAAATACAAGATTATTTTTGATAAAACTGATGGAGAGCAAAGAGAACTAAACTCCAAATAAAATTGGCTTATAAACTGAAGAAACATAAAACACGAAATATTTACTTATTTCAAGTTACATTACAAAAAATTTCTCTAAATGCTCTCCTGTAAACTGATGCCGAGAGTCAGTCAGGATTATTTTTAGAATGAAAATGACCTCTCAACCTCACGCAAGGTGATAGGGCATTGCTTAATGATGCAAGCTCTTCTGCTGTCGTCTTTGGTCCTGGAGCAACCGAAGTCCCTGATAGTTATTTTATTAACAGCATTGTGGAATGGTGTCCTAAAAATACTTTTATTACGCTTGAAATCACCGCATTTACATAGGAAAACTTGGATCTTATCGTCTCTACTAATTTGTGTAGAGCATGTGTGACGCATGTGACATGCACCATCTTGGGGTAAAAGACTTAATCCCTGCCCAGCTTTTAACATGTACGATGCGCTATCCGTTATTAGCTCTAAAAATTTCTCAAAATTATATTCAGTTGGCCACAGGAGTCTTGAAGAACGGAAAATTCAAAATATTTAAATAAAATAAAAAATATGCGTGTTACATAAAACAGTAGAGAACCGTTATCGTCGCTCTACTGTATAAATATGCATAAAAATGTGAGCTCAATTACTTATTCAAAGCTTCTCTCACTATTCTATCAATCGTGCTATAGTTGGTGTTTGCGATTTCCCTGGACAGTACTAAATGAGGTGGCATCACTTCATCCTGAAACATCTTATATTATTGTAGGATATTACTTATTATTGCAGGTCCGAAGTGTTTTACCGTATACAGAAAGGATAGAGTAAGCAGAAACGGAGGAGGAGTTTTCATAGCTGTGAAGGACCCGTATGTCAGTAGAAGAGAACTTATTTCAGAACGAAATGTAGAAAGTATTTGGTGTTCCGTTAAAAGTAAAAGTAATAACGCAAAAAAGATATATGTAGGTGCATATTACAGGCCACCGGACGCAGAGGTCAATTCTACAATAGAGCTAGAGTCAGAGATACGTACATTACTTTCTGGGAAGAATGATAGAGGAATAATAGTAGGCGGAGATTTCAATCTCCCCTCGATAGACTGGAATACGTGTAGTTTCATTACAGGAGTTAAGGATAAGGAACTCTGCGAATCACTGTTGAACACCTTTACGTCACATTCTTTACAACAGCTAGTAACAGAACCGACCAGGGGAAACAACATTCTAGACTTATTAGCAACAAATATAACCGAGAGAGTTCTAAATACAGTTACAGACACAGGAATTAGTGATCATAAAATAGTGCATACGAAATTTATTGTAGGCGTTGAAAGACATTATAAACCAAGGAGTAGGGTATACTTATTTGGCAAGGCAAATTACGACGGTATAAAAGAGGAATTAAGGGAAGCATTTAATGTATTTAGCGAACAAAGCAACGGATTAAATACAGAGGATTCGATGAGAGAATTTCTCGAGGTCACCCGTAACACAGTTCACAAATACATACCAAGTAAATTCATCAGTGATAATACAGAGCCAAGGTGGTATTACGCGGAGGTTAGGAAATCACTAAAGCGACAAAGGGTATGCCACGCTAAGATGAAAAATGCAGGACGGGGTCTATCGGTAGAGGAAAATAATGAGCTAGTTCAAAACTATAAAAAATTGAGAGCATTAGCAAGGAAATCATGTCGGCAAGCGTTATCACATTTCAAGAGCAAGATGTTAGGAGAATATTTAGATAGCAATCCTAAAGCGTTTTGGTCATATGTGAGAGAGCTTCAGGGAAATAAGTCCACAGTGCACACACTTAAAAATGATAAAGGAATCAGAGTCACCAGCAGTGTAGAAAAAGACAATACTTTAAACACCTTCTTCCAAAGTGTATTCAACTCATCGTCACAAAACGCAGTGGAACCACCGTCGAACACTTTCAGTGAGCAAATGCCCGAAATAAACATTTCATGTCGCGGAATAGAGCAGCAGTTAAAAAGCATAAGTAAAAACAAATCACCAGGTCCCGATCAAATTCCTTCCAGAGTATATAAAACATTAGCTTCTGAAATAGCCCCATATCTAGAAATAATATTCAATAAAACACTAAAGAACCACACAGTACCCAAGGATTTGAAAAGTAGCTAACATTACACCTATATTTAAAAGCGTTGATAGGGAAGAACCTAGTAACTACAGACACATTTCACTCACGTCAATCTCTTGTAAGATATTTCAGCACATAGTAGTCAGTTCGATCATGGGGCATTTGGATAGTCAGGGATTACTCGTAAACAGCCAACATGGGTTTCGGAAAGGTAGATCTTGCGAGACACAATTAGCTTTATTCGTACACGATATTTTAGTCCACGGCGAAAGCAGTACTGAAGTTGATGCGATATTTTTAGATTTTAAAAAGGCTTTCGATAAAGTTCCTCATGACAAATTAATCTTGAAGTTAGAGAGTTTTGGTATAAATAAAGACAATGTATGTTGGGTAAAAGAATTCTTAAGTGGGCGAGAGCAGAGGGTTGTCATAGAAGGTATCATGTCGGACATAATCGAAGTCACATCGAGAGTTTCCCAGGGTAGCGTAGTAGGTCCGCTTCTATTTCTTTTATACATAAACGATATGGGTACCGTAGTTAGTAGTAACCTTAGACTTTTTGCAGACGATGCGGTGGTGTACAGGGGTATATCAAACGAAGAGGACACGAAATCACTTAGCAGGGATTTAGATGCAATTCAAGAGTGGTGCGACAAATGGCAGTTAGAACTCAACCTTAAAAACTGTGTAGCTATCAATTTTTGGAGGAGGAATAATTCGAGGAATAATTCGATTCAATGAATAATCATCATCATCATCAGGCGTAAATTATTTACCTTATTATTGTAACCTTAGTTACGTAACGGAAGAAGAGATGAATTTTGAAACGGCCGCCAGAATGGAGAAAAAGATGTGTAAATGTATGCGTTGATGAGAGTGTTGTCCTGGTTATTAAAAATTTTTAGAATTTCTAACTGCTCTCTAGAATCTAATTCGCGGCGGTCATTGCATAATTTTAATATATTCATTTCAAAATCGCTCCTACAGCAGTTACATATTAAGTGCTTAGCAAAATTACTTATATCGTCCTTGCTGTTTTTTTAAGCACTTAAATGTTCTTTCTTCCTCACTCCGAAGCTTCTTTCCGTCTTCCCCACGCAGACACCATTGGAATCGCTGAATTTTAATGAATATATTCCACATTTGTCTACTTCATCTATCGGATCCTTACATTTTACCAGCAGCCTTCGGAGAGTGACATTAGGTCTAAAAGCCATGCGGAATTTGTCTCTTGGTAAATGATGAGCCATTTTCAGAGAAACTGCATCCAGGTACGTCACCGTGCACCACTGCTTCTTTTTACTCTAGTCCGCCGAAAACATTTGGTCGATAGCCAGTCTTCTCTGTTTTTTAAAAACTAATTTGTCTATTAAATTTTGTGAATAACCGTTGGCTGAAGCAATTTGTTTGATTGTGAAGTTTGATTCTTTCCTGAAGTCTTCTTTTGACAGTGGTATCTTAAACAGGCGATGAATTATGAAATGAAAAGTCGTAAGTTTGTGCGAGTAATGGCGTCTTTAACTTGCCAGGATGACATGATCGGTATAACAAGGTTTCCGAAAAATGGAGAAGGAATGCGGGTACTTATCGAGTTTAATTGTAAGATCCAGAGAATTAAAGCAATGGTTGGTGTCTCTTTCACAGGTAAATGAAATTGTAGGATGGATATCACTCACAAAATTCAAGAACATATCCAGTTGCCGATCAGTTCCTTTCCAAAGTATGTACAATTATATCGTCAACGTACCGGTACCAGTATACCACAGAATTTAGTAGGGTTTTTTCTGAACTAAAACTTTTTTCTTCCAAATTAGAATTAGAATCTAGAGAGCAGTTAGAAATACTAAACATTTTTAATAACCAGTACAACACTCTCATCAACGCATACATTTACACATCTTTTTCCCCCATTCTGGCGTCCTTTTCAAAATTCTCTTCTTCCGTTACGTAACTAAGGTTACAATAATAAGATAAATAATTTAAGCCTGATTATGATGATTATTCATCGGAATCCGGGTCGCTTTATTTTAAAAAAAAGAAGTTGTATAAGTAAAAGTAATACATCCCAGAAACCTTAAAATGGAACACCACAAAGTTACGAATGAGTTACTGAATGTGGTTCTTGAAGCAAGCACAGCTACTCAAGTTAAGTTATACAGGAAGTTATTCATCAACAAACGGATCCCCTCCCTCAATACCTATTTCAACAGTATGTGTCTCCGGCAGAATCTTACCCCATCCTACTGGAACATCACTACATCTTCAAAATCACCAGCCGCCATCCAAGCAGTTAGGAAGGCTTCAAGTGAATGGATTCGGAGAGAATTAAGAAAATGGTACGGAATCCGGGATAGCATTTCTTACTATCTTATACAATGAATGGAAGAAGAGGCACATTGTGTGACCCCCTATAAATTAATGATGAATATGTAACTAGGGTAAGCGTAGTTCGTATCAGCGGCAACCGTCGACCATGTTTACGAACTTTCTTCGATTTTGAATCGTGACTCGCGGTGACTATTTCCGTTATGTTATTTGTCGTGAAAATACGAGAGTTTTGCCGGAATTCCATTTCTTAAAACTTTTGTATTTGCACCATAAATTATGCGGCAGAACCCATCAACAGACTCGTATTTCCATAGTTTGTAATTTCGAAAAAAAAATCACGTTATGTTTGGTTTAATAGACCAACAGTGATTTCAGTGCGTATATTTTGTAAAAGTTGCGCCACCTACGAATGCATTAAAAATAGCATTTCTTTCGATACTTAGTCCTGAAACGTAATGAATTCGTCTTTTATCGTTTTATGGCCGCTATTTCGTGTAACGTCGTTGTATTTTGATAAAGCGACTTCCTTGGACCCCTAATAATAACATTAAGTAATATAACATATGACCACAATAAAAATAAACAAGACTCAAATCAATTAAATATTAAAGTTCTACTCTAAACGGGAAAAATTAATGTTTAAAGATTCTCAAATTACCCAATGTTAAAATTTAAACTATTTTTAGGGCAGTAAGAAGCTGCTCGTCCTACCGTTATTCTTCTTCTCCTTTTACTTCTTACTTTATCTCATGAAAATTACTACTTTTCATAAAAATATAGGTTTATTTTTATTAAGAATATAGTTTCATAAAAATATAGTTTTATTTATTTTTTCTTAAACTAAAAAAAGATGTTTTTCAATTTTGGCGGGTCGCGAAAATTGAAAGCCTCCCCTTTACGGGGTGGCCGCCCCGTTCGCACCCCCCTTGGTACGCTACTGCATCTGATCGAATCTAGCACGATACGATACGGAAGTCCATGTAGAGAAGCTCGGCATCGGCATCAGGCTGCTCAGGTTTAACTTTAGGCACTGTTTAACTTCCCATCCGACGAATGGTGTTACTATAGAGAGGCGTGCAAACCGGTTAAAAATACGGTTGATCATCACCCGAGCGAAAAATAGAGAGGCAAAACCGTATGGCGTTGGAAGAACTTTTCCGACGTGTTACTACTGAGGATGTAGACGCACCAGAGGTGATCACTCAGTGGGCGGCTGGGCAACCTGCCGCAATGGTTCCCCATATTCATCTCCCTGCCAGGCCCTGCCCCCTAGCCACCCTCACTCCCTCACCGTCCCCTGACCCCTCTCCACCCCATACTCACCCTTTTCCACCCCCTGCACCCACTTTTTGCCACCCCTGCACCCATTTCGCCACCCCTGCACCCCGAATTGGGTATATAAGGAGAAGATGCAACAGCCCAAGTGGAGTTCGTCCCTGACCTATACCTCGGCTCTGTCGGCCAAGTGTAAGACAAGCCTTCCCCGCACCCCGGCTAGTCGGCGCAGGCAAGACTGCCCTGCCCGAACTCACATCGTGCATATGAGTATGAGTAATAAAGCCCCTCTCAGGCGAACCAGCTTCTCATTTTTACCCATAATGTCACGACACCGGTTACTATTTGAGTGATTTTTGGAGAGCATTCGAGTTCGGTACTCCGTCAGTCAGATGGGATAAACACCGTGGTCTCCCTGGCGCCTTTCGTTGATAGCAGGCTAATGCCGACGCCGGGTTTTTGTCCACGCTTCCGTCTCACCCTTTCATTCCCTACCTTGTACCTCTCTCTTCGGTCTGAAGCGCATTTTGTGTACGAGGCAGACACAAAACAGGAGATTAGATCAGGTGAGTGAAATCTCTACGGGTGGGCGAACGTTGACTGGATTTTACGACAGACTGCAGGTCTTTGAAGTACTGTACTCGAATTGCTATTCACACATCAGTCAATTAGTGACCGATTTACCAATGAAAAATCTCCTTCATAACTTTGGCCAGGATTTGAACGCCGTCCTCGGGATGGGTAGTTAGTATGTAGGAACTATAGATCACTAGGAACTATAGATATAAGTCGGATCACAATTTTAGTTTATATCACCCAGATTCTTAGGTTCATTCATAGCAAGAAAGTGTTCTACTGTGCTTGATTTGTAATCATTATTTATTAAATATGTTGAAAAGCTGTGTATGATTTAATATCAATGAGGCAGCCTATCAGTAGCGTCAACGTTTGACGCGAAAAATAAACATTAGTAGGTGCAGCCACGTCTTCTGAGTGTAATCAAATTTTTTCCATTAAGGTTAGCTATGCATGACGAAGTTGTGTCTAGAGTATTTTTTCCCTTTAAAATATTTAATGGAGCCCTTGCCGTTTCCGTGTAAATGCTATCATGGCGATGATGATCGGTGCGGGTGGGCGAAGGTTGGCTGCATTTTATGACTGACTGCCGGGCGACAGAGTACAAGCACTCGAAGTGCTGTGCGCCCATCAGCCAAGTAATAACCAGGTTATTCGTTTACGGTGCAAATTGCGCTTCTTCTTCGCACATGATGAAGGCGTACCTTTAGTTTCGTAGGCACGTTCATGTTTTCGGATTGATATCAATATTAACCTGTAGAACCCTAATTTCAAATTTCATTCAATAACATTTTAATTGCAATGGAAACTGTTCATTTCATAACCGCTCGTTGAAATTTCTTCACTCGTGATCAGGTTGTGTGAGATTTCCATCATAATATTCTTAACGTGAATTTGCATATTAAGCCGAGCGAACCACTCTGAATGCACCCCGATCACTGTATACGGTTTAACTTGAGCTGGTCACCGTGTCCGCCGCGTGAAATTCAGGAATAGGGTGTAACATGGTACTTATGCGTCTTGGAGATACACGCTTTCATAATGTCAAATACGTTAATACCCAATATCATACTTTCAAATACGTGTTTATTGTTACTGTATTAGGCTCCATTTTTAATGCTAGGCCGCTACTTGTCCTCCACTGTACGTCACAGCGTAGCTGCGCAGAACTGACGCATTTTCGTCCTTGGAGGCGACATACCTAATGTTGTGATCTACCTAATAATTCTAATCATGGGTTGGAATCTTAGGAATACTGAAAAATTGGGTATATAAGGAGAAGATGCAACAGCCCAAGTGGAGTTTGTCCCTGACCTATACCTCGGCTCTGTCGGCCAAGTGTAAGACAAGCCTTCCCCGCACCCCGGCTAGTCGGCGCAGGCAAGACTGCCCTGCCCGAACTCACATCGTGCATATGAGTATGAGTAATAAAGCCCCTCTCAGGCGAACCAGCTTCTCATTTTTACCCATAATGTCACGACACCGGTTACTATTTGAGTGATTTTCGTAGATTAGAGAGTAAATCGTAGCTCTGTGTTTAAGCTTCACAGATTCGAATACATATGTGGTAATTGTAAGCGTTGAAATATAAATATATATCAGACATATACTTAGATGTAAGATAGGACTATTAGCTTGAAATTGGGTGTGCGAGCTTTCTTGTCACTTCCGATATTTTATTGTTGATAGACTTCTCTCCATATTTCAGGATAAATTGTAGCTATTGGTTTCAGAAAACCGACACCTAAGGCCATAGACGCCATTATGGATATTGGTATGTTTATTTAAAGAAACGGGAAAAGGATGAAGGCATACCCATGGACACTGATGTCCCATCCGATGGACGAGGCATAGACCTCGATACAGTTAACTCAAAGTACTCAAGTAGGAGCCGGTTCACCTTAAAAAAACTAATACCTAATAGGTGTCGTTTTCTTTTTCGTTATTGGTACATTGAACCGATTTAATTCCACTACCAGAGCGTATTATCACCCAAGTTGTAGTATTAGTCACGTGGCAAGGTGACAGACAGCTAAGGCCATTTGCGCCATTTCAGGACAGGTTGGTGATTAGGTAGGAGTTTTCGGGGACCGGTGAAAGGCCATCGTCAACATTACTATGCTCTGAAGGAAAGGCGGCCAGGGTTCAAGGGTTCAGCGTACCATCCTACGGATGCAGTACTGAACTCGAAGTGTTTTCCTCATAAGACTTAAGTACGAACCGGTACTCCCTTGTAAAATCTCTGTCACCTTTTTGTGTCAAATTTCTCTCGAAGTCGAGTCACCGAAAATAGAGTTAGCCAATTATTGGCAATTTCATTAGAACAGATCCCCGGAAGAATGTTCAAATCATTGGCAGGGTGTAAAGTATGTTTTTTGATGAGAAACTCTAGCTGTTTAAGCTTATTTCATTATTCACACAGTCTCATTCGACAAATATATTTCTTCCTACACACATCCTCGCGAGTATTAGGTTTGTGGGGAAAATATGCGACTCTGCTAATGCGGTTTAACTTGGGAGTACATGACCATGCTAACGGAATGGGTCATTCTTACTTCTCCTTCCCTTGTCAGTTTTCTTGCGTTGGACTCAAAGAAAACCTTGCGTGAGGTCAGGGGTGCCCATCCCTCAATGCTGATTCACATTCCCCCCAAAACCAACTTACTAGGTTAAAATTGGAAAGTCTGCCAAAAGGAGTATGGAGTAACGCCGAGGGGAACGGAGTATTCGGGAAGTTTTTCATTATTAGCTTAACAATTTGTTTTTTACACTTTTCAGCCGATAAAATCATAAATCGTCATACACGTTGTCGACGACTGTTATATCCATATTTTTTTAGTCAGTTTTGAGGATTCGGCTCCATTGATTTATTGACCAAACTCTAAAAAACTAACACTAAAAATAGAAATAAAATATTAAGCAAGCTATTGCGCTTTTATGGAAAAATGTTTAAAAATTAATACAATGCATAAACAACCATAATACAATGCATAAGCAACCATAATACAATGCATAAACAACCATAAGAATGTGAGTTTTTTTGAACACATGCTTTAAAAAATAAATAAATTTTAAAAATAATAATCGTTTATTTGTTATATTTTACTAAAGTAACTGAAGGATTCTTCATGTTTAGAATTACGAAAAACTATGGGAAATATAATGAATATTGCGCCCCTAAAACTACACAGCTTGATCCTGTATCTAACAAAATAGGCGGTCAACTTACTACGAAGACACTATTATGATACTTTATACCACACCTTACAGCTATACACAGCTCTTGCGAAAGCTTACGGTGTTCGGATGCGCAGTGTTTGTATTGTCTGCATCATACAAATTCCATCTTTTGAAATGCACAATTACCATGTCTTCGCTTTCCCATACGTCCCTTTTCCCTACCCCTCTGCGACGTCTTCTTCTGCGCATCTGAACGCCATAAGCTTTCGCGAGAGCTGTACCAGTGAAGTGTGCAAAAAATAGGGACATCTAAATAAACCGAACACTTTAATTTAAGATTTGTCTTTAATGAAATTTAGCCCATTTACATCATTATTGATAGCTATTATTTACATATCATACTGGTAAATTTTTTTCTTTGCTCACTTGACAGAGCGAATTTTCTTATAACTCTACTGTTAGGAATGGATTTAAAAAATTCTTTTTCGGAAGAATTGACAAGCATGTGGAGAGCCAGATATCTCCCATGCTGCTTCTCAGCCTATTATCTGCAATTCTATATTTGCTCATGACCCTCTCGGCTGAGCAACTTTTTGCTAGCAATTCCAGAAGTATCTGGTAAAATATCGTTAGGTAAGGAAATCCAGAAATGTTTAACAAATATCTTTAAGGCCCAATGAATCCTGTAGTCACCCATTGATCCAGAAATCTTTGTTCGGCTATATTAGGATCTGCACTTGGACCATCAGGCTTGTCGTCACAGGAATCTTGTGTGTCAATTTCGCATTATTTTGGCTCAGACTCTGGTCACTCAAGCTCAGCACATCTGATAAATCAATGCTCGGGCAGCTAACTTTACACAGGTGACTAAATATATTAACTTCTTCAAACATTTCTTAACCATCGATTCCATATTACTCACATAAGTCACTGACAAGAATAGGCCTTAAGATTATTAACCATATTTTTCACAACATTAAGTAAACTTTCATGGGAAAATAAGTTTTTTGTTTGAAATTATTCAGAGAACTTCTTGGAAACTGATTCCGCAGTTGAAGACTTAGGGAATCAAGGATTTGAAACCACACTTCACCGATCAAAGAAAATCTATGTGAGCAACACCAAATATAGTAAGCTTAGGGTACTCTCTAAGCACAAATTAATGTACTCCATTAAATTGACCACGCAAATTTCTCGCACCGTCCATACTCTGTCCTACCATACCACTCGTGTCAATACCACCTCTTGGGTACTATATCCCCTCGGGTAGCCCTGGCGACCGCTTCGGTTTGCGATGGGGCATCCCGAATGTGTGGCTCCATGGTGGGTGGGGGACTCGGGGAAGAATAGTTAGTTGAATGGCTAATATAACAATCTTCCACCACCTAAGAGAACCTACTCGGACTCGGGCAGGGGAGAAAGTGTATTTCATAGCAGTATGAAATATCTTGTGTTGTTCGCGCCCGTTGCCGCGATGCCCCCAGACAAGTAAGGCCCCACAGGGGTAAAATAAAGAAAGGAGGCTGGCCTTTAACGGAACAAACGAAAAACTAAAGAAAAAACTGTCACAAAATAAAGGAGGTGAAAGAGAAGGAGATCGCCGGGCTTGCGCTTGCATACCTTGTCCGACGACTTCCGAGGATCGGCTTCAATCACTCACACATTCATACATACATGCCGTTCAGGCAGGCCACTGGTCCGCACACTGGCTCGCACAAGTCTCTTGTGTCTTCTGGGACTAGCCCACACAAATCTCTTCCTCCCTCTCGAGCGCCCTCAACGGCCAAAATCTTACTCACAAAAACAAAACACGGTCGCGGACACTTGCCACGGCAAAAAGGGAACAGAGGGAGGGAAATCAAAAGAACAAAAAAAGTGGCGAGTCCTCGTGCGAACATGTGTAATGTTGTTCTCAGGAAGGAGAAGTCTTGAGAAAGGTCTCCCCTTTCCTCAACCATCGAGTTCTATCTAGTTCCGTGCCAGGTCAATTAAAATCTGCGAAGAGGTTAAGAAACGGCACTCTGTTGATTGAGACAATGAATGAGGTGTAAAGCCAGAAACCCTTAAGTATGAAAACCATTAATGATATGCCAGTGAAGGTCGAACCTCATCGTACGCTGAATACTTGCCGTGGCGTCATATCCCACTATGATGGAGGTACCCCACTATGAGGGTGCTGATCTTTTGTATGTCAGCGTTGAAGAAATCAAAAAAGAAATGTCCCCTCAGGGTGTAATCGACTGCCGTATAATGATAACTAAGAGAAATGATGAGGTAATGGACACTACGACTGTATTATTGCCTTTTGCTTGGGATAAGATTCCTTCTAAGGTATTATCAGGCAGTCATAGGACATGAATCTGTCCCTGTGTGGGCATTCATTTCTAACCCAATAAGATGCTTTCAATGCCAGCGCTCTGGGAAATCGCTACGCGATGCGAGGGTAAGGCCAATTGGCCGCGCTGTGGTACTGATAAACATGAGGACACGAATTGCGGAAAAGAACCGCACTGTGTAAACTGCGAGGGTGCACACGCAGCATGCTTCCGTAACTGGCCCCGCCTAATGGCCCCTGCCAAATGGCCCCGCCATTATTTTCTAGATCTTTTGCCACCGTCGCCTCTGCCGTTTAAACACCATCTCAAAACACACAGATCAAGCTGATCTAATGAACGAGAAAGAGATTGTTGAGAAGCCGGCCAAGCCGGAAGAGACGAGCAAAGCAGCATGCTGGAATACCAACGCGAAAAACATAAGCTCTCCGAAGAAAAACCCGCCTAAAACACCCACTGTCATAGCGCCGAGGAAAGGCGAAAAATCGCCGTCTCTCGGCCCATCCGGATGCAGTAAAGTGGACCGATCGGATCAGCCGGAGTCCATGGAGGACGAAAGTCTCTCCGAGACGGGAATCCTCAATGCCAAACAGAAGGGGGAAAAGCACCGACACCGAATCCGGCGCTAAATCCTCCTGTGCATTCGGATTGCCCTATTTATTTATATATTTTTAAGTTGATGCTAATGCCATTCATTCTTAAGTGGAATCGTAACGGTTTTATCGCCATAAGGTGGAGATGGGCATCTTAATACGTGATTTTAACCCATCTTGTATATGTCTACAAGAAACTCATTCTAAAAAAACTGACAAGGGTGTTTTAAGTGGTTTTAACGTTTTTAGATATGACGACACCAGTGGCCAACGGGCACACGGTGGAGTTATAATGGCCACTGGGGAGACCCTATGCACCTCCCGAGTGGCGCTCAACACGCCTATCCAGGCGGTAGCGGTATCGGTGCACGGCCCCCAATCGGTGACCTTACGTAACGTCTACTCGCCGGACGGGGCACCAATGACCCGTTTTAATTTAGAAACCCTTATCAGCCAACTGCGGAAGCCCTTCATACTATTGGGTGATTTTAATGCCCATGATACGCTCTAGGGTATTTCCAGGGCACAGTGCAACCGTAGAGGACGCATTTTCGCACGGTTTTTAACACATTCTAACCTAGTTTTATTGAACAACGGAAAGAAAACACGGTTTAACTGTTTTACGGCCGATATTCGACTATTGACTTCTGTTTTACGTCGAGCACATTAATGTAAAAAGTTCATATGGATGGTCATAATGATCTATGTTGGAGCGAGCACTTCTCTATTATGATTGATAGAGAAGATAATTTTAACCCTAATCTAATTCGGCCTAACAACCGAGGTATCCGGAAAGCCGATTGGTCTCTTTTTAAAGAATCATTTAATTTTACATTTTACGAAGGCCATGGTGCTATTCAGAACATTGACCCTTTGACAAACAGCATCGTCGATTCTGCAAACCTTACTGTACCACGGTCAGTAAACGTCACTCTGAGGCCTGCGGTTCCAAGGTGAAATGACGATTGCGCCGAGGCTATTCCGGCACGAAAGATAGCATTAAGAATTCTTAATAAATATCTCACGGCCATCAATTTGGCTTCCTTTCGCCGTCTTCGAGCTAAAGCTCAAAAAGTTATGAAAGGGGCCAAGAAAGACTCTTGACGTCATTTGTATCCGGCATAAAGTGCCGGACACCCCTTACACACATATGGAAAAAGGTGAGGAGAATCTCGGGGAACCACCATCAGCTTGGAGTCGCATATTCTAAAAACGGTGACAATATCGTGAAATCTCCAGCTACTATTAGCGAGATATTCGGGCAGTTGCTCGCTAACACATGCAGCGATGCCAATTACGGGGACTCCTTCCTATCCGTGAAGAGGCGCTCAGAATCACAAACACATTCGTTTCAGGTACCTGCGTATTTTTATTGAATTCATCCGTCGCCATAAAGACAGTCGTCTCGTGTTTACAGACGGATGCACATGTAGTTCGTTGTGTAGCGTATACACACCTGAGCTCATCGCCATTAAGATGGCCCTCGAGTCGGTCGCTGACGATGGTCGTACGACCACCATATGCACTGTCTCGATGAGCGCTCGACAATCCATTTCCACTATTTTCCCAATGCACCCTATTGTGCAAGATATTCAATCCGCACTTCATGTCCTCCACGAGCGGGGACGCAAAGTCTCATCCCTATGGGTTCCTGGGCACATGGGAATAGCGGAAAATGAAAAGGCAGATGCTGCTGCAACGGTGGCACTCAAGCTGCCGGAGTAGACTTCGGCACTGGTACCCTATCAGAACATATAGACTGTTTTACATAGAATAGTCCTACGGCAGTGGAAAGACGTATGGGCAAACGTGGCAAATAACAAATTGCGAGTTATAAAAATAGGTTACGTCAGTGTGGCCCTCTTCTGTCAGGAGGTGTCGTAGGGAGGAGGTCATCATTGCAAGACTGAGAATCGAACAATGCGCCCTGACCCACTCATACCTCTTCACTGAAGAGAAGACACCACCTCGATGCGGTGATTGTGACTGCTCTCTTACTGTGCGACACCTCCTGACGGAATGTGACAAGTACCGGCTAACGCGCAAAAGGCTAAGCATCAGGGGAGGCCTAGAATACGTTCTAGGCGATAATCCTAATCGCCTAAGCCTTATCACAACTTTCCTTACGAAAACTCGTCTTTTAATCAAATTCAATGTAACAAGTAAAATGTTTATACCAATTTATAGTATTCAACTGCTGTCCATTAAATTGGGAAAATTATTTTATGAAGCAATCAAATTGCGCGTGGTGCTAATGACCTTAGTCGTCGACGCACGCGTAATTCCAAACCTACTACTACCAATTTTTTCATTAAACAGCTCAGACGAAAAGTGCTCACCGTTGTGTCTCCGCTAGTGAACACCTTAAGTAGTCGCTGCTCTGGTTTCAAATTGACTTTGATTTCCCCCTGCTCATCTATGAGCTCGACATATCTAACTTGTAGACTTGTACATTTCTTTAGCTGATATCGTGAGTATAATCAAGAATTATGGAGTACGTGATGGTTTTATTAACACGCTCAACGGTTTTTAAACCACTACATGATTCATGGTGGTTATTTCATTAAACATGTTCCCATAACTAAGGAGATAGATGCATGGGCTTGGGTTTTTCATGGAGTTCTATGGCTCTAACTCCCCTATGGTCTGTTCATTCCTGTAGATCCCCAAATACATCTTTCTGTAATTAAAGAATGTATCAAAGAATGTAAGAAAAAGACAGCATTCCTGTATTTACTGTAAACAAGCAATTTTCTTTCTTTTTCTGTTCCGTTTGGTAGAAGAATTGTTTTTACTTTCGGATATAATTTCCTTCTACACGAACTTGGATTTGGTTGGTTGGTTATTTAGGGGAGGCGACCGACAGCTGAGGTCATTTGCGCCTAATAGGTTAGGTGGATAATTGGGTTAAGGTAGGAGTTTTTAGAGAACGGAGGAAGGGTGGAGAGAAACCCGGCGTCGGCATTAGCCTACTCTTAACGAAAGGCGCCAAGGGGACCACGACTTAACGTCCCATCCGACGGACGGAGTACTGAACTTGAAATGCCCTCCACTTGGCACTCAAGTGGGGAGCGGTTTTCCACTGAAAAATCCGCCACTGCCGGGAATCAAACCCGGGCCCTCGGGATGGGAGGCCAGTACTCTAGCCACCACACCAACCCGATCCCCACGAAGTTGGAAAAACCATAGACAGTAGATTTTGGGATTCTAATTTCAAAGGTAAATAATAAGTTCAGGTGGAAGCTTTTTGCTTGTATAGCAAGCTGGATCTCTATGGTCTTTTAGATATGCTGAAGTTTTCGTTGAAAGGGAAGCTTTTTCATTTATTCCACTTTACTTTCAAGAATGGGCCCTTCTCCTGGTGGCAGGTCAGTCATGTGGAAACATGTTGACGAGCAAGGGGAAAAAGGGGTAAAATTTACCGTAAATGGTAGCGTGCAGTGATTGCGCGATCCGTAAGTCTATGCTTTTTGACTGTACAGTGATGTGACCCATTGGCAGATGTTGTGAGGAGGGGGTGGGAATGAAACGGGAGGTATGCTGAGTAGATTATGCTACTGGGTTGCGTTCGAGGATCTTATGATGGCCTTGAGGACTTCACGGTGCGGCAGCTAAGGAAGAGAGTATAGAGACACGATTAAAATAAAAGAAGTTTTCGGCTGGCTCAATAGTTCTCTTTAACTGCACGATGCTTTACAATACTACACTTAAAGGTTAGCATTCATTTATCGTTATAACCTTTCGATTAGTGTATAAAAATTGTACAAAGTGTACAAATATAAAAATGGGTAAACATTTTTACATTTATTGATTTTCTTTGTGCATTTAAAAACCCCCCAAATATTTTATTCCCCTCCAATTTTTTTCTATGGCACAACTTGCACCATACGTGTGGGTGACCCTGCGTGAGGTCAGTAAATGGGAAATATTCAATAGAGAGAAAACGACAGGAAATTAAGAACATATTTGTTCAAAGTTAACCCGACAAACCTCACGTTAATTCGTGGTAAAATGGTACATTTTTACTTCTTTTGATCAACCGCATCGATAGAGAGCTATAGTCATTAATTGGACTGGTGTGGTGGATAGAATACTAACCTTCCATCCTGAGGGCCCGGGATAGGATTCCGGTACTGGCTTTTCATTGGTACACCGATCCCTACTTAGGTGCTTTGTGGAGAGTATTGGAGTACAGTACTCCGACCGTCGGAAGGAACGTTAAGGCGTGGTCCACTTGGCGCCTTTCGTTAAGAGCAGGCTAATGCCGACGCCGGGATACTCTCCACCCTCCTTCCATTTCCCAAAAATCCTACCTTAATCCGGTTACCCACCTATCCTTTCTAGAGCAGATGACTTCAGTTGTCGGTCGCCTTCACAAATAACTACTACTACAGCAAAATAAGCTATCGAAATAAATACCTGTCGGTTACACCAATTACGCAGATCATGTTAGCAAAAGGTTTTATCGAACAAAAAATGACATTCTCTGCATGAAACGTAATGCTATTTTTTTGCTGTGTCAGCTTTGCAATTGGCTTTTGCATTAAAACCTCCAGTGATCTACACCATATTCATTAATTTGTGAGTTTCCCTAAGCTTGACGCAGGGAGGAAATATACGCTGCAATTGAGTAAATGACAGCTGACATCTCAGTAAAACGTAACCTTTTAGAAAATTTTGTGTCTCAATGGTCTTACTTATGTACAACACGGTATGGTTGAAAACAATTAAACTACTGCAATTCCAGTAGTCAAATCCTGGGAATTAGTAAAGTTTATTATTAATACATTGTTACGTTGATACGATATTAGTTAAATGCTAAATACACTTTCCAAATGTCTTGTGAGCATTCGTTACTGAGGATCATTTTGAATGACACTTTAAACCTAGATTTCGACTGATAGAGTATCTAGGCAGATATATGTAATTATTAATGTGACCATTAATTATGCTCTAGTAAAAATATAATTTTATATCCCGTTAAATTCCTCTTAAGATACAGATATGACGAGAGTGAAAATACTAATGCAATGCGCTTGGAATTTGGAAAGAATTTAGTGTTCTGCGTCTTTAAAAGGTCAATCAAGCGAGATACAGTTTTACATCCACACCTTTAACTCCACAGTACATGTGAATCTCGAGTGTCTCGCAAATAATTATTGGATATTTCCATAAAAATTTTGCTCAAACGACACGATTATCATTTACAGTTAATTCATTCTGGCACTCAGTCATGTACAAAACACTACAATAAAATTTTGAACCTCCGAGAGAAGCTTGCAGTACATCTTGTTAACTTATATGATTAATTTAATACCTTTATGAACTCCTCAGAGAAACAAAATGAAGGGTTTTTCTTGTTAAAACTATTTGGCAGTCACAACGCATTGCTTCGGGAACACTTTGTTTTCACGTAATTAACACTACTAAATGTTACGGAACACTCAATATGAATACAATGAGCACTTCAAACATTTCCAGAGCCAAGGAATACGTGAATTTTCGACATTCTTCCAGGAAATACAGAAATTTCCAATTGCATATCGAAAATTTACTCAATTGCACAGACATAAAAAAATCTTAACACTTCGGAGGCAGAATTTTAGTACTGAGTAACTAGTACCGAGTTGAAAGAGATTTGACAACCCTGCACCACTACCCAGTAGCTTGTTGAAATGCCCAGACCGCGTAAGAGCTCTAACCCTTGCGCGACCCGCAAAACCGCGAACGTTCCTGCTAAAGAGCCTCCTTCTACCCTTGCCACGGTTATGGGGACACTTCCTCAATGGTCAATGAGGATTTTTGTATTCGAGAGGTAGGGCCTCATGGGCCCTTTTTTGGGCCCATTGCGCCCTTCCGAAAAAGCAGCCTTCTTTTCGATTGCTGCTCGGCGGGAGGCCTTCGAAGATGCGTCGCGTAGGTTTCCGCGATTACGGTTCTTGGGAGAGGCACGACCCGAATCTAAATGCATTTCCCAAGCTAGAGTTCTCATCAACACTGTCGATACATAACAAATTGCTAGGCTTGACTTCGTGGAACCAAATATTGATAACGTAAACTTAGTTAAAATCCACAGATTTTTATTAAAACTAACCTATTTTTCGACTTATACAGTCATTATCAAGGTGACAATGTTACATCACGAGCCCCTTATATACAGAATAGAGTGAGTGGCTTCAGGCGATAGGGATGGATTTAACGTGCGGGAAGTGTATGATTGCTCTAAGGTGGGAGATGGGAAGCGGGGGCATTTGAGTGAGCAATGTTAGGAATTGTATTACGGGAGAGGTAGGAGGGAAGGTAAGGTTAGGAGAGGAGATTAGGAAGGGAGCATATCATTCAGCACACATACATTAGCTTTTTTGGAATACAAAAAAATCTCAAGGTTTTCCAGATAGTCCAGCTTGTGGCTTAACTGTAGCTGGACTGCGAGTGAAGGACTTTAGGGATGAAGTCACTTCGGTGGTCTTCTTCTATTAAGTGCCTGGCACACTGGGAACTTACATTAACATTCATTAAGCAGCGCTATGTTCTTTTAACCGGGTACATATAGAAGGTCCTCTTTGCCCAACATTGAAGGCTTTAACAGTTGGTACCATTACAACTAAGTAAGTATACACCACTTTCATCTAGCGCATCGTATTTATCTCTAGAATTAAATAGTGAGCTACACAAGCAGTTAGGGTTGTAAAATGAAACCTTAAAAATTGTGTCTCGTTTTATAATTGGCTATTTGATGTGACAATTTGCCAATAAACGAATTTTGCACCATCTTTTAACGATGTCTTGCTGAGGTTTGGATAAACTGGTAACTAAGCGCAGAACCATTTTCGACTGTTGTCGCTGTAAAACATTTTCAACTGACTTGCCGTTGTAACCATTAGTCTCTGCAATGCAATTGATCTGATTCTAACCGAATATTCTCTTGACGTTATTGTTAGACATAGGGATTGAAAGTGCTCTAAATACCATAAAATTAAGAACTAACGATTTATGTGCGTGTTGATGGCAAGAATCTTACG
The DNA here is from genome assembly GCA_933228895.1 of Platycnemis pennipes. Lineage (NCBI taxonomy): Eukaryota > Metazoa > Arthropoda > Insecta > Odonata > Platycnemididae > Platycnemis > Platycnemis pennipes. Next base: position 36,317,159 of record OW121846.1, on the reverse strand, counting down.
GGATTATAACATCTGAATAAATGGATTTTCTAAAAATTGAGAAATCATGTACAACTTCTGTTATGCCAATTGTTAAGTCCAGAAAATTTATAACTTTGTCACCAACCTTTATTGTAAATTTAATGGATTGATTTAAACTATTTAAAAACAAATAAAATGATTCAAGTTGTCAAAGACTTCCTGTCCACAGACTTAAAACATCATCAACATAACGAAACCAATATATTACATTACTTAAAAGGGAGGGATTAGAATAAAAAAGATTTGTTTCCAAATTACAATTAAAAATATCTGCTAATTGTGGTGATTACGGTGAACCCTTAGATAGGCCAAGGGTTTGATTATGAATTGAATTGTTAAAAAAGAAATAATTTTGGGTGACATACAAATGTGATAATAATTCCAATTCAGACGTTATCCTGTGATCAACGAATGAATATGTGAGCAATCCCAATGCTGGAGACACAGTTTCTATTGCAGTGACTGCAGTGAACAAGTTGCTTACATCAAATTAAATATGTTTGGAATTCGGGAGTATCTTTGCATCTGCCAGTTTCCTAGTAAATCAATAGAGCTCTTGATGGTAAATTTAGGATGTAACACCTCTCTTAATATAGTGTTTAATTTAAAGGCAAACTTATCAGCAGGAGCCGAACAATGTGGCTCTATGGAATACCTGGCATTACTGAACGTCAGTGTAAAGAGGCTGAGGAGATTTTTATGGGCTCGCTACCACCTTACACGACAGGGACATCATCTCCCAGCAGGCAGCAATACAATTCACCCCTTTGTTTATGCAAAACTGACCAGAGGGACTTCGAGAATAACATCATTATTACAATTCTCAAAAAAAAGGAGCGGAGAACTGCGAACATTTCGGACTGTAATCCTGACGACACATACATAGAATATATTGACAATGATCATCTACAGGAGAATACAACGAAAACCTGAGGATTTCGTGGATAAAGATCAGTTCCGATTTTTTACTCTTCGACCAGGCATTTAGTCATGCGATTCCCACCATTGACACGCACACAGCCCATATTGTCGTATATGAGTAATAAAGAGAAACGCATGCAAGTAGGTCGAGGGAGTGCCAAAATGTGCGATACATATCCGTTGATTTGGGAATAAAAACTATACATAGCACTTACTTTTGTGCACCATGAGTACAAAATAACGCGAGATATAGGCAATATGCACGGTTTTTGAAAAAGTACGAAAAGTAGATATGAGTGTTTTGCACCATTGAAAAAGAGCGAAAGCGAGAAAAGGGTGGAATGAATAGATGCCCAGAAGTAGAGTGGGAACCCCAGTTCATTTTCCCCAGACTCCCACTCTCGTGGAACATCGTCCATAAAACGTTCTCAGCTAGTGAAAAGGGGGAAAGAACCACAAGGAGAACAATGTCCCAGGCCCCCAAATGTCTCTTGGACTAGCTAAGTGCAGCTAGCATGGCAGCAGTTCGGAGCCGAATGACGTAGTTAGCGTTCATTGAGCTTGGGGATTTACGCGTGCACCGCTAAGGGAAGAGAATCGCGTTATTTGATGAGACCGTGTACATATGATGCTGTATGGATTTGCAGACCCATTAATTTGTACGATTGCACTTACATACACATACATATGATTAATCTCTTAAGGGTTTAGTTTCTCTTGTCTTTGTGGACAAAATTCTGCGCATTTTGGGTCAGTATATTTTTAGGACTTGTCGCCCCGCCACATAAAAAATAGAGTAATACAGGACTGTGCTCTGACTCGCGTATTATTCCATGTGGGAGAAAAGAAAAGTCTGCAAAAAATTCTAAAAAGAAGACGGGACAACTTAATCGGCCATATCTTAAGACACGATGTTCTTTTGAGACAATCGTCGTGGGAAAAGTGAACGGGAGGAATGTAAAAGACAGGCCTTGTATGAGATATATGGAGCAAGTTGTGAAGGTGAAAATGAGAAAAATTACGTTGACATGAAGAGATTGGCCGATAGAAGAATGCAGTGGAGGGCTGCGTGAAAGCAATCTTACGATGGTTGACCGATGATGATGAATTATGTATTTTATTTAAACATTTCTAATGATAACGACACCATCACGTTCAAAACTACATAATTTGGCAGAATTTATAAATATTTGTTAAATAATCATTTCAACGGGTATAACCCCCGGAAAATTCTCTTATTTCATTAATCGCCTCCTTAAACAAAACAAATTCAATTTGTATTGTATTGCATTAAATATATTTTCAAGAGTGCCTGTAATTTTATATTCTGTTATCTGTAAAGCCTTGGAAAATAAACGACTTCCTTTTGAGTTTATGTGCTTCGTGACTTCCTACAACGAATCGTTCACGTATCGTGTTCTCTTTCTTAAGCAGGATGTAACCTAGACAGAAGGATTCCCATGACAGACTGAATACGCATATATAAGTGTTTACACTTATTACGTGTTTGGCTACATGCCCTCCGTGTGCAACAGTAGCATAAAGACAGTAGCATGGCATGCAAAGGCACAAATGAAAAGCTTCAGGTGGAAACCTCATTCTTCCGCCGCTAACTATCACGAAAAAGCAAATGCACAACCAAGATTGATAACCGATGATAGAAATTGCCTAAAAAGAGTTAATGCTAAAGTATCATTTGCTGCTTGATGAGACAAAATCGTCGAAAATATTTGCTACACCTTACCTTGTGGAAATCGAAAACAGAACTTAACTTTGGATTGATACTGCACGGGAATTTCGCATTAAGATGCTTAATGTCGATTCTTACCACAGAAATGTCGTTTATAATATATCAAAACGTAGGATAAACGGCATCAATCACTTTTACTGCAGATGAAAACAACAGTTTTTCAATCGAATTTCAACTTAAATTATGAAATGGACAGAGAATTCGGGTTGCCGTAGGTTTCATTGTAACGGTAAATATTATTAAAATAAATATTACTTTACTAATAACTTAGAAACAATGGAATATATCGTAAATTGAAATTTATAGAAGCGAATATTAATATTAATTTTTAATATTTGATTACATTTCATTTATAGCCCACTGCATGTATATATGGCATTAATGCAGGCGAAACCATATGCGCAGTACCTGTTGTACACGTATGCTTGGTCGGCAGTCTCGTGTGGGCGGTCTAGAAACCGGGTTGGAAAAAAAAGTAGAACTTGGCGTTTTACGTGTATCTTTTGGTGTGTTCCTCTCGCCTCTTATTCTTTTGTCATGCGTTCTAACCAGTCCTCGGCAAGCAGTAATACCACTGCATTTAACTTTCGTCGCAATCCGTACCTTCCAATAGGTGGGAACGTGCTCCGGCAGGAACCGCAGCGAAACTGGCGAATGTCGAAAACGATCCTCGTCTGCCAAGCGGCAGCAGACCTCATTCGACGTCGGCCGCCTCCATTTAACCTTCCAAGTCCCTTTCTTTCTTGCAACCACTATCTCTCCTTCCAAATCCATCCTCCTTTACGAGCCTTCGTGATTCCTCTCGCACTGTACTGTTGCTCCCACCCTTGCCCTCCCTCCCAGCTCTCTCCAATTCCCCCTCCAACTTACCCTCCTGTAAGGCAGTGCTTGTCAATGCGACGCTCGCTAGCCATTCTCTTTATTTCTGTCCGTTGTGTAGAGTGCGGTCGGGAGCCACTGTGCAAACTCGAGAGAAAGAGTTGCTTCGCTCGGATTTCCATCGTCGAGATATCTTTTAAGAGGTTAAGCCTGGTTTTCCTCCTAATTAGTTGATGGCCAATCACTAGAATTAGTAGTTTTTAAAATGTAAATTTGCTGTCTGGGGTTGTTTTCATGTGGAGATTTCTCCCTTGAATTCTTAAGGCAAATGGTTGAAGTTTCTTGTCACTTCGAGAGATGACAGTTCTGGCTCCTTTCAGCCAGAGACCAGTTAGGAGTTGAAGCCGAGATGGGACATATTTCTTCAACGCGTTACCCGTGATAACTCTTATTTCGTACATTGTGTATCTTAGTAAGGCAGTTCGAGTACCATCAATCCGTTGTATGATCACATGCATAGTGTTTTCTCTTTTATCCTTCTGCATTACAGATGAATACCGAACAACAACAAGTCAAAGTGCAGAACGGGTGCGAGACGTCAGATGAGAATTGAGACAGGTATCTCCAATAATGCTCCTGCAGAATCACTCGGGAGATTTCGCCATGTGTTAAAATGATGTAGCTATTTGTGATTATTTTCTTTCGCAGTTATTCTTAATCCGTATTTTTCTTCCCTTAGGCCAATGAAATACCTTTCTACTCGCTTACTTGGTTGACGTTTTTAATACCCCTTCAAACCTGGAAGCAATTTTCAGTCGGGAGACCTTTCAACTGCGATAATCGTATCGTATATTCGAAGTGTGATAGTGGTACCATAATTTCATGGTAATTCAGACTAAAAATGTTTTTCTTTCCATCTTCTCATTACAGGGTAATGCCGAGCCGGTATTCTTCGTCATTGCCGAATGACCGAGGTCTGAATGCTCTCTTCTAATTCGTGCGTGGGTCCAGTCATATTCAACACGCGAGGGAGACCATGATGGCACGCACCGTGGTCGTGGTAGTGAGTAACCTACGTGTGTTTGTGATAAATATTCTGCGTTGTTGAAACATGCCATGAACATGAAAATGTGAAGTGAATATAATATTACTTTCGTCTCTGCTGAGTATTTTTGTAGAGATATTAAACGGATATTATGCTAAGGTTAGTGGATAGGGAAAAGTCGTTCAAACGTTTTTTCCCGAGGCTAATATTCTTTCCTTTCTGGGCACTCAGATGAACACCGATCAGCTGTTGATCCAGTTTGATGGAAGAGTGCTGCCGAGACCGTTTAGACGCGAGAACATTGGCGCCAGAAGACTTGTGCGAGGAAGGCCGAGAATTGGGGTCGACTTTCGTCGCCGTATCCGTGAGTAACTTTTGTCTATTCGTGGACACGTGTGAAACGACTTTATATCATGGAAGATTTGACTTCGGGGTAATTTTCTAGATCCTGGCGGCACCCCCTCCCCCCCCTCGAAAAACCCCTAAAATCGCGATTTTTGGGAGGGAAACCCGGTGCTCAAGTTGGGAGAATTCGATGAAATTGTTAAAAAAATATTAAGACCGTACTTACCGAAAAGAACGTGATAAAAATATGCGAGGTGGGAATGCGTAGGAATTCGCCAAGGTGAAGTACCGCGGCTGATCACTACGTGGCAGCACAAGGTGGATGTCAATGAAACTTCACCATGTTCTAGTTATTCTTTGTGTGTGGAGCGGGTGATTTGAAAAGAGGTGTCCTCGGCATATTATGGGGTCATTTTGTGGGGGGAAAGGGTCATTTCTGCAAGATGAGAGTGACATATTCGTGAATGGTAGAGTGAAGAGAAGATATTTACGTAGAGAAATACCCGAAAATCCCGTGCCGCCATCAAGTAGAATAGGTGACCTGGGCATTTAAAGAGGTCATTTTGAGGGGGAATGGGTCTTTTCTGCACGATGAGAGTGACATATTCGTGAATGGTAAAGTATAGAGAAGATATTTACGTGGAAAAATACCCGAAAATCCCGTGCCGCCAACAAGTAGAATAGGTGACCTAGGCATATATGGAGGTCATTTTGAGGGGGAAGGGGTCATTACTGCAAGATGAGAGTGACATATTCGTGAATGGTAGAGTGTAGAGAAGATATTTACGTGGAAAAATATCTGAAAATCCCGTGCCGCCATCAAGTAGAATAGGTGACCAAGGCATATATGGAGGTCATTTTGAGGGGGAAGGGGTCATTTCTGCAAGATGAGAGTGACATATTCGTGAATGGTAGAGTGAAGAGAAGATATTTACGTAGAGAAATACCCGAAAATCCCGTGCCGCCATCAAGTAGAAGAGGTGACCTAGGCATAGGTATGTCGGGGTCATTCTGAGGGTTAAAGGGGTCATTTTCCCAGGTTAAGGCCGACAAATTTGCTTGGGAGGTGAGACATCATAGGAAAGGTATTTACGAAGAACACGTATCGTGTACTCTGCGCCGGGTTTCCCTCCTAAATCTCTATTTATAATGTTTACTTAAGTTTGGAGGGAAGTGAATCGCGAGCGCAGCGAGCGAAGTATTCTCCCGATTTCGGAGATCGCGAGCGAAATCCTGCTTTCTCTGAGTCGCGAGCGCAGCGAGCGAAATTTCCGCCCATCTCAGAGTTCGCGAGCGTAGCGAGCGAAATTTTCGACCTACTCTGAGTTCGCGAGCGCAGCAGGCGAAAATTTCTATTTATTTCGAGGGAAACCAGTACTAAAACCACTTAAATTGGGATGTCAATGAGGGAAACCCGGTGCTGACGGCTCTAAAATCGTCTTTTTAGGCAGTCTCATTCAAGATGTGAAGCTCTCCGTTATGTGGCGCCATCTGTGCAGTTTCGAGTATAACTAAATAACGCCGAGAATCAGCGGAAGACGACTCGAGATAGTCCATATAAATACATCAATTATTTAGGAAATAGACAATATATGAGCATTCTTGCATTGATAGCGTCTTTCAGGCCGGTCTCGTGTATTTTTCAATAGCAACAGTTACTTCCTATCACCTGTAGATTGCGTGCCGCCAAGATCGAGAATAATACCGACTTCGGTAATACCTGCGGTGTTTTTAGTTGTCACATTCATTGGGAAAATTGAACTTGGGAATGTGCATAGTCTGCTGTAAAGTAGTGCTATTGATCGCAATGTGCAGGAAAGGTTTTACTGGCGTGGTCTTAGAATATCAAAACATAGATTTCCCTGAAGTAATATGGTCCCCCAGTTCGTCTCTACTTACGATAGTGGGAGATGGGTGATTACATTTTTTGGTCAATAACGGTGAAACAATATCTACGTTAGGAGTGGAAAGGAAAGGTGGAATACGCATTGCTTCATGTGCGATTATTTTCCAGTTTAGCAGATCATTCTTTCATTGATCTCGTCATTCTGTCATCCACTGCAGGTTTCCCTCATGAGAAATCATTCACTCGATAGGCATGTGAACGTGTGCACACTTAATGGTTAATTCCAGGGCGTCGGTCGAATGTCATTTCGGTGAAGTTTCTTCGTAAAAGAATTGGGTGTTCCGTAAATTGCTATATTTGTTACAAGAATGGCTCGTTACGTTCAAATATCTCAGGAAAAACTACAAAATTTAAGGTGGCACAACATTTTCTGTGGTCGGGAAGAAGCATTTCATTGTTGTAGTAGCGTTAGGGTAAGCAACGTTTTTCCGTTAGGTCTTCAGTGACTTTAATATGCCTGAATATCCTTAAAATGTTGTGATTTTAGTACACTCCTATGTTTGCCGTACTCTGGGAAAGTCTCCTTTCTTATTGCAACCACCAGCTCCAAACATAGTGGTCTTGTACTCTCACACTCCTTTGTGCCCCTTATCATGGGTGTTTTCAAGTTTATTTCCGCACCAAATAGGCGCATCGGACCGGGAGGAAAGGTTTCCGGATGGGAGTAGAAGGGACTTGCACTTTGCTCCTTTGGTCTGTATTTTATATCTTGGCAGTGACGTCACGCAGCTGAGTTGCCAGATTGTTTTGGATGCTCTCTACTTCGTTTTCTCTCACACATTTTGGTGAACAATTGACTAACGTTTTCCGGTGTGTAATCAAAGTTTTTCTTTAATTAAAATTTGTACCAGCATATTTTTTTGGAAGTGAAGTTATTTTCCGTTAGTTTTCCGTGAATAATTTGTGCAGAATTCAAGGCATCCTCAATCTCTCATTTATTAAAGCGTATTCGCCACGAGTTGTGCAAGTGATCTCTCATGGGACATCGGAGTCAGCATACCTCACTAAAAAGTGTAATTTCAGTGAATCAAACAAAAAAGTGTCATGCGTTTAAGTTATTAGAGTTGAGTGAGTTGTACTAAGGAACTTAGTAACCTCGGCAGTATCATTGATGGCGAAATTCGTACAAAAATTGCAAAATGTGAGCTCTGCTCTCGTGTGGAGTGTACTTTGTTTTTCTCGAAGTTTTCTGCGGAGTGCAGCATTTATGAGCAATAATTTGTTTATTAGATTCATATGTAATACCTCCGCTTTTTAATTCGAGTGGTTAGTGATGTTGAAATTAGAATTTTTCTATGTCAATGAGTAAAGAAGACGCATGAGCTCGTGACGTGCTCTCATATTTTTCTATTTTCTTCTGACAAAAGCCTCGAAAATAAAAAATAGTGTGTAATAAAGGTTTATGATGTTGATTTAATGTGGGAAAATGGTAGGAAGTGGATTTCTTGGGATTTGGCATGAATAACTGTAAAATTCGTTTCGGTGTCGTACGAATTCGTGCTTGGCGTGACGACAGGTATATCTCTGATATTAATGAGCAACTGATGCAGCCAAAGTTACGAAGATAGTGTGATAAGTCTTCGTGCACTGCATAATAAGTGAAAGAGCATAAACCATGGTGTTTTCCGTGAGATAAGTGCTGTTGGAAAAACATTTACCCTGTCAATCAAATCCTCATTGTTGTAATGATGTAAATGTTTTGGTGATTTTGTGGTATTGCATATTTATTTTTCGAAATAAAATTATAGTCAGTGTCATAAGAAAATTTTTAAGCCGTATCGTAAGAAATGAGTAGATCCTATGTGGTTAATGTCCATGATGAATGCCTTGAGTGTCAACGTTATTTTCTGAGGAATAACTGTGTTAATACAAAGTAGAAGCCTTGACTAGTTCAACGTAGAATGTCTGAGCAAATTAATTTAAAATGTAGAATCAGCCTGTTGAGTGAAGGAATCATTACAAGATGCATAGACTTAAGGCAAACTAAAGAGAAGGATGTAGAAGCACCGCGATTTATTGTTATGGTTTAACACATTTATTTCAGTATATTTGACGATTTTTAATGTCTTGGGCAAGTTATAAGGTGCATAGGGATCAAAGTTTGAACCCAGTATTAGTGTGTATTTCAGTGTTAACTTCCTGAAGCCAGTTTTTCAATGCCAATAAACTTGTCATAGGGAGTCTCGTTGGATAAGAGTTTTGGCCTACTAATTGCTTTCCTCAGTAAGCTTGCTCTCGCTTCTGCACATGCATAACCATTTGTAAGGAGAGACAGCGGCGTTATTCATATAGCAAGAGGAAATAGTCAGGGAGAGGGTTGAGGTTTTGTAATAAGAGTACGTAATTAAGTATTTGGAGAGAATTCCTTCAAGACGTGGGACAAATACGTCATTGTCTGCCGTTGCCGTTAAAATCTTGTGCTGTAAACCATTAATAATGCATTACAGTGCCATGGAAAATAATTCCCTTTCAAACGACTTGAAGTTCCCGCAGGGAAATTCGCTGTAGCGACAGTAAATTGTTTTGTACCTCGTAAGTTGGCAAAAAACTTGGCAACGTGTGTGATTTTTAGCTTCTCTCATTGGGGGAAAATCGATGTGTCGTCATCAATTTCGATGGCGTCACTGCCATCTAAGGCCGCACAGACTATACCCATTGCCGCCTCTCTCTCTCCAATTCCCCCTCCAACTTCCCCTCCTACTACGAATAAGTGCTTTCTCAATGCGACGCTCGTGAGCCAGTCTCATTCGTTCTATCCTAATCGTACAGACGTCCGTGTCCGGAGCCACTGTGCTAAAAATCCTGAGCAAATCACTCGGATTTTCGTTCATGATGGATTTTCGAATAGGTTGAGTCAGGTTTTCCCGAAATTAGTAGATACGCAATCACGAAATTTTTCCTTGTTACCCTGATTTTTCCCATTTTAACTCCGCTGTTTGAAGTGTGAGTTTGCGTTTTCGGGTTATTTTTCATGTGTATATTTTTCCGTTGAATTCATAAGTCCAATGATTGAAGTTTCCCCTCTCTTCAGGCCTTTTTACACGATACAAGAGTTACTTGTACAAACGCTTGTATAAACTGAACGATATTGACTGTTTGTCCGAATGGAATTAGAACAGGTTCTATTTTCCGTTCAATCACTCAGCCATTTGCACCAGCGTTCACACAATTTGCCGCTGACAACGGTACAATTTCCTCATACAAGCGTTTGTACAAAAATTGTATCGTGTATAGCGGCCTTTTGAATCGAAAGTTTCGATAGATGACAGTTGTGGCTATCCTTTCAACGTGGGAGCAATTAGCAGATAAATCCAAGATGGGACACATCGTTCAGTACTATAACCAAGGAAACTTTTATTTTGTACTCAGTGTGAATCCTCGCAGCGCAATCAGTTACTACCCTCCTTTAATGTGAACATGCGTATAATCAGGACCTGACAAAGGTGTAAGCGAACTACGCGGCAGCGTATGGCGCCCCTACAAGCCCTCAAAATATATACAGGCAGTCCCCGAGTTGGGTATGGGATGCGTTCCGAAATTCGCTGCGTCATTCTAAATTTATCTAGATTTCTAATAAATCTGCGAAAATTTCTCCTAAACTAGGTCCGTGCTCCTGAGATTTCAATCAATGCGGGGAAAATTTCGGGCAAATTTCCTTTAGTTAACTTAGTAATTCAAGAATTCTTATTTTTACCCTTAATTTAATAGGTCGCCTGGAAGTTGCATGTCATGAATTGCTAATCAAAATGCGTACCTATATCGTTTCTCCGAACAGAATAATGGCACGGATTTGCGAAAGTACGGTCTCTTAATTTAACTTCAGTAAATTGACGATTAATATTGATTTATTATGTAATTATGGCATTGTAGGATCCATATAGCAATGCGCAATTTACTAATCTTTAATCAATACTGTATCTACGGCCTATTGAGTTGAATTAATTAATGGCTATGCTGGTTTCATTGTCACAGTTTATACTCGTTAGAGGAGGGTAAAGTATTAGGTCACTGCATGACCACATTAACGCTTTACAGTCACACACTAACTTAATCATTCACGTACGATGACACATTTTATTTCTCACTGCGATGTCGAACGCTGCAATGTGGCGTCGCCTTTGCGTCAGCTCTGTGATGCTGGATGAACTTTCCTGAAGTAGCTGTGCGGAAAGTGTTACGCCTCGAGGTCACTGTAACGTTCTTTTCGTTAGTCTCAACACATTAATATTACTGAACGGGGTATCATAAATAAGGAAGACCGATACTGGGTTGTGCGAGCACACAACCTCCCGGCTAATGGCTCGCGAAGACAAGAAGAAACTCACACAGAGCTCACGATGCATTCAAAAGTCGGATCCTTCGGGCAACGATGCAACGAGCACTCTTATTGGTTACAGCCATTAGCTTTGGAAGCCGTGCACCCATTGGTTTATTCACTCAGTTATTATTACAAACATTACAGAAAGGTTTGTATTGAGGCCTTATTTTTATCTCGATCTATTTCCTCGTAGCAAGACATGGCATCCTGAAATGCCTTGCTGACCTTAGCGAACATGCCGACGTTAGAATCCATTTGTTCAGGTTTTCCCACTGCTGAATTAATAATCTTCAAGACCCCCGACAATCCTTTAGCACTAGAATGAACGGGGACGCTCAATTGACCTTTCGCGTTTTTCTTTCGCGCACCACTTCGTTATCTTACAATTTATGAGGCTGAGATTTTTGGCTTTTAATATTTTGGAACAATTTTTGCGAAAATGAAGTTTTTTTTGGGGGGATGCTTCAGGCCAAGAGCAATGCAATGCTTTTACCTGCAATGACCGCGCGCGGTAAATTGACGTTCTTGTATTTTATACCGTTATTTAGATCTCTTTGTCGATTCTTGGTTTCAGCTGTGCCAAATATCGTAGCGTGCCCCGTACCACACACGCACACCACTCAAGTTTCACTCTCGTGTCTACAAAACAGTTTTTACATATGATTTTACCGTTTATGTGAAGGAGAGACACATTAGCAAAACCACAGTATGTTGCGTCGTGAAGAGTCGATACTAAATATTTTCACTCCACTACCAGAAATGCGCTGTCACGTTTGTGCGTAGCTGCTGGCAGCCAAGCCAGCCTCCGCACCGCGCAGCCCCTGCCCGCCGCGTAGCATTCAGGGCTGCCCGTGAGAACCCGGGGAATACAATTCCGCGACATGTTACAACTTACATGGCAGTCGCTGTCTCGTTATAGACGCTGCAGTCAACCATGCATCTACATCTACGCGATACCATTCGAGCCACCACGAGGGTGTATGGCAGTGTGTGAAGATCACCAAGACAAAGACTATTGATATACAAACATGCTACTATAGGGTCGCAGGACTCTAGATTGTTAGTATCTACATAGTAAGTAGGGATTGTTTATTAATACATGCACCATGGACTAAAGAATACCCTAAAACCCTTATTTTTATATTGTACTCTATCCCTTTGCTATGCTGCCTATTCTGTTCTCTTATAGTACGGGGGAAAATGACATTTTGAATCTATCAGTACAAAAATCTCTCTCTAATATTATTTATCTGGTCGAATCTAGCATAATACGCTCGTGTTTTTAGTATATGCCTAACATCTACATGCCTATGGACATGGACAGACATGCAGGGGAAGTTGGAGGGGGAACTGGAGAGAGCTGGGGGGGGGGGGGGGACAAGAGTGGGAGCAACAGTACAGGGCGAGGGGAATCACGAAGGCTCGTAGAGGAATATGGATTTGGAAGGAGAGATAGTGGTTGCAAGAAAGAAAGGGACTTGGAAGGATAAATGGAGGCGGCCGACGTGGAATGAGGTCTGCTGCCGCTTGGCAGAGGAGGATCGTTTCCTATATTCGCCAGTTTCGCTACGGTTCCTGCCGGCACCCGTCCCCATCTGTCGGAAGGTACGGACTGCGACGAAAGTGAAATGCAGCGGCGAGACTGATTGCCGAGGAACTGGTTAGGACGCGTGACAACAGAATGAGAGACGAGAGGAACGCTAACAAAAGATAGGCGTAACACGCCGTCGGCTAATTTTTGTTTTTTTTTCAACCCGGTTACCCGACGGAAGTATCAGGATTCCACCTGAAGTTTTCCATTAGTGCCCTTGCATGCCACGCTACTGTCTTTATACTACTGTGCAGACGGAGGGTATGTAGCAATCACGTAATAAGTGTGGAGACTTATATTTGCGTATTCAATCTGTCCTGGGAGTCTTCCAGTACGTGAACGATTCGTTGTAGGAAGCACATAAACTCAAAAGGAAGTCGTTTTTTTCTTAGGCTTTAAAGATACCAGTATATAAAATTACAGGTACTCTTGAAAATATATTTAATACAATACAATATGTAAACAAATTGAACTTGTTTTGATTAAGGAGGCGATGTAATGAAATACGAGAATTTCAATGGGGGAAATACCCGTTGAAATCCTGCAAAATTATGCAGTTTTGAACCTGATATATACTTGATGGTGTCGTTATCATTAGGAATGTTTGATTAAAATATATAAATTATTATCATTGGTCACCCATCGTAAGATTGCTTTCACGCAGCCCTCCACTCGATTCGTCTATCGGCCAATCTCTTCATATCAACGTAATTTTTGTCTTTTTCATCCTTCACAACTTGCTCCATATATCTCATACAAGGCCTGCCTTTTACATTCCTCCCGTTCACTTTTCCCTCGACGATTGTTTCATCATACCATTGTGTCTTAAGATATGGCCCTTTAAGTTGTCCCGTCTTCTTTTTAGAGTTGTCAGCAGACTTCTCTTTTCTCCCACTCTTGTAAAGACTTCTTCGTTGGCCCTCGGTCGATCCATGTTTTCTTCATCATTCTTCTGTAGCACATCATTTCAAACGCTTCCTGCATTGACTTCTCTGCTGCTGTTGTCGCCCATGCTTCACTGCCATGTAGCTGCATGCTCCAGATGTATGTTCTAATGAAATTTTTCCTCACTTCTAGGCCTTAACTTAGTTTTCTTTTTATTGAAATTTAGGTGATATCTGGCCATTGTCCTTTCCACATTTCCTAGTGTCTTCTTCTGTCATGACTGCTATGTCGTCGTATAAGAGAAACTAAACCCATAAGAGATTTATCATATGGGTCATTCCACCCCAATTCAACAAAGGTTTGTCCCATAGGGTCTCAGATTTTGATAAAAATTGGTGTTTGGGAACAAAATCAACTCAAACTGAATATCCTCGAACAGTTTTGTGAAAAAAAGTTTTTTGCGCGAATTATGCATATTTTAATTTTTTTGCATTTTTAGCAAAAATCCGTGTCTTAAATCATATTATCACTTATATCTCCGCTTGTAATAGTCGTACCGCAATGATTAATAAATCTTTTTTATGCTAGCTGGATATGTAAAGATTACGGAAATAAAGTTTCGGCCGATTCTGAGATGGAGTATTTGAGAAAAGTTTATTAACAATTTTTTAAACATTAGTAATTAACAACAATAGGGTATAGAAGAAATAATTTTTTATTGATATATTCGAATTTTATAAAGATTTAGCTTAAAAAAGAGCTATTAATCATTGCTGTATGACTATTACAAGCGGAGATATAAGTGATAATATGATTTAAGGCACGGATTTTTGCTAAAAATGCAAAAAAATTAAAATATGCATAATTCGCTCAAAAATTTTTTTTTCACAAAAATGTTTGAGGATATTCAGTTTGAGTTGATTTTGTTCCCATACACCAATTTTTATCAAAATCTGAGACCCTAGGGGACAAACGTTTGTTGAATTGAAGTGGAATGACCCATATGTATTGTTAATCGTACAAATTAATGCGTCTCCACATCCATACGTAGCATCACATGCACACGGTCCCATCAAATAACGCGATTCTCTTCACTTAGCGGTGCATGCGTGAATCCCCAAGCTTAATGAACGCTAACTACGTCATTCGGCTCCGAACTGCTGCCTTGCTAGCTGCACTTAGCTAGTCCGAGAGACATTTGGGGGCCTGGGACATTGTTCTCCTTGTGGTTCTTTCCCCCTTTCACTAGCTGAGAACGTTTTATGGACGATGTTCCACGAGAGTGGGGGTCTGGGGAAAATGAACTGGGGTTCCCACTCTACTTCTGGGTGGCTCTGTTATCCCACCCTTTTCTCGCTTTCGCTCTTTTTCAATGGTGCACAACGTTCATATCTACTTTTCGTACTTTTTCAGAAACCGTGCATAATGCCTACATCTCTCGTTATTTTGTACTCATGGTGCACAAAAGTAAGTGCTATGTATAGTTTTTATTCCCAAATCAACGGATATCGCACATTTTGGCACTCCCTCGACCTACTTGCATGCGTTTCTCTTTATTACTCATATACGTGAATATGGGCTGTCTGCGTGTCAATGGTGGGAATCGCATGACTCAATGCCTGGTCGAAGAGTAAAAAATCGGAACTGATCTTTATCCAGGAAATCCTCAGGTTTTCGTTGTATTCTCCTGTAGATGATCATTGTCAATATCTTCAATGCATGTGTCGTCAGGATTACAGTCCGAAATGTTTGCAGTTCTCCGCTCTCTTTTTTGAGAGTAGGAAAAATTATGTTTTTCTCGAAGTCCCTTTGGTCGGTATTATATAAACGAAGGTGTGAATTGTACTGCTGGCTGCTGGGAGATGATGTTTCTGTCGTGTAAGGTGATAGCGATCCCATAAAAATCTCGTCAGCATCTTTGCACTGAGGTTCAGTAATTCCAAGTATTCCATAGTGTCACATTGTTCGGCTCCTGCTCATAAGCTTGCCTTTAAATTAAATACCATATTAAGAGAGCATTTAGGGTTACAACCTAAATTTACAATTAAGAACTCTATTCATCTTACTAGAAAACTGGCAGATGTGAAGATACCCCCGAATTCCAAACTTATTTCATTTGATGTAAGCAACTTGTTCACTTCAGTCCCTGCGATAGAAGCTGTGTCTCTAGCCTTGGAATTGCTCAAAAATGCATTCGTTGAGCCCAGGATAACGTCTAAATTGGAAATATTATTATGTGTGTCACCCAACATTATTTCATTTGTAACAATTCAATTCATAAACAAACCCATGGCCTATCTATGAGTTCACCGTTATCACCACTTTTAGCAGATATTTTTATGCGTAATTTGGAAACAAAATCTTTTTACCTCTAATCACACTCTTTTAAGTAATGTATGAAAAACTGATGTTTTTAACCCTTTCGGATAAGTGGGCGTGGTGCAACCTCAGACGTATTTCGCCTTCGTTCAATCACAACGGAGCCCACGAAGCTACTTTGCCTTATCGAAAAGGGGGGGGGGAACCCAGCTGACTCTGCAAATAGGAGCAGTTACGGCAGGATCTGTGTGAGCAGACCAGAGAAACTATAATAATTTACTCACTCCCTGGAGCAGACCTTCCGAGAATCCCCCTCCACTCTTTTCCCTTCCCCGAAAAGCAATCAAGTACATGAGGAAAATGACGTCAATGTTATCACAGCAGCTTTTTCGGTGGGCGTTCATATTTTTCTTATTTTAGTTTTTGATTTATGAGTGAGTGGTTGTGGTTAGAAGATTAATTTTTTCACTAAAATTCATTTTTCATTTCCATCTAACGATTTCGTGTACAAAATTGCGATTTCGGTTCCGAGTAAACATTGCCCCAATTGCGTTCCAAACAGCCTGCGCCTGCGCCCTTCCTGGAGAGATCTCCAACCTAGGAAATGCAATAAGTTGTTCTTCATTTGCTTATGAAATAACTATCAGGCACGATTTCTAATCAGGCCACAGTTTGCGATACTAGTGAACAGCCACAATATCTGGTACCCCGTTTTTGACAATTACCTTTTAATGCTTCCTCTTTCCGTTTTTCTGTTTGAATTCTTTGAATGGAGGACTTACTTAAAGGAAATTCATCAGTATAATACCCAGGTGCCTCAGTGGTAGCTCGAAGAACAAAACTTAATCTGTCATTCTTAACTGACACCTATGTAGCTGCTGCTACTAATTTTGGAGTAATGAAATGTTTCTGCATAATGTTTTACTGGTTCCGGGTTGTATGTTCTCGGTTAGAGTTGGAAAATCTTCTTTTGAATGCTTGTCATTTTTATTAGAATCAGAAGATGAGATAAGATGATGTCGAAGGAATTGGTGTCGAATATTATGTAGCAAGTCGCTTTTCTTCTCCAATAGTTCTGAGGGCGCGCCCTTTTCTCCTTATTAGCCAGTTGTTGTCCACTCCAGCTAAGTGACCAGGCCTAACTGGCTCTCCCTGTCACTTTAAGAAATTCTGTCTTATGTGTTATTATTCATGGAAGCGCATCGGCGTATGCCATGTCCAACAAATTATCTAAGTTGATGACAAACTCTTGTTGGTACTGCTCAAATACTTTTAAGGTTTTTTGTGTATTTTATTGTAATATCCTCCAAACTTGAAATAGGTTCTTTAGTTTCTTCACACAATTAGGAAAAGATTTGGTTTATACGCACCTTTTCCCAAAAGATAA
Organism: Platycnemis pennipes; assembly: GCA_933228895.1. NCBI lineage: Eukaryota > Metazoa > Arthropoda > Insecta > Odonata > Platycnemididae > Platycnemis > Platycnemis pennipes. Next base: position 36,299,852 of record OW121846.1, on the reverse strand, counting down.
TACATTCGCGAATAGTGATATTTGCCCTTTCATTGACACTTAAATTCACTTCACGAATATTAGAAAATGTGTAAAACTGCCTGAAGTTGACCATTCAAGGGCAGTTATGAACTTTTATTTGATGTCGCGTCACCAGTGATGCCCGATAGTATACAAAGAACTCAGTCTCATTGGTTTATGTAGACACCTTTTACAATTTACAATAGTACAATATACATAGCATATTTTTCGCTAAATTCCCATCAAAATATAAAAGGTTTTCCAGGACGACTTTACATAGTAAGTACTGAAATGTTTCAATGCAAGTCGGCACGGGTTGCCGAGTTCCTACGTTTATGAACTTTTTTTACAACTGTTTTGACATCGTATAAAAGAATTAAGAGGGTGTGCATTAAAAACAACTTCGATTTTTTTGACACCCTAGTGAGCATGCAGCCATACACATTATACTAATACAGATTAAGGAAAGATACAGATGAGTTGGTAAAGTTCTGAAGATTAGATTTTGCTCAAATGAACTTTTGACATATATAATGCATTTTACTAGCATATGACAAACTTTTCAACTACACCTAGATATGCGTAAAAGCCTGCGAGCCACCGTGAAGGTGTGTGGCAGGGGGTTAAAATCACGAAATGTGCACTACTGTCATGCAAATAAGTGCTACAATGCTTCCACTTCATAAAGACATGTTAAAAAAAAGACTGATGCATAGCTAGGTGTTAGTATCTACGTAGTAATGAAGTACATACTGGTTAGAAATTTTTGTCTCTAAATATATTTATCTGTATTTCCTTACTACCATATATGCGTTAGCGAAAACATGCTTCATGCACTGGAGCAACAATATTTCAAATGCCTATCCATTTACTATGCTGCCTCTTATGGTATGTCCACTTATGGTATGCGGCAAAAATGACATTTTAAATCTATTGGTGGAAAAATTAGTGTCCTTAATGTTGTTAATCTTGTTTCCTTGCGTGATAAACTATGAAATTATAATGTTTCAGTTGGTGTCCTGCATCCTATTCATTTCATTAATACGTATTAAATGCCCCTTTCACATTAAATGCACATTCGCACATGCCCTTTGTGCATGTTTGATGTGACTCACAACACGCCACAACCCTCGAGGTGTCTTGTAAGATAGTTTGTTAAAGAGAAGAACTATTTCCGAGATATAGGTACGTATCTTTCTGAGAATCAGTTTACTTTTACACTCACTGTCTGTATGATCCTGTGTATTAATACAATGTTGAGCCTTAATAATTTTCTTGGTGGCCCAGGAAAATTCGTCAGCCGCCCAAGTCTGCCTTGCACTCTTCGCGCTTGAAGCATCCCTCATTCTCACGTCTCTAACAGCAAAATTACTACATTTTACATTTACTACATTTAATTTATAGATTAATAGTATATAGAGCCGTGCCGATGTTACGCTACATGGGCACAGCTCCGCTGTAAAATTGCATGCTCTAGACAACCATTTCGTGAACGGCTCGTGAATGCTTGTCAACGCTCTCTGGAGCGCGTCGGACGTTCCCAGGCACCTCACCGACCGCTCCACCGCGGACCAGCGTCGCGACGATGCCCTATCGCTTCCGAAACGCTCCCGAAAACGCTCTCAGTGGTCCATAATCTGCTCGCCGGGCACTACCACGACACTTCCTAAAGCCTCCCAAAACACTCGGCCGCTGCTTCCTTCCAGAGCACTCCGCATAACCTAATTATGGATTAATTACTGAAGTTACATAAAGTCTTAATTTATCAATAATTAATACAATACTCTGCACGTATTAGGAATTAATTTATACGGGTATCGAGAATTAGAGTATTACCTACCTACAATTTTCTACCTACAAAGTTATTATACATTTTTTCCAAGCAAATTTGTAGCATCAGTTGCATGTAAGTGGTGCAATCACGGACTGGTAAGTTAGCACACCTGCATGACAAGTAAGTGATAATTTCAATCTCTTTTGATAATCCCTCCCTGCTTCAAACCCTTCATCTACATCTACATCTGAATAATACCCTGCAAGCCACCACAAGGGTGTGTGGCAGGGGGTGATTGCTCACCAAACATGCACTACATATCATGCATAAAAAAGGAATAGTATTAATATAGTAGTCAGAACTACACTATTTAAAAAAGATAGAAATTGCAAAGCAAACATGCAAAAACATTCTGTTAGTAGGGTTAGCTTTAAGTACTCATACCAACATGCAGCTACCAATGCTATTCATTGCTACTCTCCGATAGGACATATTTACCGTTATTCGTATCTCTAATTGTGCGAGGGAAAAAGGACATTTTGAATCGGTCAGTTCGGCAATTAATTTCTCTAACTTTATGATTATGGTCCAGACTGCCATAGTAAGTTGGGGTTCGTAAAATATTTTTAACATCATCACTGAAAATATTGCCTTGGAATTTGTGTAAGAGATTAAGTCAAAATTTCAACCTGCGATCTGACAATGATTCACATTTCAATTCATTTAATAGACAGGTTACGCTAATATAATTATCGTATCGTCCCTTTACAAATCTTGCAGGATCTTCGCTGCACACGTTCAAGTTCATTACTTAGACCGAATTCGTAGGGATATACCCCTCGATGGCTTGCGTCAAACCAATCCTACGATTATTGACCAATGATGATGTTCATGTTTCAAGATTACATTCTCATACATGTTCCATAACCTAACTATGGATTAATTACTGAAGTTACATAAAGTCTTAAATTATCAATAATTAATACATTACTCTGCACATATTAGGAATTAATTTATACTAGTATCGAGAATAAACCCTTGCGATGGCTTGCGGGGTATTATGTCTGTTAAGCAAGGGAATGCTGGGGAAATCGCACTTATAACCGACCGAGGGGTTGGGGACAGGATACTATAATCACTGGAAAAACTCATTATTAGATGAGACTAGTGGCGAATTCACACAAAGCTATCGCAGCGGCCTCTTTTACTGCTCTTCCTGGCGCGTTGAAAACAGGTCTGTTTTGACCTCAAAATACTCCACCATGGAGGCTGAACAATGCCGTTTCTCAATGACCTCGGTTAGCTATGCTCTCCATTCAATCATTCTCCTTCCCATCAGTCCCCATCACCGAAATCTTCCATTTGAATCCGCCTTTATGCTTGACTGCTCTTAATGTTGCATCAGATCTCATGCGACTACTCAAAGAATAACAAATTCTTCGGCAACGGTCTCCTTGGACCCTGCGTCGTGATGACACTCAGCGAGCTCTTTCGTGAATCCCTCCTGCTATGGGAGGTGATGCATTTTCTTTCTTTATTGTGTCACTCGTTTAAAAATGTGTTCATGCTTTCGTTGAATAGTAATGGTCGTACTTTTTTGCATACCAACTCAAACCACCTCAACATGTGTGATATGTGTGTAAAAAGAACTTTAGACACAGTATCCTTCGCGAAATATTTCAGTCAAGACCATCTTCTAGTCTTTGAAATTCATGCACCTTTGATAATGATACGGAATTGTAAATAACGTAGAACATGCGCGACTCATATTATTGGTTTCTTTGTGTTAAATAATTGGCAGTATAAGTTTTTGGAGGGTCTTGGTGATGTCCCCTGCCACATATCGCCCCCTGCCTCACATCCGCGTGGTCGCTTGCAGTGTTTATGAAGACACGTAGATGTATTAAGTATCGCACCAATGTTGGTGGGTCCACGCTCGCTAACCAGGTCTCTTCAATCAATGACAATTTATTGACAAAGCATTATCGGAAAATAACTAATGCTTTCATATATTTAGTCTTCCTCCGTCCCTTAAACTTACTTCCACTATTCAAACCCCTTCCCCGAATCCCTGATTTCCCTGATAAGCGGCGACAATGGCCTTAGTTTTCGGCCGCCTCCAAAAACTACAACAACCTTAACATACGTAAACTTAAGTATTTAGAGTCGCAAATACATCTAAGATTAGGGAACGTAATTTTATTTGACAGACCTTCCTTTTTTTAATATCGTCTAATGCTAGTTTACTAAGTGCACTCATTACATATTCAATAAATTTCACTCCATACACTTATGGAATATCAGCATAGCTGGGCAAATTTCATCCAAAAATTAAATTCGTTAATGTATTAAAAGTTACTCAAAAAGTTAACTTCGTTAATAGTTAAAACGTTTTCTTGACGAAATTTTAACGCCAGTTAAAGTTATCCGTTAAAGTTAACAATGTATATGAAATTGTAGGAAATTTTGAATTATATGACACTTAACATTCAGGTATTTTTAATTTCAATGAACGTAATAAGAATTTCATGGTCAAAAATACGTAATAAACAGTATAGCTTAGGTAATGTAGACTTATACACATGAGGTATGGAGTTTCATAGTAATATACCGCTTCCGTCAGAAAAGTTGGACCTGACGCTGTTTGTATTTGATTGTGGAAATAGAAACCTTGGGATACGCCGATACCGGTAACTGCGATACTGAAAAATTCACCAATATTTTGATGGCATAGTTTTTTCCCATTAGATGGTGAAAACCTATTGCCAGTCCTATTGACAAAAGAATCCACAGCTCTTGAAGAAGCCTTGGTTTTCGTTTTCCCGCGAGTTGATCCTGCCTTTACTTTTCCTTCAAATTGAATGGATGCGTTCTCCTCATGTGTTGTTTAAGATTGTTTAGGGTGCAAAATCGAGCCTTGACTGTGTAAATTGTGTCTGTAAAAGTTGGGTAAAAGTCTGATTGCAGTGTTCAGAATGCAATCCTCTAGATTGCATTCTCAACACAACTCCTTCAACAAGTTATCACATGGCAATCCAGATGGCTCTGAACAAAAGTAACGGACTTAAATGAACGGAATTAAAAGTTAACGGAAGTTAATACGACTGTTAATAGTTTTTGGATTTAACTTAAAAATTAAATCGTTAAGCAATATGTTAACTTCGTTAATTAACGGATTAACGCTTTTCTGCCCAGCTATGCATATCAGTCATTACACTTAATTCAATACAGTTATGACGTTTCACCCAATGCACTCATTACTTTTCAGTCAATACATTGATTGCGTGCTCATTATATTTCACTCATTTCATCAGTTTCATTGACGGAGTCTGAAATATTTCCGACGAGGTCCGCTTTTCCGAAATTCAATCACCTGCGTCTTTTCCCCAAATGCTTCCCTCTCGACCTCGAGAGCGAAAGTGAGAATGAATCATTTCAGTGTTTGTGAAACACACGGCCTTCCCAGTTCAAGAGCGAGTCAATTCTTCGATTTAGTTCCTTGCTTTCTTCGTACGAGGCAACAACACAATCCCGAACAGCTGATCAGCGATGTGAAATCCGCGCGAGAATGCTTGGAGGCGTTTCCGTCTCGTAAAAAGAAGTTGCTCGGAATTTGTGTGATGGTTTATCGTGTGTTACCTGTGCAGTGTTTCATCCGCCAACATAACCTCGCAATAGAGATATGAATATTAGTGGTATGGTTTTGTGAATTACATGATAACTGAGCAAGTTATATTGTGAAGTGTTCGTATGCTTCGCGGTTATAAGTGCCTTGCCAAGAAGAATTAACCAGTAATTGTTGCAGTGAAGCTACCCTTGCAGTAATCAGAGCACACTGGTCCTTTTCAAGACTTTCCGTAAAGGTAAGTAATCGCATTGGCTTACTTTCATTCCCAATATTTACGTAGCTACCACGTTCAAATGTGATTTGCGTTCCTGAGTAGTTCTGCGTGATACCGACGAATTTCGTCGTTGTTGCGGTCGGAAGGTTTCTGTTAGCAAGCACCATTCTTTGTTTGGAATTCAACGTATATACGATACACTCGATACTTCCCATTATATCCAGAAAGCAAGCATCCAAAAGTGTGTTTGGCAGGGGCTTACAGTGGTTTTATTGATTAATTTATTTAATCTAATTTTCTAACCATGGTCGAGTATAATAAAATTCCCATTTGAACGTCGGGCATGTAAATCTAAAAACATCTGTCATGCAAATAATTCAAAAGCTGCAATAATTCTTCTCACCGTTAACTGAAATCAGGTATCGTCTAAATTTAAGAGTTGGTAGACCAAAGATAAAACGTCTGCTCAGTGCAAAATGCTATGAGATGTAGTTGTTTGAAAACAATTTCTTTTCTAAATATTTTAATCTAGCACATATTTCAGGTAGTTGAGAATTACAACAGTCCACTGCGTGTTCAGTCACTTTTTCCCGCCAAAACGAGTAGTTAATTGAAGTAATAGCCGATGGCGCTCTTAATTTCATAGTAAACTATTTTCGAAAACAAACCATGCTACAATTATAGGGAAATATTAATATCCGAAATGTATATCCAATAATAGAATTAGCAAGAGAATGTTCAAATCCGCGATATTCCTTTTATGTTTTCGAAATTGTTATTCACGACGAATTATCATTTCACTTTGGTGATTGGTCCAGTTCGGTTGACGTCATGCCAGAACGTGGCATTTACATGCGTGATCAGACATCGGTTATCAGTATTCGTTGGTGCGCGGTGACGGAAGGACAGGTGAGTTTTCAGCCCCAGTTCAAGGAATTTGTAGTTTTAGTCACTTTGCTTTATCAACGTAAATTGAGTGTGCAGTGACTTTGAGGGGAAATTGAAATAACTTCGTAACTTATCTTCCTCTTTGTACGAAGAATAGAGATATAGTTGGAGTGATTTACTTCACGAAATTAAAAATCCTAGTTTTACATAGTAATTCCCCCCTGTAAATATTTCAAGTAATACTCTTTCCGTAGATTGATGGATATTTACAGCAGAAGTGCAGCAAATGTGGTGGTTACAAATGTTAATGGTTTGAAATTGTTACAGGGAGAAGTTGAGTTACGTGCGCCGATAAAGCTGGAACTTCGTCATCGATCACACGGGTGAGGGAAAACTGGGAATTCGAGAGACTGGCTTCGAGGAACTCTCTTCAGTATGGTAAGTCATTATTAATATTTTTCATTCACAAGAGTTTTTATTTTCGCATAAAGTTGTCTGCGTCTTTTATTGTGATTCTATTACTTCTGATCGATACCAGGTCGTGTCTTCTGATATTCTCAGTTTCCCGCCAAAAATCTCGAAGGGTTGTTTCGGGTCACTAGAATGTTCTCGGACGTTTCTCGACTGTTCTAGCTCCGTTTCGACGCTAGACCATTAACGCTGTTAGATATTGAAGTCTGTTTCTCTATCGATTTGTTTGAAATTAATCTAATTCCGAGATTAAAGGATTTCCGTTTCGAAACTGAAGTTGAACGTACAGTCTCGTATGCGCACTTGCACCCTTTAATATTAATTTCTTTTTGCGGATTACTTTAGTTTCGCGATCCAATTTCTTAGCTATCGATATCTATATAATTAGCCTCGTAGTCTTGTATGCATTCAGCAATGCAAAATGTAAAATTTTCCTGTTCTGAGGTCACTTGCATTTTCCTATGAACCTTTGACTACATTGACCACGAAATCAAAAAGTTAAACTACTGTATTTGAAGTTATTTTACTCGTTCTTAATTTGAAATGACCCCAGGCTTTAATTTTCGAAATTTGAAACAAAAATCGACTTTTGAACTACAAATGTATGCTAATTTAAGTAGCGTAGCCGGATTGTTACTACAGGTAGGAGACATCTGCATCTACACGATACACTGCAAGCTACCGCGAGGGTGTGTGGCAGGGGGTAAAGATCACCAAGCATGCACTACCGACATGCAAACAAGCAACTATATTGTCTCAAGCAACCAGATTGTTAGTATCTGTAGTATTTAAGGAGGTAATACATGTATCATGCACTACAGAATACTCTAAAATATTTCCCCTACGATAGGTAACTTTGGCAAAGGCAGCATAGCCTTTGCTATGCTGCCTATTCATCTACATAATACCCTGCAAGCCACCATAAAGGTGTGTGGCAGGGGGTGAACTCTCACCAAACTCTGTTCTCTTATAATATGGGGGAAAAATGCCACTTTGAATCTCTCGGTACGACAATCTATCTCTCTAATCTTATTTAACTGGTCGAATCTAGCATAATACGCTGGTTTTTTTAATATATGCCAAACATCTTCAGTAAATTGATCCGATTGAAATTTCTCTAATAGATTCAACCTGTACTATAACCTACTCACTGATAATGATTCCCACCCTAATTCTTGTACTAGTTCTGAAACACTACTCAACGTATCGTAACACCTTTTGACGAACCTAGCTGCTCTACGCTGCACACTGTCTAGTTCACGAGTCAACCCTAATTCATATGGATCCCATACACTGGCTGCATACTCAAGGTGGGGCCTAACTAGTGAAAAGTAGGATCGCTCTTTTGTCTTCTCATCACATTTTCCAAGTACTCTTTTTATAAATCCTAGGTTTCTCTTCGCTCGGCCGCATATTTGTCTTATGTGTCTTCCCCACGATAAATCCTTAGTGATTGTTACACCTAAATATCTTATGGTTTCAACGTTTTCGATCTACGGAGACCGAGACGGAGAGCACTAGAAGATAGAAAACGATGCAGCATTATTGATATGCACCAATATTTTTCGTTATGGAGCAGCAGATACGATGGTGCCTCGGAAGTGCATAGTTCGCGAATAGATGGAAAAAGATTTAGTAATGAGAATGCCAATTAACTAGATAGTCTCTCGTGAGATTTGCTTTGACTTTTGTGCTTTCCATCGTCGTTCTCGCCTTATTACGGTCGGGTTTATTTGCATTTTTGGGTTTCATAAAATTTTTCATTTGAGGGTAAATTTGAATTATTGCTAGAGTATTTTTCCTCATTTATTCATATCGATAAATGACTTATTATCCACGCCTTCGCCTGTTAATGTACTCGGAAAGTATATACAGTTTATATTTTGAGTTGATGATCAAGGACAAGGAAACTTTACTTGAATTCCTACCATCTGCTTTCGTGTTCAGAATTTTTTGATTGAATGTCACTCATCGTTTATTTGAAGGAATAGTGAAATCTATTGGACAGTATTCATTCCTCAATCACAAATTTTAGCGTTTTAGCGTAAAGGATATTTGGCTCGCCCGTTTGAATTGCAATACTTGTCACGTGTTTTTGAATCACCTGTAAAATGTTTTAAGTAGTTGAGATTGTAATTTGTGTACTTCAAGTGATATTAGACTAATTCAAAATGATAGCGAACATGTAAAAATGGATCTCAATCCTGGTTTATTGATTTATATTCAATATTGTCTGACTCACCCCTTTTATTGTTTTGTAAGTGAGAAATATAATATTTTTTTCAGTATGCTGCAAAGTTCAAAGGGAGTGATATTCATTAATCAATCTAATTTAATATAATTGAATGGCTTAGTCCCGTTATCGCCGAGGATGGAGCAAAGTGATTTAATGCATTGAGTGATTAACAGTGTTATAACTGTTTTTTTTAAAGAAATTTTAACTAAGAGAATCGAGGCTAGTTCGTAACAGCAACTCATTTAGGCCATCGAAAAATATTCATAAAAATATGATAGCCTAATTTTATATGACGGCCTTCGTAATTCCAGTTTAAATCGCACATAGTTCTCTCACTTGAAGGACATGAAATAGAGCACCTTCGTTCGGCTGCTGAATTAATTCTATTTGTTGCATGTGTACTCATTTCGGTGATATTATGCGTGTATCGGTGACTCATCTTTGTGGCTGTATGCGAGAGGCCAGTTTGTTATTGACTTTCGTGAATATGATAATTATCACGCATTGATGATCAGTGCCTGCCTGTATTAATTTCGGATAGGCAATGGACAAGTGGGTGGTCCCAGAAGTATCTGATCAAACGAAAAATACAAAACAATTAGGGCGAAGAAGATGGAAGAAATATTAACTTTAACTGATTTTGCTCACCGCAACAGCGGATGTGCGAATTTTGCAATATCTTGATTAAACAACTTTCTTTCAGGTTAAGTAGGTATAGAAATTTACTGCGAGTGCACTGTGAGTTTCTGACAAAATATTACTACGAGACTGTGATATGTCCCCGTTTTAAACGCTTATAGTTCACATAAAGTTTGGCAGAACATTGTTTTATTCCACCAAAGTTAAAAAGCTTGCATGAAATACGTCAGTTAACTAACATCATTGAATCCACATGAATAGAGAGAGTGAGAAGGTACATGGGCAAGTATAAAATGAACCCGCCCATTATGTATGTTCTATTTTTCCTCTGGTTCTCCTTTCGACTATAGATATAGTATTCCATGTTTTTCAGAGACCAGCTCTTTGAGACCGTAAAGGATAGGAGTACATTTTTATTGATGTTGCAGAACACTTTTAATTATCTTCAACGTATTAAACTTCCCCTGCTTATTTTAACTTCCTGTCGGCCTGGAATGGAAAGGTTTTTATCATTTTATTTAGCTCGGTAACAGGATCTATTTATAAAATAAAATTTTTTTAATTATAAAGTTATTTTGGAAACATCTTTGCTCAAGACGTTTCAATGCAGCAGATAGCATATATCCTATCGCTTGAAATTGCTTTAACGTTTTGTAATTTAAAAGGTGCAATACAGATGCAGTCATCCCAATCCTCTGAGGGGTTATAAGAGAATTATCATGTTGTAGTAAATTTACTAATCTTTCACTCAATAATGCAAGCAAGTTAAGAGGATTACTAAAGGCTTAGAAGAGACAGGTAAATTTAGACAGGCCAACTGTGATGCATTACGCATGTACAATACATCAGTGAAGCTTGATTTCGGCTATAGTTTCGATTTTAGAGTTTATTTTTCTCAGGTTAGAGTTTGATTACTAAAATTTTGAGCTCAAGGCAACTGGAAGTTAGGGAATGTCAATCTATTACCCCACCAAATTTACTATGAATATTTATCGATTTCTCTTGCTCCTCAAGCATATTATCGTAAAAAAACTCTGCGTAGCATTTTTAGTTACTCGCATTTAATTTGTTAAATTTATTAGCGTTAACATGGTTTTGAGTTCATTTTTTCTGCAGATGCGTTGTAATAAGGGGTAGGGTCATGGAGTTGACAGACTCAAGGTGGGGCTCAGAAGACCGCTCTCGTGTTTGTTTTAGTTTTAGGTCGAAAGTTGCTCTAGTTTTTCCTCGATAATCTCAGTATCCTATCTATCGATATTTGGGCACAATATCTGTACCTAACCATGTTATTCCACGAATTTAAGCGATTTATACATTTTTCTTAGATAATTGCATTTATGTCGTCATCATCGGTCTTAAAGTTTCTTTTAGACCCAGCGCACTTTATTCATTTGTAAGCTAAGATCATCATATTTACATTATTCTTCTCCTTAAATCTGTACCTCCACAATTCACTTCATCTCTCAATCAAGATATGGCAGATGATATCGTCCCGCCTTCTTCGCCCCCCTACGAACGTTCTCCGCCGTCTCGTGATTGGCTAACGTAGTCGGACAAGGACAATACACTTGTTATCAAAGGTAGAAGACTGAGACTAAGGATATATGTGAACGCAGTTTATTAGCGCGTCAGAATACGGTCACGCAAATTTAAATCAAATTTTTTTTCTGTCGTTGCAGGACGATGCCGAACATGGTTTGTAAAGTCGATTCACGGTAGGTGACGGGGTTAGAGTGAAGAATCTTCATGGGTGCCCGAAACGGAAGAACAAGAAGCAGTCTCAACAGGAGGAGTAACATTGGTTTTCTAATGGCTTGCAATGCTATGGTAAAACTAACTTTGTTTCAGGTTCTACGATCTAAAAGGCAAAGTAAGCATGTTTAAGCGTGAGTAGAATCCATGACTAATTTTGTTTGTTGTATTTGTCATAGGAGCCCATTGCTCCGATTTCTAGATGATATCAGATCTGATATACCTCTGGTAAAATGTGAAGGTAATTGGGTAACTCAAGCTTCATTAATGGTGTTGAGATACGGTAATTGATGTCGGGGCACCGACTCTATCTGGTACCATGGAGGACTGGTCCTCCAAATATAAGGCAAGTGGCCACTTGCCTGGGTTAGCGAGTCGACTCTAGGCAGGGATATGTGGGCATACTGTGTGTTCTATATGATGTGATGTCCTCAATTTTATGTTTATTGTTTTTTCTTGTATGTGCTCTATGTGCCTATTTTTATTGGTGTGATGCATGATATTTGTGAGCAATGTTTTCATTTTTTATGCAGTTTTATTCAGATCCTTTCACAGATAATAAGGCGCCTTACCAACGCCCCGGCCTGATAGTGGGTAGGATATGTAGTCAGTTTGCAATATTTTGAATGAAAGGCCCTTCTAGCCCGTCGTAACGGTAGGTAAGGTAGGATAATGCGTTTAGCTGATAGATTTATTTTGTGGATGTTGAGCTTGCTCTAGAGTTAAATTTCATAATTAATGGAATTGGTTCGTCAGTTACGATGTGCATCCAGGTGTACTTAGTTTCTGAGCAACCATTCCTGGCATTTTTAGAAATGCACTTTCGGCATTCTGTTTTAAATGTGAGCAACTTGGCATTCAATCTGTATTGCTTGCATGTTTAATATGTTCACTAACCCGCTCTCTCCTTAGGTACCTCCACAACGCCCCGGCCTGATAGTGAGTAGGATATGTAGTCAGTTTCCAATATTTTGAATCGAAGGCCCTTCTGGCCCGTCGTAACTGTAGGTTAGATAGGATAATGCGTTTAGCTGATAGATTTATTTTGTGGATGTTGAGCTTGCTCTATAGTTAAATTTCAAAATTAATGGAATTGATTCGTCAGTTACGATGTGCATCCAGGTGTACTTAGTTTCTGAGCGACCATTCCTCGCATTTAAAAAAAATGCACTTTTGGCATTCTGCATTAAATGTGAGCAACTTGGCATTCAATCTGTATTGCATGTATGTTCATTATGTTCATTAACCCGCTCTCTCCTTAGGTACCTCCACAACGCCCCGGCCTGATAGAGGGTAGGATATGTAGTCAGTTTCCAATATTTTGAATCGAAGGGCCTTCTGGCCCGTCGTAACTGTAGGTTATATAGGATAATGCGTTTAGCTGATAGATTTATTTTGTGGATGTTGAGCGTGCTCTAGAATTAAATTTCAAAATTAATGGAATTGGTTCGTCAGTTACGATGTGCATCCAGGTGTACTTAGTTTCTGAGCGACCTTTCCTTGCATTTTTAAGAAATGCACTTTCGGCATTCTGTTTTAAATGTGAGCAACTTGGCATTCAATCTGTATTGCTTGCATGTTCAATATGTTCACTAACCCGCTCTCTCCTTAGGTACCCTCCACAACGCCCCGGCCTGATAGAGGGTAGGATATGTAGTCAGTTTCCAATATTTTGAATTGAAGGGCCTTCTGGCCCGTCCTAACGGTAGATTAGATAGGATATTGTGTTTAGCTGATAGCTTTATTTTGTGGATGCGAAGAATGCTCTTGTATTAAAATTCAAAATTCACTGAATTGGTGTCTCTCACGCTGCCTCCCTTTTAATGTGAATAGCATACGTCTCTAGTTTTCTCTATCACAATTTTTGAATCTTTTTTTTTGGAATTTTCAATTAAATCGAGCAACTTCGCATCCAATTGACTTTGTGTATATTAACCCGCTCTCTGCTTTAGAATCACCACATCGCCCCGGACTGTAGTGCAGTGATAGTGACCAGTGTTTTGTGTGAACGAGAAGAAGTGAGTGTGGTGTCAGTGTTGTGTCAGTGTGGAATCAGTGTATTTTAAGTGAGTGCCGAATTTAATAGTTGGTGGAATTCAAGAGGACATGTTGGACTCAAGTGTATGGAATTTTATGTAAATGGGTGCTTGCATTTTTTATGCTCCTCCCTGAATCTACCCTTCCCATTGCTTTGCAGTGACAGCGGACACGAAGGAAGAGAGAGCTGCCACGACTACCAACGGCTACAAAGGCGTTATGAATTTACGTTTGTACATTTCGATTGATTTATTTATTTATGGTCTTATATTCTGCCAATATTTTATCTATTACCTTATCTTTAGCACTTATAGTGTGTAGGGCTTGCATATCGGTCGTTTGACCCGGGTCAATCCAGTTGAGGTCGTTGCACTCCGGTTTTGCCTTGTGCACAGGCTCTTAGTTTTTGACATAGGCAATAAATACACTCATTGCGCCATTTTGCGCTACGATATCATTTCATGTATCACGAAATATGACATAAATTCATATTATTACCCTTTTTTACGATTTTTAGCAATTGCTTGTTTCATTTTTGACGGTTTAATTCACTTTCTTTTTCAGGTTTTTCGATTAATATGTTTTCTTTTACGGGAATTTCCCCAATTCATTTAATATTCTTTTGCAGGTAAATGTGTGAATGGTACGTTTGTGTTTTGTTGACTGATGTATGCGTGATGATGAACAGGGTCAGCGCCGATAGGTATGCGAATGAAATAGGTAGGCCTAGGGTATATAGGCCGTAGAATTAGTTTAGCGGGTGGTTGGATTTTAGATGGGGAAGCTAGGGCTTAATGTCGCAGGTTCTTAGTTCTTAGACGGCTTGATCTCGTCGCGTCTCTTGCCCTGGCCCTGGGAGTGAATGCGTGGAATAGACCTCTGCGCAGCCCGGAGGGGAACGCAGGGGGAAACGCCACGTTAAATAAAGGTTAATGAACCGATGAGCGTAACCTCTTGGGTCGGCATGGAATAACGCTCGTGAGTGAGTGTGTTGTGTGAATGATATAATTGGATACAATATTAACCCTTTTCAAAGTAATCATAAATGCTACCAAATAAATTTAAAAGTTATTATATGTTGTTGTTATACTGAAATACCATTGATCAACCTCCTCAGACTTAAAAGGATTACCCACTGACCGTACAAAAATATTTTCTCTTATGAAAATGTTTCCCTTCTTGCGTCATCCGAAGTCCCCTTTCATTCATCGATCTCCCCATGACCTTGCGTTCTGCGATTATATTTTCTCCAAGCATTTGTGAGTTTTGAGCGGTTGTGTTCTGGCACCAAGTCCTGTCGTCTGTTTTAAACTTGATATGTATCATGGTTTTCAAACCCAGCCTTTCAATTGATTATTTGAATGTTGTTAATATAAATAGACATATTTTTTCTGCCTCATCATTAACGATTTTGATTACCATATCCCTGTTAGTTGATGATTTTCCTCCTCCAATTTCTAGTTTATACTTAGTTACGTTTTCATTTCGTAACAATTCTTTGCACTCGTCCTTTTTCTTATTTAGAGTATAAACACCAAAGATTTCCTCCATGTGTAGCCTATCAGGTCAGCACGTTTTACCTGAAAATACCTTGGTTAATTTTTATATTTCAGTTATCACTCAGGCGTTGGTTGCATTGAATTCGCATGGAATTAATTATGTAAAGGAAAACTTTTACCTAGATAAAACTATCTAAAATACTTTAAATGTGAGAATAATTTATATTTTGCTATTTTTTAAACGTGTTTAAGTGTTGAGCAAGTCAAAAATGTTTTAAGGTGTATTGTTTTAAGTCACTCTCCAGTTTTTAATTTGGGATTTTAAATACGCGAATGAGTGTCTAAAAGGTGGTTTTTTTGGTAATTTTTATCCTGTGTTTTTATATCATTTTCACTCTGACCCTTACTTTATGTGTGGTATCATTTTATACTTTGAGATGTACATTTTTTTCAATATTTAGGCCATAAAACGATTCCTTTGCATTGAAACTACTTTGTAATAATTGAACAATGATTTGAAAAAAGAGGCTCGAAATAGCTGCAATAACTACAAACGGCTGCCATATCTGAATCATATTTAAATCTTTATAACTTTCATCTACTATCGATAACTTCATTCTATTATTTTTGGAATTTAATTCATCGTTTTTTCGTTATAACTATGACCTCATTTATAAGTAAATAAAGTGTCGTTATTTTCAAGATTTTGGCTCTTTGTAGCAGACCTATTTGAGAGCTGTAGGGAAAAAAACTTGTCGAAGGAATTATGTGAATCAAAAGTTTATTCTCTGTTATTGTTTTTCATCCTGGGTATTTCAGGCAATGTTCACCTTTTTTCTGTCGAGGGTCCCATTTACAAAGTTTTCATGGAATCTGGTTAAGTTACAACTTTTGTATTGACAATAAATCTTTATTAAATATTTTGTTCATTTATTGACATTCATATATGTGTGGAAAAGTATTTGTAATATTAATTGTAATGGAGTATGTTGCTCTTTTACTATTCTTCACACATCATGCATATGTTAACCAAATATATTTGTGGTGTAATTCAACATTAATGTTTTTGATATATGTTATTACGGTGAAATTATACTCTGTATAGTGTAATTAGCTGGTCACTTTTGTTATTAAACCAATTATGGATTGCTACATTTGAACCTTATTCTAGAAAGTTGAAAAAATCTCCTGCTTACTAACGAAATATTCTTCGAATACCTATTATAAATCTGTGATAAAATATTCGTCGAATGACATATTTCATAAATTGCCAATCGAATGTTTTGCGGTTTATATTGTCACGTGCAATTAATTTCATATGAATATTCCACCGTATTTTACCATAGGGATTTTTGAAATCATTAACAAATTTTAAGTTAATTTTAAGTTATGTTAATTAAATTTATATAATCTGTTTTCGAAAGAATTTGGTGATTTAACATTTTTTCGTTATATTAGGTATACTTATGTTGTCATATTGGCCATTCGTGATTCGACAATATTTGACATCCGACTCGTACTCTTGGACAGGTACCTACATTTCTTCTTGGATCATTGCGTGTTTTGGTGGTAGCATAATTGTCCGTCCCCTTTCCCCGCCAACAATAAATCAGTTGGGGGTCTGCCGGTTGCCTGATTATGGATTACAAAGGTAGAAAAATATACCTTTACTGTTCCCATGGCAAGGATTTGTTTACCACAACGTGTCCGTCAAATTTCTATGCTGATTACCGCATCAGTATACCAAATGGCCCTTTCCTGTATTTCAGTTTCATTTGAAAGCAAGCTTTCGCTTACTTTTTCCAAAAGTATTATCTGAAAAATTATAATTATCTGAATGCATTTCTCTTTTTAATAATACTTCAAACTCTATACTAATTGCTACTTTATACATCTACATCCACATCTACACGATACCCTGCAAGCCACCGCTAGGGTGTGTGGCAGGGGGTGAAGGTCACCAGGCATGCACTCCTAACATGCAAACAAGCAACTAAAGGGTCTCATGCAACTTGATTGTTGGTATCTATAGTATTTGAGGGGTTAATACATGCATCATGCACTACAGAATACTCTAAAATATTTCCCCTACCTATCCCTTTCCTATGCTGCCTATTCTGTTCTATTATAGTACGGGGGAAAAATACCATTTTGAATCTATCTGTACGACAATCTATCTCTCTAATCTTATTTATCTGGTCGAATCTAGCATAATACGCTGGTGTTTTTCATATGTGCCTAACATCTTCAGTAAAGATATCCGATTGAAAATATACATTTTATCGTTAAACATATAATTTATAATTATTTGTTTTATTTAATTTAATTTTTTTCCTAATATTGCTTTACCTGTGTCAAGATGACACTGCTAATTTGATATTACATTGTAAAAATAAGGTTTTAATTTTCTCTAGTCTACACTACTAATCGCCATTTGGCAACCTTCAAGTATTAGGGTATACTTAAAGAGATTCCTTCCGTAACGGTTATAATCTTGGCCATAACAGAACTGAAGTAATTATTACTTTTTTACCATTCATTGAGATCTGATGGTTTAATGTTAGCATTATATGTCGTAGCTATTCTGGTGCTAGGATCCAAGACGAAGAACATTAACCGACTGGACCAATATCGTCCGCATTTTGTGAAAATATATGTATGTCGAATAAAATATTGCTATATTACTCACATATAACTCTCAAATATATTTTTTTTCTCCGCATGCTCTGCTCTAGTAGTATGGTAGATTATGGTAGTATGGTAATAGATATCACATTTAGCAAAAGTGTGTTATTATTTTGGTAACATCGAAATTCCTTGACTACAGCTCAAACTTTCAGCTGCGAAGGATTGATTTTGCGTCAACAAAATACTCGATTATTCAACTTTTTAGGGGAGTGTTGGCAGGTATTTGACCGTGATGTCAACTCCTATGCAAACACTGAGATGCACTGCTTACAACTACTTTCTAACTGGCGCAATGGAGAATCTCTTATTGAACTTTGTAAATTTAAATTTGGGATCTTTGATCTATTTAATGAAATTTTATGATATTATAGTTTAATTCTGTATCTTTCAATGTGTTTTTTTTAAAATTTGATGGTTTGTGATATAATTGTGATACAATACGTTTTTTAAGCTTCACTTGGTGAATGACTTTCACTTGGCCGATTCCAATCTGATGGATTCGCTTAAATAGAACTTTAATTTACATGATGTACAAGTTTTAGGCAATGTTTATTTGTCGTAATCGGTCCGAGGGAAAAGTTTTCTCTTATGCGAGAGTAATTTGTTTATTTCGCAGCAGATACATTTTTGTATGCAGATGCAGTTTTAAGAAATATTTTCCGGTATTGTTAAGAATGACGGCAAACAAGTAAAAATTGACCCTGCATTCACTGGATGCTGCGAAATTATACGAAACTATTTGGACTGAAGAAAGAATATTAATCGTCCATAATATCAAATGTCGTTCTTCAAATGCCCATAGAATTCAGTTTTTACTTCCATTTTGTTGCATTTTAGCTACATGAGATGTAACTTCTTATGACTCTACGACGTTATTTGCAGTGCTCATTATTATCCTGCAGCACTCATTGGATTAAAATGCATAAATGAGTGCCATTTAGGGTCAAATTTTTATTTTGTACCTTGAATAAAATATGTTGTCATTTTTAATTTTCTGATTTTTTTCTTTATATGCGGTACATTATAATTGATGGTCACTTTTACATTGTATTTTTTGTTTAATGAATTTACTTTGTATTGAAGGCTTCAATTAGCTGCTTTCCCATTATTAATTCGAATTTATAAAATTATGGTCTCTATGATTTGATCTTTTTCTTTTTTACGGTTACCTGAAATAAATGTATGTCGACACACTGTTTTATTGTTCATCAATATATGTAACCATGGTTATACGTATTATTTATCTTGATCGAGCATTAGAGTATTTACGTTTAAATTAGGTATTTATATTTATATGCATTCAAATTTAAAAAATATGTGCAATGGACACAGAGAGATCCTTTTTTTTCTACACTCTAGTAATTTTTTCTAACATGCAAAGCATCCTTTGATTCTTTAGCTGTCTTCATCAAACTTTTTATATTCATATGTTTGTGCGCATGAAAACTATCATCGAAGTCCTAAGTGACTTCTACGCTGACTGTATTTTAACATAATTATTAAGAATAAAACTATATATTTTGAAAAGTAGTAATTTTTATGAGATAAATTAAGAAGTAAAAGGAGAAGAAGAATCACGGTAGGACGAGCAGCTTCTTACTGCGCTAAAAATAGTTTAAATTTTAACATTGGGTAATTTGAGAATCTTTAAATATTAATTTTTCCCGTTTAGAGTTGAACTTTAATATTTAATTGATTTGAGTCGTTTATTTTCATTGTGATCATATGTTATATAACTTAATGTTATTATTAGGGGTCCAAGGAAGTCGGTTTATCAAAGTACCACGACGTTACACGAAATACCGGCCATAAAACGATAAAACACGAATTCATTACGCTTCAGGACTAACAAGGGCAGTGTCCGATAAACGGGTCGCAGATCTTGATGAAAATTCGTATGCATATAGAACTCCGAATGCTGTTCACGAATCAGCCCACATATGGGCGTATATAGCTAATAGTTTAGACAAAAAAGGCGTTTAAACATTTATAGGTGTTATAAAAACCATAATTATCAACCAGTGCTATCCAGGGTTCTGTAGCCCAGTGGTCAACGTATGGGACTTCGGTGTGGAAGGAACATGTTCGTTTCCCGTTATAGAAAAAATTTTTAATGCTTATTTTCCCTTTTTTTCCTTCGTGGATTTCTGTGTTAAAATCTAAATTTTACTTTTATATTCAAAGTTTTTTTTTAATGAGTGGAAATATTTTTTTTTCGCGAATACCATAGGGCTTATTTTTTTTCTTTCGCGCGAAGTCTACGTAATTTCTTTGTTTCCACATTCTTTCACCATGCAGACTTGATTTATTCTTTCATTTGCAAGACCTCCTGTTGATATCATAATTATACAATAGTCTAAATAATTGTTACATCATTATTTATTAGTATTTTTTTCTTTCGCGCGAAGTCTACGTAATTTCTTTGTTTCCACATTCTTTCACCATGCAGACTTGATTTGTTCTTTCAATTGCAAGACCGCCTGTTGATATCATAATTATACAATAGTCTAAATAATTGTTACATCATTATTTATTAGACCCACGATCACAGATCCTCGTTTTCTTGTTTTGTCAAATATTGAAAAAAGGAGGGGAAAATGTGATCGGCTTATCTACTAATTTCTGTAATCGAATCACCATTTCTCGGTCAAAAGACATACAAATAAATACATTGTAATAAAGCTCGTCGAGAAAGGCTCGTGTTATAAATGGCGAGAGTGACCACTTGCAGAAAATTTCCATGAGCCAATAATTTAATTTCCGGCAATAATAAATTTACAAGGTAATTAAGTCAATCGCCATTCTATCTCTTTCTGTCATTGTTGGCATCTCTCCGGATGGTAGTCATCAAAAAAACATTTAAAACACAATAATTTAGAACACCAAGAACACCTTGCGATACTTTGTTCACCACAATCACATTTTGATTTCAAAATATCTTCTGGAAACAAAACTTGTTTTACATTTAGGAAAACCTGTCGCTTGCTAGAGAGTCTTGAAGCAAACCATGAATACATAAGCATTGGTCTAAACACTGGCGTGGACAACTGTTTGTGAATGAGCGAATGAATTTTTATCATGTCCAACCGGCTTGTTAAATCACGGTTCTCTCGCAGAAGAGTTATCGCGTTTTGGATTCGTGAAATAAATATTTTCACTTGTCTATAGAAATAAACGTCACAGGGTTGGCAAATTGGAGTACATTTTGGTGGAATAACCTTAATTGTGCAGGTAGGTTCATTGGAGTCGTCCACAAACCGTTCGTCGTACAGTGCCTGATTCGTTTGGCCCGCCCAGGAATCGATGAAAAGAAGAAACTTCTCTTTTTTCACGTATGGCGCCAATACCTTGTCCAAAAACAATTCATACGTGCTTGTCAAAAGTTGCCCAGATTTGGAACAAGTCACAAATACGTTTCTGTACCGGTCCATTGCACCTCCCACCTCTAATGTGACTCTTGGTCCAAACTTTCCTGTTACCTCTTGCAAGTAAATAAACACCTTTGGTTACAGTTCACCTGAACATGTCACACTGTATTGTGCGGTGTATGAATGAGTTATTTTCTTTAACTGGCTCACGCACACTTCTGTAGCTTTTTCGCCTTGATAAGAAAGCGTACGTCTAATTTGGGCACGGTACTCGCATCCCGTTTGGTCAGTATTAATTACCAATGATGGTTCAAACATTGGAATCAGCTTCCTGCTTTGTTCCTGGAACAGAAGAGCTACTTTCATTGTGTCCTCCGCAGACTTTCTGTCCTTTTGACTCACATATCGGGTGACTTTCCTCTGTCGAATCTTATGTTTACGTTTAAAACGATTTGTCCACGTCATAGAAGCGTTGAACTGAAAATCCTCGGCCAAAAATTCAGATGCTGCTGCCACAGCCCACTGCTGTACCATTCTCGTCGTCACATGCTCGCCATTTTCTCTGCATTCGCAAAACCTGTCATAAGTCCATTTGTTGATTAAATCCCACTTATCTGTTTTGGTTCCACCAGAACGGATATCTTTTTCCCAGGATTTTAGCTCCTCAAGGCGTTTTAACCGTCGTGTCACACGAGAGCGAAGTGACTTCAATGACCACCGAGGATTGAGTTTAGCCACAGTAACCGCTTTAATTTTTGTTTCCAAGGGGACCCTGCATCTTTTCTTTGGTGAAGGTCTGACGTTAACGTCACTCGAAGACGACGACTTCTCCTCTTCCCCATTGTCGTCCTCCGTGGAAGCAGACGATAATTCCAAATATTCTTCCGTACCATCGGGGTCATCTTCTCCCACTAGTTCGTCAACCGTTTCAAAATCCATCTCATCCATCATTTCCAAAATTCTGGAAAACATTTCCTCTCCTACTGCTACGGAGCGCGGGGAGGGCTCTCCATTAGCAAACTCCGAAATATATCCACCATCACGCAGGAGAAAGGCACAATGACGGAAGGCTTCAGAAAACAAGGTGAGATTTTCCTGACCATCTTCGTTACTGGTAGAACTATTTCTTTCGGAAGATGTTCCAGGTACCGAATCCATAATTAGGAGTAGCCTGTAATTTACATTAAACTTTGTCATACAGATGCATACCAAAGAAATTTCTTAATTAATTTAATTTATCATAAAATAATTTAAACTTGAGATATATGTATAGCGAATTAAAACTCAAATTGCATACCTGAATTCAGGATTTTATGAAACCAAATATCCTGTCGGCAACTCTCAAGACTCCGACAAGAGAAATCACAGACGCACAACTGCTAGAGAATCACAGCTCCTTGCTGTTCAAATGTTGACGGTGAACTAAAAATGCAACGAATTGCACTCCCTTTCGAACCCTACCGATAGTTTTTGGAGAAAGGGTCGAAGAGAGGGGCAATAATGCATTCGGAAAACAACCGTTAATTAAATTAAATTATTGGCTCATGGAAATTTTCTGCAAGTGGTCACTCTCGCCAACTATAACACGAGTCTTTCTCGACGAGCTTTATTACAATGTATTTATTTGTATGTCTTTTGACCGAGAAATGGTGATTCGATACAGAAATTAGTAGATAAGCCGAACACATTTTCCCCTCCTTTTTTCAAAACTGGACAAAACAAGAAAACGGGGTTCTGTAATCGTGGGTCTTATAAATAATGATGTAACAATTATTTAGACTATTTTATAATTATGATATCCACAGGATATCTTGCAAATGAAAGATCAAATCAAGTCTGCATGGTGAAAGAATGTGGAAACAAAGAAAGTACGTCGACTTCGCGCGAAAGAAAAAAAAAGCCGTATGGTTTTCGCGAAAAAAAATATTTCCACTCATTAAAAAAAAACTTTGAATACAAAAGTAAAAATTAGATTTTAAGATCGAAATCCACGAAGGAAAAAAAAGAAAATAAGCATAAAAATTTTTGCGAAGACGGGGACCGAACACAGCCCCTCCGCACCGCATCCCCGAACGTTGACCACTAGACTACAGCACCCTCAACACCAAAAAGTTGATAAATAGGGTTTTTGTACAACCTATAAATGTTTAAATGCCTTTTTTGCTTAAACTATTGTATATATACGCCCATATGTGGGGTGATTCGTGAACAGCCTTCGGAGTTCTATATGCATACGAATTTTCATCAAGATCTGCGACCCGCTTATCGGACACTCCCCTTGTAAGTATCGAAAGAAATGCTATTTTTAATGCATTCGTAGGTGGCGCAACTTTTACAAAATATACGCATTGAAATCACTATTGGTCTATTAAACCAAACATAACGTGATTTTTTTTCGTAATTACAAACTATGGAAATAAGAGTCTGTTGATGGGTTCTGCCGCATAATTTATGGTGCAAATGCAAACGTTGTAAGAAATGGAATTCCGGCAAAACGCTCGTATTTTCACGACAAATAACATAACGGAACTAGTCATCGCTAGTCACGATTCAAAATCGAAAAAAGTTCGTAAACATGGTCGACGGTTGCCGCTGATACGAACTACGCTTACCCTAGTTACATATTCATCATTAATTTATAGGGGGTCACACAATGTGCCTCTTCTTCCATTCATTGTATAAGATAGTAAGAAATGCTATCCCAGATTCCGTACCATTTTCTTAATTCTCTCCGAATCCATTCGCTGGAAGCCTTCCTAACTGCTTGGATGGCGGCTGGTGATCTTGAAGATGTAGTGATGTTCCAGTGGGATGGGGTAAGATTCTGCCGGAGACACATGCTGTTGAAGTAGGTATTGAGGGAGGCGATCCGTTTCTTGATGAATAACTTCCTGTATAACTTAACTTGAGTAGCTGTACTTGCTTCAAGAACCACATTAACTAACTCATTCGTAACTTTGTGGTATTCCATTTTAAGGTTTCTGGGATGTATTACTTTTACTTATACAACTTCTTTTTTTAAAAATAAAGCGACCCGGATTCCGATGAATAATCATCATCATCAGGCTTAAATTATTTATCATATTATTGTAACCTTAATACGTAACGGAAGTAGAGAATTTTGAAAAGGACGCCAGAATGGGGGAAAAAGATGTGTAAATGTATGCGTTGATGAGAGTGATACTGGTATTACTCAGTGTTACTGAGTACTGGTTATTAAAAATTTTTAGTATTTCTAACTGCTCTCTAGATTCTAATTCTAATTTGGAAGAAAAAAGTTTTAGTTCAGAAAAGACCCTACTAAATTCTGTGGTATACTGTTACCGGTACGTTGACGATAAAATTGTACATACTTTGGAAAGGAACTGATCGGCAACTGGATATGTTCTTGAATTTTGTGAGTGATATCCATCCTACAATTTCATTTACCTGTGAAAGAGACACCAACCATTGCTTAAATTCTCTGTATCTTACAATTAAACTCGATAAGTACCCGCATTCCTTCTCCATTTTTCGGAAACCTTGTTATACCGATCATGTCATCCTGGCAAGTTAAAGACACCATTACTCGCACAAACTTACGACTTTTCATTTCATGATTCAGCGCCTGTTCAAGATACCACTGTCAAAAGAAGACTTCAGGAAAGAAATTATCACAATCAAACAAATTGCTTCAGCCAACGGTTATTCACACACTTTAATAGACAAATTAGTTTTTAAAAAACAGAGAAGACTGGCTATCGACCAAATGTTTTCGGCGGACTAGAGTAAAAAGAAGCAGTGGTGCACAGTGACGTACCTGGATGCAGTTTCTCTGAAAATGGCTCATCAATTACCAAGAGACAAATTCCGCATGGCTTTTAGACCTAATGCCACTCTCCGAAGGCTGCTGGTAAAATGTAAGGATCCGATAGATGAACTAGACAAATGTGGAATATATTCATTAAAATGCAGCGATTCCAATGGTGTCTGCGTGGGGAAAACAGGAAGAAGCTTCGGAGTGAGGAAGAAAGAACATTTAAGTGCTTACAAAAACAGCAAGGACGATATAAGTAATTTTGCTAAGCACTTAATATGTAACTGCTATAGGAGCGATTTTAAAATGAATATATTAAAATTATGGAATGACCGCCGCGAATTATATTCTAGAGAGCAGTTAGAAATTCTAAAAATTTTTAATAACCAGGACAACACTCTCATCAACGAAGTAAGATTTCACGCTTTCCCGGCGAATTGCATTGATGAACTCTTCTCGGGCTCTACACCGGGTGAGTGAATGTAATCAACGCATACATTTACACATCTTTTTCCTCATTCTGGCGACCGTTTCAAAATTCATCTCTTCTTCCGTTGCGTATCTAAGGTTACAATAATAAGGCAAATAATTTACGCCTGATGATGATGATGATTATTCATTGAAACCCGGGTAGCTTTATTTTTAAAAAAAGAAGTGGTATAAGTAAACGTAATACATCCCAGAAACCTTGAAATGGAATACCACAAAGTTACGAATGAGTTAGTTAATATAATTAAGATGACTTCTGTTAACATGGAAAAGACGGTGGCCATATATTATCTCTGAAGATGAACAAAAAGAAAACCAAGGTATGCAAGAGAAGAAAAGGGCCAATGCAATATTGTTAAACTAGGGAAGCAAAAGTTAGGAGCGGTGAACGTGTAGTATTGCTGTCTAATTTGGCGAAAAACTAGCGAAGGGAGTTAAAAGAAGGACATGATCATGAGAACAACCCTGGCAAAGAGGGCATTCTACCAAAAGATGAATCTGTTTACAGCTGAGAATACAGGCGTGGAAGTGAGGAAACATTTCACCATAACATACATATGGAGCATGTTTCTTCATGGAAGTTGGTCATACACCATATTTTTTTATTGCCGAATATGATAGAGTTTGTAAAATAAAAATGCCCGCATTTTTCCGTTTGTTGATTCGTCAATTCCCTTTGATATTAGAGCACATTGTAGTCAGTTCGATCAGGGGACATTTGGATAATCAGGGATTACTCATAAACAGCCAACTTGGATTCCGGAAAGTTAGATCTTGTGAGACACAATTAGCTTTATCATATCAAAATCAAATCATAGAATCCATAATTTTATAAATTCGATTTAAAAAAGGGAAAGCAGCTAATTGAAGCCTTCAATACAAAGTAAATTCATTAAACAAAAAATACAATGTAAAAGTGACCATCAATTATAATGTACCGCATATAAAGAAAAAAATCAGAAAATTAAAAATGACAACATATTTTATTCAAGGTACAAAATAAAAATTTGACCCTAAATGGCACTCATTTATGCATTTTAATCCAATAAGTGCTGCAGGATAATAATGAGCACTGCAAATAACGTCGTAGAGTCATAAGAAGTTACATCTCATGTAGCTAAATGCAACAAAATGGAAGTCAAAACTGAATTCTATGGGCATTTGAAGAACGACATTTGATATTATGGACGATTAACACGTTCAACCCGAAGGACGCGAATGCGCGTCCGAGGTGCATTGCCAGGATACCGAAGGACGCGCATTCGCGTCTCTTAATGACCGATTTTCATGAATTTTTCTTTCCTCGTTATTTAACAAATACTTTCTTTTTCGATGCTAGATCCTTAATTAAACCTCTTTCTTTGTTTTAGAGACAACAGTTTACAATGAGCTATATTTTTTTAAAAATTATTCCATGAAAATGTATTTGGTTTATGACGTCACTAAAACCTGATTAATGAAGATATTACCGTATTATTTCCTATCAGTTTCATTATTCCTTAATTATAAGTTACTTATCAAACCTTTTCTTGCGTAATATTTGGGAGAATAATCATTTCCTCCGCCTTTAGAACATTCTATGTGATTTGGTGTTGGATGAAAGAGTTTGAGTGGTGAGATTTGGTGTTGTATTCATTGTCCTCAGTTTGACATCGAGCAGTAGAATTCAGACCAACCATTGTCCTCTAGTTTGTATGTACATTAAGTTTCATTCACGATACGGGTGAATAAGGAATACGAATGAAAGTGATCCTTAGCACAATCTCTGACAAAGTTTGCAATGGCCACAAGACTATGTACGCCAAACTTGCGACACACGCCCCGCGAGGATGTTTGATTTTAGTGGCCAACACATACAGAAAAGACTTATGAGTGTTTAGCTAAAATGTATACACAATGAATGTTACCGGAGAAGGAATACTATATAAGACAGCTGAGTCGTGCAGCAGCCTTATTCGAGCAAAATCATTCATTGCCGCTGCCGTATATCACAAGACCTCTCCCGCCGCTTTCTTGGAAAATCCACCAGGAAAAATTACTTCAGCTTGAACCCAATAATATCAGGTAAGTTATCTGGAGAAATTTCGTTGTTAATGTTTTATTTATTTATGTAATATTTTTCTCAGTTTTTTGGAAATTTATTTTCTTCTCTAGGCTGTTGTATTCATTGTGGTATGGATTCTCAACCATCAACCTCCGGAGTGGGTCGCCGGCGGAGGATGTGTGAAATTATAAAGGAGGATGAATTGGAAAATGCTTTGATTGAGGAAAGTGACTGTAATTCAGAAACATCAGAAGAGGATATTCTGGAGGAAATCGGACCTTTCGGCCTATCCGACGATGAACGGAGTGATGAAGAGCAGCCTAGTGTCCTGAGTGAGGAAGAAAAAGGTATTGTTTGGTTTGTCAACCGGCAACAAATAACTGGCAATATTGAATTTACTGGTAATGCTGGACTGAGAGTTCCTAATCCTGGAAACGACCCCATGGCTTATTTTACTCTTTTAGCCAATGACTCGATGCTCATTTTCATCCTGCAAGAGACAAACATTTATGGCGAGGTGCAAATGAAGGAAAATTGGGTTGATATTTGTTTGGAAGAGTTTCGAAAATTCCTAGAGATTATTTACTTGATGGGAATTGTGAGACTTCCGGCAATTGCTCAATATTGGTGCAAATATGACCTTTATAATTTTACAGCATACGGAGCATACGGAGAAAAAAATATATATGAGAGTTTTATGTGAGTAATATAGCAATATTTTATTCGACATACATATATTTTCACAAAATGCGGACGATATTGGTCCAGTCGGTTAATGTTCTTCGCCTTGGATCCCAGCACCAGAATAGCTACGACATATAATGCTAACATTAAACCATCAGATCTCAATGAATGGTAAAAAAGTAATAATTACTTCAGTTCTGTTATGGCCAAGTTTATAACCGTTGCGGAAGTAATCTCTTTAAGTATACCCTAATACTTGAAGGTTGCCAAATGGTGATTAGTAGTGTAGACTTAAGAAAATTAAAACCTTCTTTTTACAATGTAATAGCAAATTAGCAGTGTCATCTTGACACAGGTAAAGCAATATTAGGAAAAAAATTAAATTAAATAAAATAAATAATTATAAATTATATGTTTAACGATAAAATGTATAAAGCAGCAATTAGTATAGAGTTTGAAGTATTATTAAAAACAGAAATGCATTCAGATAATGGTAATTTTTCAGATAATACTTTTGGAGAAGATAAGCGAAAGCTAGCTTTCAAATGAAACTGAAATACAGGAAAAGGGCCATTTGGTATACTGATGCGGTAATCAGCATAGAAAGTTGACGGAAACGTTGTGGTAAACTAATCCTTGCGATGGGAACAGTAAATGTACATTTTTCTACCTTTGTAATCCATAATCAGGCAACCGGCAGACCCCCAACTGATTTATTGTTGGCGGGGAAAGGGGACGGACAATTATGCTACCACCAAAACACGCAATGATCCAAGAAGAAATGTAGGTACCTGTCCAAGAGTACGAGTCGGATGTCAAATATTGTCGAATCACGAATGGCCAATATGACAACATAAGTATACCTAATATAACGAAAAAATGTTAAATCACCAAATTCTTTCGAAAACAGATTATATAAATTTAATTAACATAACTTAAAATTAACTTAAAATTTGTTAATGATTTCAAAAATCCCTATGGTAAAATACGGTGGAATATTCATATGAAATTAATTGCACGTGACAATATAAACCGCAAAACATTCGATTGGCAATTTATGAAATATGTCATTCGACGAATATTTTATCACAGATTTATAATAGGTATTCGAAGAATATTTCGTTAGTAAGCAGGAGATTTTTTCAACTTTCTAGAATAAGGTTCAAATGTAGCAATCCATAATTGGTTTAATAACAAAAGTGACCAGCTAATTACACTATACAGAGTATAATTTCACCGTAATAACATATATCAAAAACATTAATGTTGAATTACACCACAAATATATTTGGTTAACATATGCATGATGTGTGAAGAATAGTAAAAGAGCAACATACTCCATTACAATTAATATTACAAATACTTTTCCACACATATATGAATGTCAATAAATGAACAAAATATTTAATAAAGATTTATTGTCAATACAAAAGTTGTAACTTAACCAGATTCCATGAAAACTTTGTAAATGGGACCCTCGACAGAAAAAAGGTGAACATTGCCTGAAATACCCAGGATGAAAAACAGTAACAGAGAATAAACCTATAATGTACATAATTCCTTCGACAAGTTTTTTTTCCTTATAGCTCTCAATTAGGTCTGCTACAAAGAGCCAAAATATTGAAAATAACGATACTTTATTTACTTATACATTAATCAAACTAATCACGACGAGGTAAATTATTACCGCATAGATTTATGCCTCATTTAGCGAAAACGTCAGTATTTACTCGGGCTTCGATGAAATAGAGCGTAAAGCGTTTGCTTGTTCCGGATGTGGTTAGATAAACAATAAACAGGTTAAAATGATAATAACCTTGTATTCCTCAATTACGTAGTTATTGCGACAAAAAATAAGGAAACCAAAAAAAATGTAATGCAAATTTGGGTGTTAGTCCATTTTGGTGTCAGTCGGGAGACAATGATAATTATTATTACATGATCATTACTTCACATGTCAACTGTGTAAATCACTATACATTTCACTAAACAGCATAGGTATACTTACAATATATTTGCAGGAATAGATGAAGTCAATTCATGTCACTAGATTTAAGTGGAAGTAGAGTTGCATACGTCAAACAACGCTTTGCACGGACAGTACAAAAAATGAAAAACCATGATATAACTGAAGAAATAAACACATTAAAACATAAGAAAAGCAGAATATGATACAAGTCAAAAGATAAACAGCAAACAACAATAGCAAATATTCGGCA
Organism: Platycnemis pennipes; assembly: GCA_933228895.1. Classification (NCBI taxonomy): domain Eukaryota; kingdom Metazoa; phylum Arthropoda; class Insecta; order Odonata; family Platycnemididae; genus Platycnemis; species Platycnemis pennipes. The sequence goes on along the minus strand of OW121846.1, from coordinate 36,269,426 downwards.
GTAAAATGAGGTCATAGTTATAACGAAAAAACGATGAATTAAATTCCAAAAATAATAGAATGAAGTTATAGATAGTAGATGAAAGTTACAAAGATTCGAATATGATTCAGATATGGCAGCCGTTTGTAGTTATTGCAGCTATTTCGAGCCTCTTTTTTCAAATCATTGTTCAATTATTACAAAGTAGTTTAATGCAATGGAGTCGTTTCATGACCTAAATATTGAAAAAAATGTACATCTCAAAGAATAAAATGATACCACACATAAAGTTAGGGTCAGAGTGAAAATGATATAAGAACACAGGATAAAAATTACCATAAAAACCACCTTTTAGGCACTCATTGGAGTATTTAAAATTCCAAATCAAAAACTGGAGAGTGACTTAAAACAATACACCTTAAAACATTTTTCATTTGCTCAACACTTAACACGTTTAAAAAATAGCAAAATATAAAGTATTCTCACATTTAAAGTATTATATATAGATTTATATAGGTAAAAGTTTTCCTTTACATAATTAAGTCCATGCGGATTCAATGCAACCAACGCCTGAGTGATAACTGAAATATAAAAATTTACCAAGGTATTTTTAGGTAAAACGTGCTGACCTGATAGCCTACACATGGAGGAAATCTTTGGTGTTTATACTCTAAATAAGAAAAAGGACGAGCGCAAAGAATAGTTACGAAATGAAAACGTAACTAAATATAAACTAGAAAATGGAGGAGGAAAATCATCAACCAACAGGGATATCGTAATCAAAATCGTTAATGATGAGGCAGAAAAAATATGTCTATTCATATTAACAACATTCAAATAATCTATTGAAAGGCTGGGTTTGAAAACCATGATACATATCAAGTTTAAAACAGACGACAGGACTTGGTGCCAGAACACAACCGCTCAAAACTCACAGAAGCTTGGAGAAAATATATCCGCAGAACGCAAGGTCAAGGGGAGATCGATGAATGAAAGGGGACTTCGGATGACACAAGATGGGAAACATTTTCATAAGAGAAAATATTTTTGTACGCTCAGTGGGTAATCCTTTTAAGTCTGAGGTGGTTGATCAATGGTATTTCAGTATAACAACAACATATAATAACTTTTAAATTTATTTGGTAGCATTTATGATTACTTTGAAAAGGGTTATTATTGTAACCAATGATATCATTCACACAACACACTCACTCACGAGCGTTATTCCATGCCGACCCAAGAGGTTACGCTCATCGGCTCATTAACCTTTATTTAACGTGGCGTTTCCCCCTGCGTTCCCCTCCGGGCTGCGCAGAGGTCTATTCCACGCATTCACACCCAGGGCCAGGGCAAGAGACGCGACGAGATCAAGCCGTCTAAGAACTAAGAACCTGCGACATTAAGCCCTAGCTTCCCCATCTAAAATCCAACCACCCGCTAAACTAATTCTACGGCCTATATACCCTAGGCCTACCTATTTCATTCGCATACCTATCGGCGCTGACCCTGTTCATCATCACGCATACATCAGTCAACAAAACACAAACGTACCATTCACACATTTACCTGCAAAAGAATATTAAATGAATTGGGGAAATTCCCGTAAAAGAAAACATATTAATCGAAAAACCTGAAAAAGAAAGTGAATTAAACCGTCAAAAATGAAACAAGCAATTGCTAAAAATCGTAAAAAAGGGTAATAATATGAATTTATGTCATATTTCGTGATACATGAAATGTTTTCGTAGCGCAAAATGGCGCAATGAGTGTATTTCCTGCCTATGTCAAAAACTAAGAGCCTGTGCACAAGGCAAAACCGGAGTGCAACGACCTCAACTGGATTGACCCGGGTCAAACGACCGATATGCAAGCCCTACACACTATAAGTGCTAAAGATAAGGTCATAGATAAAATATTGGCAGAATATAAGACCATAAATAAATAAATCAATCGAAATGTACAAACGTAAATTCATAACGCCTTTGTAGCCGTTGGTAGTCGTGGCAGCTCTCTCTTCCTTTGTGTCCGCTGTCACTGCGAAGCAATGGGAAGGGTAGATTCAGGGAGGAGTATAAAAAATGCAAGCACACATTTACATAAAATTCCATACACTTGAGTCCAAAATGTCCTCTTGAATTCCAGCAACTGTTAAATACGGCACTCACTTAAAATACACTGATTCCACACTGACACAACACTGACACCACACTGACATTACACTCACTTCTTCACGTTCACACAAAACACTGGTCACTATCACTGCACTACAGTCCGGGGCGATGTGGTGATTCTAAAGGAGAGAGCGGATTAATATACACAAAGTACAGTCAATTGGATGCGAAGTTGCTCGATTTAATTGAAAATTCCAAAAAAAAGATTCAAAAATTGTGATAGAGAAAACTAGAGACGTATGCTATTCATATTAAAAGGGAGGCAGCGTCAGAGACACCAATTCAGTGAATTTTGAATTTTAATACAAGAGCATTCTTCGCATCCACAAAATAAAGCTATCAGCAAAACGCAATATCCTATCTAATCTACCGTTAGGACGGGCCAGAAGGGCCTTCGATTCAAAATATTGGAAACTGACTACATATCCTACCCTCTATCAGGCCGGGGCGTTGTGGAGGGAACCTAAGGAGAGAGCGGGTTAGTGAACATATTAAACATGCAAGCAATACAGATTGAATGCCAAGTTGCTCACATTTAAAACAGAATGCCAAAAGTGCATTTTTTAAAAATGCGAGGAATGGTCGCTCAGAAACTATGTGCACCTGGATGCACATCGTAACTGACTAACCAATTCCATTAATTTTGAAATTTAACTCTAGAGCAAGCTCAACATCCACAAAATAAATCAATCAGCTAAACGCATTATCCTATCTAACCTACAGTTACGACGGGCCAGAAGGGCCTCGATTCAAAATATTGGAAACTGACTACATATCCTACTCTCTATCAGGCCGGGGCGATGTGGAGGTACCTAAGGAGAGAGCGGGTTAGTGCACATATTAAACATGCAAGCAATACAGATTGAATGCCAAGTTGCTCACATTTAATGCAGAATGCCGAAAGTGCATTTCTTAAAAATGCGAGGAATGGTCGCTCAGAAACTAAGTACCTACACCTGGAAGCACATCGTAACTGACGAACCAATCCCATTATTTTGAAATTTAACTCTAGAGCAAGCTCAACATCCACAAAATAAATCTATCAGCTAAACGCATTATCCTATCTAACCTACAGTTACGACGGGCCAGAAGGGCCTTTGATTCAAAATATTGGAAACTGACTACATATCCTACTCTCTATCAGGCCGGGGCGTTGTGGAGGGTACCTAAGGAGAGAGCGGGTTAGTGAACATATTAAACATGCAAGCAATACAGATTGAATGCCAAGTTGCTCACATTTAAAACAGAATGCCGAAAGTGCATTTCTTAAAAATGCGAGGATTGGTCGCTCAGAAACTAAGTACACCTGGATGCACATCGTAACTGACGAACCAATTCCATTAATTTTGAAATTTAACTCTAGAGCAAGCTCAACATCCACAAAATAAATATATCAGCTAAACGCATTATCCTATCTAACCTACCGTTACGACGGGCTAGAAGGGCCTTTGATTCAAAATATTGCAAACTGACTACATATCCTACCCACTATCAGGCCGGGGCGTTGGTAAGGTGCCTTATTATCTGTGAAAGAATCTGAATAAAACAGCATAAAAAATGAAAACATTGCTCACAAATATCATACATCACACCAATGAAAATAGGCACATATAACACATACAAGAAAAAACAATAAACATAAAATTTAGGACATCACATCTTATAGAACACACAGTATCCCAACATATCCCTGCCTAGAGTCGACTCGCTAACCCAGGCAAGTGGCCACTTGCCTTATATTTGGAGGACCAGTCCTCCATGGTACCAGATAGAGTCGGTGCCCCGACATCAGTTACCGTATCTTAACACCATTAATCAAGCTTGATTTACCCAATTACCTTCACATTTTACCAGAGGTATATCAGATCTGATATCGTCTAGAAATCGGAGCAATGGGCTCCTATGACAAATACAACAAACAAAATTAGTCATGGATTCTACTCACGCTCAAACATGCTTACTTTGCCTTTTAGATCGTAGAACCTGAAACCAAGTTAGTTTTACCATAGCATTGCAAGCCATTAGCAAACCAATGTTCGTCCTCCTGTTGAGACTGCTTCTTGTTCTTCCGTTTCGGGCACCCATGAAGATTCTTCACTCTAACCCCGTCACCTTCCGTGAATGGACTTTACAAACCATGTTCGGCATCGACCTGCAACGACAGAAAAAAGAATTTGATTTAAATTTGCGTGACGTCAAAACAATCTAAAAATGTACAAATGAAATACTAATATTTTTTAAATATTATATCAGTTGTCAAAATTCCTATTCTCTAAGTTATAAAAAGGTATTATGAAGAATAACATATTGGATAGAATTTTTTTACTACCTACGGTCATAGTATACACAGTTTACATTTAAAAAATTTCATTCGTGTTATATGCAAAATAAAAACCTTAAGAGACACTATAATAACGAAATAAGAACATGGAGAAGTTGTAAGTTAACAATTCAATGTATGAGTACATAAGGTAGGATTGCTGCTGAATACTTTTCATATCATGCTATTTACATATCGCAAGTAAATGTTACCAATAAAGGTAGCTAATAAACTGCGTTCACATATATCCTTAGTCTCAGTCTTCTGCCTTTGATAACAAGTGTATTGTCCTTGTCCGACTACGTTAGCCAATCACGAGACGGCGGAGAACGTTCGTAGGGGGGCGAAGAAGGCGGGACGATATCATCTGCCATATCTTAATATCGATGAAGAGAATTGTGGAGGTACAGATTTGAGGAGAAGAATAATGTAAATATGCTGATCTTAGCTTACAATGAATAAAGTGCGCTGGGTCTAAAAGAAACTTTAAGACCGATGATGATGACATAAATGCAATTATCTAAGAAAAATGTATAAATCACTTAAATTCGTGGAATAAAATGGTTATTGGTACAGATATTGTGCCCAAATATCGATAGATAGGATACTGAGATTATCGAGGAAAAACTAGAGCAACTTTCGACCTAAAACTAAAACAAACACGAGAGCGGTCTTCTGAGCCCCACCTTGAGTCTGTCAACTCCATGACCCTACCTCTTATTACAACGCATCTGCAGAAAAGAAATTAACTCGAAACCATGTTAACGCTAATAAATTTAACAAATTAAATGCGAGTAACTAAAAATGCTACGCAGAGTTTTTTTACGATAATATGCTTGAGGAGCAAGAGAAATCGATAAATATTCATAGTAAATTTGGTGGGGTAATAGATTGACATTCCCTTACTTTCAGTTGCCTTGAGCTCAAAATTTTAGTAATCAAACTCTAACCTGAGAAAAATAAACTCTATACTGAACTCTGAACTATAAGCGTCTTAAACGGGGACATATCACAGTTTCGTAGTAATATTTTGTCAGAAACTCACAGTGCACTCGCAGTAAATTTCTACACCTACTTACCCTGAAAGAAAGTTGTTTAATCAAGATATTGCACAAATTCGCACATCCGCTATTGCGATGAGCAAAATCAGTTAAAGTTAATATTTCTTCCATCTTCTTCGCCCTAATTGTTTTGTATTCTTCGTTTGATCAGATACTTCTGGGACCACCCACTTGTCCATTGCCTATCCGAAATTAATACAGGCAGGCACTGATCATTAATGCGTGATAATTATTATATTCACGAAAGTCAATAACAAACTGGCCTCTCGCATACAGCCACAAAGATGAGTCACCGATACACGCATAATATCAACGAAATGAGTACACATGCAACAAATAGAATTAATTCAGCAGCCGAACGAATGTGCTCTATTTCATGTCCTTCAAGTGAGAGAACATAAAAATCATATTTTTATGAATATTTTTCGATGGCCTAAATGAGTTGCTGTTACGAACTAGCCTCGATTCTCTTAGTTGAAATTTCTTTTAAAAAACAGTTATAACACTGTTATTCACTTAATGCATCAAATCACTTTGCTCCACCCTCGGCGATAACGGGACTAAGCCATTCAATTATATTAAATTAGATTGATTAATGAATATCACTCCCTTTGAACTTTGCAGCATACTGAAAAAAATATTATATTTCTCACTTACAAAACAATAAAAGGGGTGAGTCAGACAATATTGAATATAAATCAATAAACCAGGATTGAGATACATTTTTACATGTTCGCTATCATTTTGAATTAGTCTAATATCACTTGAAGTACACTAACTACAATCTCAACTGCTTAAAACATTTTACAGGTGATTCAACAACACGTCACAAGTATTGCAATTCAAACGGGCGAGCCAAATATCCTTTACCCCACGTTCCTCGACATCGCCTAATGATCAAAGAGATCTTTTCAATGCAATGACCAGCACATAAATTTTTAAAATAAGAAAGTACACCAAATAGAATGCGCGAAGAAACCTTGATGGTTTAAACATGCGATGTTAATTTACTACGGCGTGATTAATCCTGAAATTTAATCTTGCGAACTGAAGGCAAGATGTAAACACTTTTAACCTATCCTCAATTACATGGTTTGGATAGTGTGCAAAGTGTTAAAGCTCACTATGTGATAAACCTCGTGATAAACTTTCCTGAAATACCTAAAGCCTATGGATTTCTGCCATAAACCCTTAAAATTAATGGGTTTTAAATATAATCGAAGAAAAGTTTATTCACATAGTAAATCCCACAACGTACACATGTCATGTTAGAACGCCGAAATTACTGCTTCGGATTGAACTGCATTGCAAAGACAAAATAATGCAAATGATGGGCACAGGTAGGTCATAAGTTCTATCAATTACATTACATATACGCGGATTAGTCATACAAGTTCACAAACAACACTAATCTTAAAAACGATGACATTTCAAGTTACCCGTCGGAATAACTCAAACTATTGAGCATTAAATATTATTTAGCTAGAAATTTACCGCGAAGGAATTCAATAATGATCACCAAAGACTCAAGAAATTTATTTTACAATCCCTCTTAACTAGGGATATGTATTTAATCCAAAGGCTCTTACACTTATTCAAAATTTCAGTCAATCAGATAACAAAATATCTAACGTTCACGAGTAAACTGTGTAGTATTCTTACCATGTCGGAAATCTAAACTAACACCGTCCAATACTGTCCAATACTGGAATACTGTCCAATAGATTTCACTATTCCTTCAAATAAACGATGAGTGACATTCAATCAAAAAATTCTGAACACGAAAGCAGATGGAGGGAATTCAAGTAAAGTTTCCTTGTCCTTGATCATCAACTCAAAATATAAACTGTCTATACTTTCCGAGTACATTAACAGGCGAAGGCGTGGATAATAAGTCATTTATCGAATTGAATAAATGAGGAAAAATAGTCTAGCAATAATTCAAATTTACCCTCAAATGAAAAATTTTATGAAACCCAAAAATGCAAATGAACCCGACCGTACGAAGGCGAGAACGACGAGACGACGAAAGACGAGAATGGAAAGCACAAATGTCAAAGCAAATCTCACGAGAGACTATCTAGTTAATTTGCATTCTAATTACTAAATCTTTTTCCATCTATTCGCGAACTATGCACTTCCAATGCACCATCGTATCTGCTGCTCCATAACGAAAAATATTGGTGCATCTCAATAATGCTGCATCGTTTTCTATCTTCTAGTCCTCTACGTCTCGGTCTCCGTAGATTGAAAACGTTGAAACCATAAGATATTTAGGTGTAACAATCACTAAGGACTTATCGTGGGGAAGACACATAAGACAAATATGCGGCCTAGCGAAGAGAAATGCCCCACCTTGAGTATGCAGCCAGTGCATGGGATCTTAATGAATTAGGGTTAATCAGAGAACTAGACAGTGTGCAGCGTAGAGCAGCTAGGTTCGTCAAAAGGTGTTACGATAGGTTGAGTAGTGTTTCAGAATTAGTACAAGAATTAGTGTGGGAATCATTATCAGAGAGTAGGTTAAAGTACAGATTGAATCTATTGAAGAAATTTCAATCGGATAGATTTACTGAAGATGTTTGGCATATATTAAAAAAACCAGCGTATTATGCTAGATTCGACCAGTTAAATAAGATTAGAGAGATAGATTGTCGTACCGATAGATTCAAAATGGCATTTTTCCCCCATACTATAAGAGAACAGAACAGTATTATTTCTAAATAGCGTAGTTTTGAACAGTTCCAATAAAAGTACTGATCCATTATTTTTATGCATAATATGTAGTGCATGTTTGGTGAGAGTTCACCCCCTGCCACACACCTTTATGGTGGCTTTCAGGTTATTATGTAGATGAATAGGCAGCATAGCGAAGGGATAGGTAGGGGAAATATTTAAGAGTATTCTGTAGTGCACGATACATGTATTAACTCCTTAAATACTATACATACTAACAATCTGGTTGCTTGAGACAATATAGTTGCGTGTTTGCATGTCGGTAGTGCATGCTTGGTGATATTTACCCCCTGCCACACACCCTCGCGGTAGCTTGCAGGGTATCGTGTAGATGCAGATGTCTCCTACCTGTAGTAACAATCCGGCAACGCTACTTAAATTAGCAAACATTTGTAGTTCAAAGTCGATTTTTGTTTCAAAATTCGAAAATTAAAGCCTGGGGTCATTTCAAATTAAGAACGAGCAAAATAACTTCAAATACAATTGTTTAACTTTTTGATTTCGTGGTCAAAGTAGTCAAAGGGTCATCGGAAAATGCAAGTGACCTCAGAACAGGAAAATTTCACATTTTGCATTGCTGAATGCATACAAGACTACGAGGCTAATGATATAGATATCGATAGCTAAGAAATTGGATCGCGAAACTAAAGTAATCCGCAAAAATAAATTAATATTAAAGGGTGCAAGTGAGCATACGAGACTGCACGTTCAACTTCAGTTTCGAAACGGAAATCCTTTAATCTCGGAATTAGATTAACTTCAAACCAATCGATAAAGAAACAGACGTCAATATCTAACAACCGTTAATAGTCTTGCGTCGAAACGTACCTAGAACAGTCGAGAAACGTCCGAGAACATTCTAGTGACCCGAAACAACCCTTCGAGATTTTTGGCGGGAAACTGAGAATATCAGAAGACACGACCTGGTATCGATTAGAAGTAATAGAATCACAATAAAAGACGCAGTCAACTTTATGCGAAAATAAAAACTCTCGTAAATGAAAAATATTAATAATGACTTACCATACTGAAGAGAGTTCCTCGAAGCCAGTCTCTCGAATTCCCAGGTTTCCAGCTTTATCGGCGCACGTAACTCAACTTCTCCCTGTAACAAATTCAAACCATTAACATTTGTAACCACCACATTTGCAGCACTTCTGCTGTAAATATCCATCAATCTACGGAAAGAGTATTACTTGAAATTTTTACAGGGGGGAATTACTATGTAAAACTAGGATTTTTAATTTCGTGAAGTAAATCACTCCAAATATAACCTAATTCTTCGTACAAAGAGGAAGATAAGTTACGAAGTTATTTCAATTTCCCCTCAAAGTGACTGCAAACTCAATTTACGTTGATAAAGCAAAGTGACTAAAACTACAAATTCCTTGAGCTGGGGCTGAAAACTCACCTGTCCTTCCGTCACCGCGCACCAACGAATACTGATAACCGATGTCTGATCACGCATGTAAATGCCACGTTCTGGCATGACGTCAACCAAACTGGACCAATCACCAAAGTGCAATGATAATTCGTCCTGAATAACAATTTCGACAACATAAAAGGAATATCGCGGATTTGAACATTCTCTTGCTAATTCTATTACTGGATATACATTTCGGATATTAATATTTCCCTATAAATGTAGCATGGTTTGTTTTCGAAAATAGTTTATTATAAAATTAAGAGCGCCATCGGCTATTACTTCAGCTAACTACTCGTTTTGGCGGGAAAAAGTGACTGAACACGCAGTGGACTGTTGTAATCCTCAACTATCTGAAATATGTGCTAGATTAAAATATTTAGAAAAGAAATTGTTTTCAAACAACTACATATCATAGCATTTTGCACTGAGCAGACGTTTTATCTCTGGTCTACCAACTCTTAGACGATATAGAATTTAGACGATACCTGATTTCAGTTAACGGCGAGAAGAATTATTACAGTTTTTGAATTATTTGCTTGACAGATGTTTTCAGATTTACATGCCCGACGTTCAAATGGGAATTTTATTATACTCGACCATGGTTAGAAAATTAGATTAAATAAATTAATCAATAAAACCACTGTAAGCCCCTGCCAAACACCCTTTTGGATGCTTGCTTTCTGGATATAATGGGAAGTATCGAGTGTATCGTATATACGTTGAATTCCTAACAAAGAATGGTGCTTGCTAAAAGAAACCTTCCGACCGCAACAACGACGAAATTCGTCGGTATCACGCAGAACTACTCAGGAACGCAAATCACGTTTGAACGTGGTAGCTACGTGAATATTGGGAATGAAAGTAAGCCAATGCGATTGCTTACCTTTACGGAAAGTCTTGTAAAGGACCAGTGTGCTCTGATTACTGCATGGGTAGCTTCACTGCAACAATTACTGGTTAATTCTTCTTGGTAAGGCACTTATAACCGCGAAGCATACGAACACTTCACAATATAACTTGCTCAGTTATCATGTAATTCACAAAACTATACCACTAATATTCATATCTCACTTGCGAGGTTATGTTGGCGGATGAAACACTGCACAGGTAACACACGATAAACCATCACACAAATTCCGAGCAACTTCTTTTTACGAGACGGAAACGCCTCCAAGCATTCTCGCGCGGATTTCACATCGCTGATCAGCTGTTCGGGATTGTGTTGTTGCCTCGTACGAAGAAAGCAAGGAACTAAATCGAAGAATTGACTCGCTCTTGAACTGTGAAGGCCGTGGGTTTCACAAACACTGAAATGATTCATTCTCACTTTCGCTCTCGAGGTCGAGAGGGAAGCATTTGAGAAAAAGGCGCAGGTGATTGAATTTCGGAAAAGCGGATCTCGTCGGAAATATTTCAGACTCCGTCAATGAAACTGATGAATTGAGTGAAATATAATGAGAACGCAATCAATGTATTGACTGAAAAGTAATGAGTGCATTGGGTGAAACGTAATAACTGTATTGAATTAAGTGTAATGACTGATATGCATAGCTGGGCAGAAAAGCGTTAATCCGTTAATTAAGGAAGTTAACATATTGCTTAACGATTTAACTTTTAAGTTAAATCCAAAAACTATTAACAGTCTTATTAACTTCCGTTAACTTTTAATTCCGTTCATTTAAGTCCGTTACTTTTGTTCAGAGCCATCTGGATTGCCATGTGATAACTTGTTGAAGGAGTTGTGTTGAGAATGCAATCTAGATGATTGCATTCTCAACACTGCAATCAGACTTTTACACAACTTTTACAGACACAATTTATACAGTCAAGGCTCGATTTTACACCCTAAACAGTCTTAAACAACACATCAGGAGAACGCATACATTCAATTTGAGGAAAAAGTAAAGGCAGGATCAACTCGCTAGAAAACGAAAACTAAGGCTTCTTCAAGCGCTGTGGATTCTTTTGTCAATAGGACTGGCAATAGGTTTTTCACCATCTAATGGCAAAGAACTATGCCATCAAAATATTGGTGAATTTTCCAGTATCGCAGTTACCGGTATCGGCGTATCCCAAGGTTTCTATTTCCACAATCAAATACAAACAGCGTCAGGTCCAACTTTTCTGACGGAAGCGGTATATTACTATGAAACTCCATACCTCATGTGTATAAGTCTACATTACCTAAGCTATACTGTTTATTACGTATTTTTGACCATGAAATTCTTATTACGTTCATTGAAATTAAAAATACCTGAATGTTAAGTGGCATATAATTCAAAATTTCCTACAATTTCTAAAGATTGTTAACTTTAACGGATAACTTTAAATCGCATTAAATTTTCGTCAAGATAATGAATCGTGAATGAATTTTCGTTAAGATAATGTATGGAGTGAACTTTATTGAATATATAATGAGTGCACTTTCTAAACTAGCATTAGACGATATTAAAAAAAAAGAAAGGTCAGTCAAATAAAATTACGTTCCCTAATCTTAGATGTATTTGCGACTCTAAATACTTAAGTTTACGTATGTTAAGGTTGTTGTAGTTTTTGGAGGCGGCCGAAAACTAAGGCCATTGTCGCCGCTTAACAGGGAAATCAGGGATTCGGGGAAGGGGTTTGAATAGTGGAAGTAAGTTTAAGGGACGGAGGAAGACTAAATATAGGAAAGCATTAGTTATTTTCCGTTAATGCTTTGTCAATAGATTGTCATTGATTGAAGAGACCTGGTTAGCGAGCGTGGACCCACCAACATTGGTGCGATACTTAATACATCTACGTGTCTTCATAAACACTGCAAGCGACCACGCGGATGTGTGGCAGGGGGCGATATGTGGCAGGGGACATCACCAAGACCCTCCAAAAACTTATACTGCCAATTATTTAACACAAAGAAACCAATAATATGAGTCGCGCATGTTCTACGTTATTTACAATTCCGTATCATTATCAAAGGTGCATGAATTTCAAAGACTAGAAGATGGTCTTGACTGAAATATTTCGCGAAGGATACTGTGTCTAAAGTTCTTTTTACACACATATCACACATGTTGAGGTGGTTTGAGTTGGTATGCAAAAAATTACGACCATTACTATTCAACGAAAGCATGAACTCATTTTTAAACGAGTGACGCAATAAAGAAAGAAAATACATCACCTCCCATAGCAGTAGGGATTCACGAAAGAGCTCGCTGAGACTTATCACGACGCAGGGACCAAGGAGACCATTGCCGAATAATTTGTTATTCTTTGAGTAGTCGCATGAGATCTGCTGCAACATTAAGAGCAGTCAAGCATAAAGGCGGATTCAAATGGAAGATTTCGGTGATGGGGACTGATGGGATGGAGAATGATTGAATGGAGAGCATAGCTAACCGAGGTCATTGAGAAACGGCATTGTTCAGCCTCAATGGTGGAGTATTTTGAGGTCAAAACAGACCTGTTTTCAACGCGCAAGGAAGAGCAGTAAAAGAGGCCGCTGCGATAACTTTGTGTGAATTCGCCACTAGTCTCATCTAATAATGAGTTTTTCCAGTGATTATAATATCCTGTCCCCAACCACTCGGTCGGTTATAAGTGCGATTTCCCCAGCATTCCCTTGCTTAACAGACATAATACCCCGCAAGCCATCGCAAGGGTTTGAAGCAGGGAGGGATTATCAAAAGAGAATGAAATTATCACTTACTTGTCATGCAGGTGTGCTAACGTACCAGTCCGTGATTGCACCACTTACATGCAACTGATGCTACAACTTTGCTTGGCAAAAATGTATAATAATTTTGTAGGAAGACAATTCTAGGTAGGTAATACTCTAATTCTCGATACCCGTATAAATTAATTCCTAATACGTGCAGAGTAATGTATTAATTATTTATAATTTAAGACTTTATGTAACTTCAGTAATTAATCCATAATTAGGTTATAGAGCATGTATGAGAATGTAATCTTGAAACATGAACATCATCATTGGTCAATAATCGTAGGATTGGTTTGACGCAGCTCTCCAATCTATTCTTCTATCGGCCAACCTTTTCATTGTGACGTAATTCTTCTCTTTTACATTCTTCACAACCTGTTCCATGTATCTCATACGAGGCCTGCCTTTTCCAATCTTCCCGTTCACTTTTCCCTCGACGATTACTTTCATCAGCCCATCGTGTCTCAAGATATGGCCGATTAAGTTGTCCTTTCTTCTTTTTAGAGTTGTCAGCAGACTTCTCTTCTCTCCCACTCTTCTTAGGACTTCCTCGTTACTTTCTCGGTCGATCCATTTAATGTTCATCATTCTTCGATAGCTCCATATTTCAGATTCTTCCACCCTTTTCTTCTCCGCCGCTGTCATCGTCCATGCCTCACTGCCTTAAAGAAACATGCTCCTGATGTACGTCCTGATGAATTGTTTCTTCACTTCTACGCTTGTATTTCCAGCTGTAAGTACATTCTTATTTTGGTATAATGCCCTCTTTGCCAGGGCTATTCTACTTACTATTTCTTTCTTGCTTTGTCCATCGTCGGTTACTCTTCTTCCCAGGCAACATAACTCATTCACCTCTTCCAGTTTCTGTTTTCCTAATATAACGTTGGTTTTGGCCTCCTCTCTCTTACTGCATTGTCTTAGTTTTCTTCTTATTTATCATCAGTTGATATCTCTGCATTGTCCTTTCCATGGTTACTAGAATCTTGTTCAGATCCCTCTCTGTCTCTGCTATGAGAGCTATGTCATCAGCGAATCGTAGCATGCTGATTGTTTCTCCGTGGATGTTCACCCCAGAACACTTCTCCTTGACTTAATTTATGGCTCTCTCGATGTAAACATTAAAAATTACTGGAGACAGTGCGCAGCCTTGTCTCATTCCTTTCCATATTCTTGCCTCTTCAGAACTGGGTCCATATTTAATCACCGAAACTTTGTTTTTGTACAGACTGTTTATAATTCTTCGGTCATTGTAGGACACTCCAATTCCTTTCAGAATTCCAAGCATTGAATCCCAATCCACGTTGTCAAACGCTTTCACTAAACCCACAAATGCAATGAATGTCGGTTTGTTCTTCTCCATTCTTGATATGTTTGATGGCTCTCTCGATGTAAACATTAAAAATTACGGGAGACAGTGCACAGCCTTGTCTCACTCCTTTCCATATTCCTACCACTTCACAGCTGGGTCCAGATTTAATCACAGCTACCTGGTTTTTATACAGACTGTGGATAATTATTAGAAACATGAATATGTTAAAATAATTAATGCCCTACATGCTTCTACATCAAAATCGTAGCACGTGTTCTAATTTCCCAATGCATCTTCTCTGTAAACTTTTACTGTCCCAAATATTATTTGGTTGATCGCAGTTGCAATTGTACATTTGGTTGTTGTAGCTGGTTTAATTAACACTTTGACTGCGGTTTTCTTAATGCTGAATGACCCCAAGATGCGGAGTATTTTTTCCTCGGCAATGTGTTTCAAATTTGATCTAATATCCAGCGAGTATCACATAGTTTTTATTTTCATTTATTCATATGGCGAAATTAAACAAATAATTTAGCACGTCTATAGACGTGGTCCGCAGTATCAGAAGACTCGTAGGTATGCAACCCAGCAACACACCATTTATGATTTCTCTATTCCATCGATGAAAAATTTTTGTGCACCATATATTTGGGATTTGTGCGTTTCTATGATTGCTACGAATTCTAATTAGTGTCAGGTACCATTCAGGGAAAGCCTAACCTCTTGCTTCTTACCTTACGTTCTTTTCCTGCCAAATATTTCTTACCTAAACCATGTTTAGCTCTGGTGCTGCACTCTTTGCATGTCAGGGTCTTTATCTAGCTTTTTGTCACTTGTACACAATTAGAAGGGGGACCTTGCCAGTGGAGAAAGCTAAGTTTTTTGCCTTTGATAGCCTTTTTTCCTAGCCTGCATGCCTTCCCTTGTCAAATTTATCGTTCACTTCTCCGCGGTGTTGTGTAATTCTTCCGACAATTCTTGATGACTTGTACGTTAAAGAGAGTTATATTACTTTTCATTCATCTGGCGGAAATACGTAAAGGAATTGAAAATATGTTAATTCATGAAATGTATTTATTTGTTGAAATTAATATTTTCAAAAGAAAAATTTTTGTACTTAAAATTTGTAAATATTTCAGGACACATGTATGAATGCATGTAACATCCATTTTGCTTATAATACCAATTTAAATCGTATCATTATACAAGAATTATTCAAAAGTAAGTGAAAAAACTGAAATAAAAAAAAATATGGCCCTCTGGCACCAGTTAAAAATTCACTCTAAACCAACTACATATGTTCATAACCCATGAAACTTCTTGAAGCAATTGTCTAGACATAGAGGAGGATTTTCCGGGCAATCAGGATAGTAGTCAGCCTACGTTTACCAGTGTTTTTGCAAAGCCGACAATAATTTTTTGTTCTTCTATCACCTTCGGAAATCATGGGGTTGAACTTGAGGAAATGGAAAAACCAATGAGAACGTATTTATTTTTGGAGCCAAGACGATAGGATGAACGTAGTTCTTGCGACTCGCCGACGAGTGCAAAATGGAAAACACGTAAAATAACTAGGAAGCGGTCACCGGACATATTTGAAGGAAAGATGGGGAGAGTATAAAATATTTTCACGAGTAATTTTGAATTTGAGATACCTAGGTATGTCTCATTCCCATATGAAGTACTAGTCCCAAATAAGATGACACTCATCCCTTGTTAGATGTTTCCAGCATCCAATGATCACTCGCGGAGATTGTCTATCTTGGAGAAAACATTTCGCGTTTGTGTTCGTTTCTTTGAAAATTTTATCGACATTTGGCTGAGAAGAGCATGCGAAAAAAATCTCAGTCTCTCCATCCGGTCTAATTTTCAAAGTTCTTTTTTGGGCGAATGTAAATCCATGTAACGCCACTCTTCCCTCAGACCAAGATCGGTCAGTGCGAGGTAGGAGGATGGAAAAAGTATGGTGGGGCAATGAAACTGATGTGAGAACCTCTTTCTGCCACGTTCGCCTCTACTCTTGTGTTTGACGCAACTATTCTGTACCTGATATTTTATAAGCGTGCAATCATTGGAATTGTATCATATTGACGCCACGTTATGTATTAAAATAGTAGGTTTCACACACAAAAATTGTCACACAAAGTACGACATGTATCAATTCATCAAACGACACTTACGTGGTGACAATAGAAATTATGAAACCGGCTCCTGTTTCCTTTTACATTTATTGGTTACGCTTTATGAAGGTATCTATAAAAGTGTATTCATTTCAACGCTGTCGTTCTCATATTTTCATATCTGAACATAGTCCCACCTTTACTTTTTTCGTGCAACTTTGTTGTATTGAGCGAACTCCATCAAAACATTGTATTTATTCTGCACCGAAGACAAGAACGTTCACTTATGAAATCACTCGCTACTTTCTACTCTGCTAAATCAGAGAAAAAGCAAACCCTGATAGTTTTGACAAAAAACAACCATAGTCTGGTTACATTGAAAGTCACTCGGATAAGAAGGCGGAGGCTTTAAAATTTTCGGTAGCAGTACGAATCATATAGCTAAATTTAAATTTAAAACCTCTGTACGATTCATTAGCAAATTTCTCAATTAAGATTGCTATTATAGGGAGAAATACTCAAGTTGGCAAAAGGAAAGAAATATATTTGGCGTCAATAAGGGGGCACCCGTTAATGTTAACACAGTACCTACGCGCGCATCACGAGGTATGTAAGTGTAAAATTCATTGTTACCGTAATTAACACTTTAACTTCAAAAGTATCCCTTTCTTTACACAGTTTTGGTTAAAAACGAAGCTAAAAATTAATAAACATTATATTTAAAAAAAAATAAAATGAAATTAGCAATTGAATTCTTGTTAAAACATAACATACAGGGGAAGAGACGCTCACTGCAGCGGACGCGTATTTATATTGGTAGGGTTGTAGAGAAGAAGTATATTTAAGGAAAACTATGTGCTACCAATCATAACGCCACCAGATAACATTTATTATGAAAGTGACTGAGCACGTCGATCGACGTGCTCCGCCACAGACGGAGGTGTACGACCACGTCTATAGACGTGGTCCGCAGTGAACGTGTTAATCATTTCAACTGGAGCTATTTTGATGACATTCAGGATGACTCAGGAGCTTCCCTACTCCATTTATAATATTGGTACTTAAAAGCCTCCGTGGTCTTAAGATTCAAGCATTGTAAATCCATTCTGAGCAATGCACTTCGTTACGGCAGGAGACGAAGGTCACCGGCTCCCAAGGGAAGGAAAGGTTCTGAGTCAAGACAGTCAAGACCCAAAGGTCCGAATTCTAAAACTGAGACGCCAGAATCTTTTGACTACTGTTTCCGTGGGGAAATTCCTAACCATGGCTGGCGTTCAATGGACTCAAATTATCACTGGTCGGAGTTAAGTGGTCCGAACGGCATTTATCTGGTAGGCCTAGTTTTACCACTCTATTACGAATATTGGTCGGAAATAGAAAGAGCGGAGGGGGGTGTGTAAGCGCGGCATCGTGGGTGGGCCCTTGAGATTTCCCGCCCCGCTAAGCGACGGTGTGATGCTCACTTTGATCTAATTGACTCATCTTCTGACGTCACAATCGGCACGTTACTCATCGACCGATGAGCCAACTAATCCTATCGGTATAGGGAAAAACATTCATCCACAACGGAATAGAGGTTTAAAAGATGATTTAATGTCATGCATAAAAGAAAAACAGTCAGTATGAGTGGTCGTACAAATGGTAGCGTTAGGTTTTAAGTGCTACAACTTGGTCTAACCTTACTTATACCGAAGCTTACTGTTGAGACCATACTCGACGCGGGATTGAAATTCGCGAGAGTTCCAATCCACAGACTGCCAATCTGTGTGCGGAAGAAGGATTGCTATTCAAAAATTCATTCATAACGAAGCATGATGTGGACACATTTTAATATACGACATTGTGCCCTTCTAATGTACTGCACAGAGTGAACATGGGATGTAAAACAGCCTGAAAAGTAACTGATATGAAAAATAATAAAGATAAACAGTTAAGTCGGTAATGAGTTTAGCTACGATGCCATTGTACTTTATTCTATTTTTCACTTCCGATCATGATAGGACAAATTCCCCGAGGACAAATCTCATTCACATCCATTAATGTCAAAAAATTTTTATCGTATACAACATAAAACGACATCACAGTACAGCGGCGTCGGAAGTGGGGGACAGGGGGGGCATTCGCCCCCCCCCCCCCAGAATTTGCCCCGGACCCTTGAGGAATCAGTCTTCATTAATAAAAATTAAATTTCACCTGTTTCCAGCTTGCTTTTTCCCTTCTGACACATATTCTACTTCCTTCATATGCACGTTTAGCGGAATTCTAGTCTCTATCCCCTCCTATCCGCAAAAAAATTTGGGCCCTTTGCATAGGAGCCGGGCCCTATTCTAGGTTGGTCCCTCCAAGCGAAAATAGTTCCGACGCCCCTGTCAAAGTATTTATTTCCAACCTTTCCTACCTCTAAAAGGCACTCCGTGGCTAAATTAGCTCAGTTATACAATCCCCCATATCCCTGGTGATATTAAAAATCATTTGCACTATTATCCCTAGTCTCCCCAGTGGGAACGGGAGCGGCGATAAAGTGTTGGGGGAGCGGCAGAGCGGAGTGCTCTGGAAGGAAGCAGCGGCCGAGTGTTGTGGGAGGCTTTAGGAAGTGTCGCGGTAGTGTCCGGCGAGCAGATTATGGACCACTGGGAGCGTTTTCGGGAGCGTTTCGGAAGCGATAGGGGATCGTCGCGACGCTGGTCCGCGGTGGAGCGGTCGGTGAGGTGCCTGGGAACGTCCGACGCGCTCCAGAGAGCGTTGACAAGCATTCACGAGCCGTTCACGAAATGGTTGACTAGAGCATGCAATTTTACAGTGGAGCTGTGCCCATGTAGCGTAACAACGGCACGGCTCTATATAATATTAATCTATAATGTAAATGTAGTAAATGTAAAATGTAGTAATTTTGCTGTTAGAGACGTGAGAATGAGGGATGCTTCAAGCGCGAAGAGAGCAAGGAAGACTTGGGCGGCTGACGAATTTTCCTGCGCCACCAAGAAAATTATTAAGACTCAACATTGCATTAATACAAAGGATCATACAGACAGTGAGTGTAAAAGTAAACTGCATCTGAGAAAGAGACGTACCTATATCTCGGAATTAGTTCTTCTCTTTAACAAACTTATCTTACAAGACACCTCGAGGGTTGTGACGGGTTGTGAGTCACATCAAACATGCACAAAGGGCATGAGCGAATGTGCATTTAATGTGAAAAGGGCATTCAATATGTATTAATGAAATGAATAGGATGCAGGACACCAACTGAAACATTACAATTTAAGGTTTTTTTATCACGCAAGGAAACAAGATTAACAACATTAAGGACACTAATTTTTGCCCCAATAGATTAAAAATGTCATTTTTCCCGCATACCATAAGTGGACATACCATAGGAGGCAGCATAGTAAATGGATAGGCATTTGAAATATTGTTGCTGCAGTGCATGAAGAATCTTTTCTCTAACGCATGCATGGTAGTAAGGGAATACAGATAAATATATTTAGAGACAAAAATTTCTAACCAGTATGTACTTCATTACTATGTAGATACTAACACCTAGTTATGCATCAGTCTTTTTTTTAACATGTGTTAATGAAGTGGAAGCATTGTAGCACTTATTTACATGACAGTAGTGCACATTTCGTGAATTTAACCCCCTGCCACACACCTTCACGGTGGCTCGCAGGCTTTTACGCATATCTAGGTGTAGTTGAAAAGTTTGTCATATGCTAGTAAAATGAATTAAATATGTCAAAAGTTCATTTGAGCAAAATCTAATCTTCAGAACTTTACCAACTCATCTGTATCTTTCCTTAATCTGTATTAGTATAATGTGTATGGCTGCATGCTCACTAGGGTGTCAAAAAAATCGAAGTTGTTTTTAATGCACACCCTCTTAATTTTTTTATACGATGTCAAAACAGTTGTAAAAAAAGTTCATAAACGTAGGAACTCGGCAACCCGTGCCGACTTGCATTGAAACATTTTAGTACTTACTATGTAAGGCCTCCCGGAAAACCTTTTATATTTTGATGGGAATTTAGCGAAAAATATGCTATGTACATTGTACTATTGTAAATTGTAAAAGGTGTCTACATAAACTAATGAGACTGAGTTCTTTGTATACTATCGGGCATCACTGGTGACGCGACATCAAATAAAAGTTCATAACTGCCCTTGAATGGTCAACTTCAGGCAGTTTTACACATTTTCTAATATTCGTTAAGTGAATTTAAGTGTCAATGAAAGGGCAAATATCACTATTCGCGAATGTATTACCTTTTGGGAAAAGGTGCGGTTATAAAACAAATCTTTTCCTAGTTGTGCGAAGAAACTAGAGAACCTATTTCAAGTTTGCAGGATATTACAATAAAATACACAAAAAACCCTAAACGTATTTGAGCAGTACCAACAAGAGTTTGTCATCAACTTAGATAATTTGTTGGACATGGCATACGCCGATGCGCTTCCATGAATAATAACACATAAGGCAGAATCTTCTTAAAGTGACAGGGAGAGCCAGGTAGGCCTGGTCACTTAGCTGGAGTGGACAACAACTGGCTAATAAGGAGAAAAGGGCGCGCCTTCAGAACTATTGGAGAAGAAAAGCGACGTGCTACATAATATTCGACACCAATTCCTTCGACATCATCTTATCTCCTCTTCTGATTCTAATGAAAATGACAAGCATTCAAAAGAAGATTTTCCAACTCTAACCGAGAACATACAACCCGGAACCAGTAAAACATTATGCAGAAATATTTCATTACTCCAAAATTAGTAGCAGCAGCTACATAGGTGTCAGTTAAGTTAGACAGATTAAGTTTTGTTCTTCGAGCTACCACTGAGGCACCTGGGTATTATACTGATGAATTTCCTTTAAATAAGTCCACGATTTAAAGTATTCAAACAGAAAAACGGAAAGAGGAAGCATTAAAAGGTAATTGTCAAAAACGGGGTACCAGATATTGTGGCTGTTCACTAGTATGGCAAACTGTGGCCTGATTAGAAATCGTGCCTGATAGTTATTTCATAAGCAAATGAAGAACAACTTATTGCATTTCCAAGGTTGGAGAGCTCTCCATGAAGGGCGCAGGCGCAGGCTGTTTGGAATGCAATTGGGGCAATGTTTACTCGGAACCGAAATCGCAATCTTGTACACGAAATCGTTAGATGGAAATGAAAAATGAATTTTAGTGAAAAAATTAATCTTCTAACCACAACCACTCACTCATAAATCAAAAACGAAAATAAGCAAAAGATGAACGCCCACCGAAAAAGCTGCTGTGATAACATTGACGTCATTTTCCTCACGTAATTGATTGCTTTTCGGGGAAGGGAAAAGAGTGGATGGGGATTCTCGGAAGGTCTGCTCCAGGGAGTGTGTAAATTATTATAGTTTCTCTGGTCTGCTCACACAGATCCTGTCGTAACTGCTCCTATTGGCAGAGTCAGCTGGGCCCCCCCCCTTTTCGATAAGGCAAAGTACCTTCGCGGGCTCAGTTGTGATTGAACGAAGGCGAAATACGTCTGAGGTTGCACCACGCCCACTTATCCGAAAGGGTTAAAAACATCAGCTAACTAATTATTAGTTAAAAATAGTTATTGCAACCACTCACCCGTGTAGTTTTTCTACCTGTGTAGCTTACTCCTAGTCCCTGTCCCCTTTGGGTTAATTGTCTTCTGGTGATAATCTGTGGTCTGTATTTGCTTGCTTGCTCGTTTCTTCAAGAAGCTTGTTAGTTATTTATTAGTGTGTAGTAAATAGTAGATTCTTTTACCAGATAGCTCCGCTGCGAGTCTAAGGGAGAGAGATAGTTAGAGTTAGATTAGGATGACTCCCATTAGGTCAACTTTCAGCCTCTTCCGTGACTCACCCGATAGCGATCCCTTGCGGGTTCGAGTCAATGAGCTCGAGAAGACGGGAGAAGTGCATTGCCATTCCTATTGACAAAAGAATCCACAGCTCTTGAAGAAGCCTTGGTTTTCGTTTTCACGCGAGTTGATCCTGCCTTTACTTTTTCTTCAAATTGAATGGATGCGTTCTCCTCATGTGTTGTTTAAGATTGTTTAGGGTGCAAAATCGAGCCTTGACTGTGTAAATTGTGTCTGTAAAAGTTGTGTAAAAGTCTGATTGCAGTGTTGAGAATGCAATCCTCTACATTGCATTCTCAACACAACTCCTTCAACAAGTGATCACATGACAATCCAGATGGCTCTGAACAAAAGTAACGGACTTAAATGAACGGAATTAAAAGTAAACGGAAGTTAATAAGACTGTTAATAGTTTTTGGATTTAACTTAAAAGTTAAATCGTTAAGCAATATGTTAACTTCGTTAATTAACGGATTAACGCTTTTCTGCCCAGCTATGCATATCAGTCATTAAACTTAATTCAATACAGTTATTACGTTTCACCCAATGCACTCATTACTTTTCAGTCAATATATTGATTGCGGGCTCATTATATTTCACTCATTTCATCAGTTTCATTGACGGAGTCTGAAATATTTCCGACGAGGTCCGCTTTTCCGAAATTCAATCACCTGCGTCTTTTTCCCTCTCGACCTCGAGAGCGAAAGTGAGAATGAATCATTTCAGTGTTTGTGAAACCCACGGCCTTCACAGTTCAAGAGCGAGTCAATTCTTCGATTTAGTTCCTTGCTTTCTTCGTACGAGGCAACAACACAATCCCGAACAGCTGATCAGCGATGTGAAATCCGCGCGAGAATGCTTGGAGGCGTTTCCGTCTCGTAAAAAGAAGTTGCTCGGAATTTGTGTGATGGTTTATCGTGTGTTACCTGTGCAGTGTTTCATCCGCCAACATAACCTCGCAAGTGAGATATGAATATTAGTGGTATAGTTTTGTGAATTACATGATAACTGAGCAAATTATATTGTGAAGTGTTCGTATGCTTCGCGGTTATAAGTGCCTTACCAAGAAGAATTAACCAGTAATTGTTGCAGTGAAGCTTCCCCGGCAATAATCAGAGCACACTGGTCCTTTTCAAGACTTTCCGTAAAGGTAAGCAATCGCATTGGCTTCCTTTCATTCCCAATATTTACGTAGCTACCACGTTCAAATGTGATTTGCGTTCCTGAGTAGTTCTGCGTGATACCGAAGAATTTCGTCGTTGTTGCGGTCGGAAGGTTTCTTTTAGCAAGCACCATTCTTTGTTTGGAATTCAACGTATATACGATACACTCGATACATCCCATTATATCCAGAAAGCAAGCATCCAAAAGGGTGTTTGGCAGGGGCTTACAGTGATTTTATTGATTAATTTATTTAATCTAATTTTCTAACCATGGTCGAGTATAATAAAATTCCCATTTGAACGTCGGGCATGTAAATCTGAAAACATCTGTCATGCAAATAATTCAAAAACTGCAATAATTCTTCTCACCGTTAACTGAAATCAGGTATCGTCTAAATTTAAGAGTTGGTAGACCAGAGATAAAACGTCTGCTCAGTGCAAAATGCTATGATATGTAGTTGTTTGAAAACAATTTCTTTTCTAAATATTTTAATCTAGCAAATATTTCAGGTAGTTGAGAATTACAACAGTCCACTGCGTGTTCAGTCACTTTTTCCCGCCAAAACGAGTAGTTAGCTGAAGTAATAGCCGATGGCGCTCTTAATTTCATAATAAACTATTTTCGAAAACAAACCATGCTACAATTATAGGGAAATATTAATATCCGAAATGTATATCCAGTAATAGAATTAGCAAGAGAATGTTCAAATCCGCGATATTCCTTTTATGTTTTCGAAATTGTTATTCACGACGAATTATCATTGCACTTTGGTGATTGGTCCAGTTTGGTTGACGTCATGCCAGAACGTGCCATTTACAAGCGTGATCAGACATCGGTTATCAGTATTCGTTGGTGCGCGGTGACGGAAGGACAGGTGAGTTTTCAGCCCCAGTTCAAGGAAGTTTTAGTTTTAGTCACTTTGCTTTATCAACGTAAATTGACTGTGCAGTGACTTTGAGGGGAAATTGAAATAACTTCGTAACTTATCATCCTCTTCGTACGAAGAATAGAGATATATTTCGAGTGATTTACTTCACGAAATTAAAAATCCTAGTTTTACATAGTAACTCCCCCCTGTAAATATTTCAAGTAATACTCTTTCCGTAGATTGATGGATATTTACAGCAGAAGTGCAGCAAATGTGGTGGTTACAAATGTTAATGGTTTGAATTTGTTACAGGGAGAAGTTGAGTTACGTGCGCCGATAAAGCTGGAACTTCGTCATCGATCACACGGGTGAGGGACAACTGGGAATTCGAGAGACTGGCTTCGAGGAACTCTCTTCAGTATGGTAAGTCATTATTAATATTTTTCATTCACGAGAGTTTTTATTTTCGCATAAATTTATCTGCGTCCTTTATTGTGATTCTATTACTTCTGATCGATACCAGGTTGTGTCATCTGATATTCTCAGTTTCCCGCCAAAAATCTAGAAGGGTTGTTTCGGGTCACTAGAATGTTCTCGGACGTTTCTCGACTGTTCTAGGTACGTTTCGACGCTAGACCATTAACGCTGTTACATATTGAAGTCTGTTTCTCTATCGATTTGTTTGAAATTAATCTAATTCCGAGATTAAAGGATTTCCGTTTCGAAACTGAAGTTGAACGTACAATCTCGTATGCGCACTTGCACCCTTTAATATTAATTTATTTTTGCGGATTACTTTAGTTTCGCGATCCAATTTCTTCGCTATCGATATCTATATCATTAGCCTCGTAGTCTTGTATGCATTCAGCAATGCAAAATGTAATATTTTCCTGTTCTGCGGTCACTTGCCTTTTCCTATGAACCTTTGATTACATTGACCACGAAATCAAAAACTTAAACATTTGTATTTGAAGTTATTTTACTCGTTCTTAATTTGAAATGACCCCAGGCTTTAATTTTCGAATTTTGAAACAAAAATCGACTTTTGAACTACAAATGTGTGATAATTTAAGTAGCGTAGCCGGATTGCTACTACAGGTAGGAGACATCTGCATCTACACGATACACTGCAAGCTACCGCGACGGTGTGTGGCAGGGGGTAAAGATCACCAAGCATGCACTACCGACATGCAAACAAGCAACTATATTGTCTCAAGCAACCAGATTGTTAGTATCTATAATATTTAAGGAGTTAATAAATGTATCGTGCACTACAGAATACTTTTCAATATTTCCCCTACCTTTCCATTTGCTTTGCTGCCTTATCATCTACATAATACCCTGCAAGCCACCATAAAGGTGTGTGGCAGGGTGTGAACTCACACCAAACATGCACTACATATCATGCATAAAAATAAAAGGATCACTACTTTTATTAGTACTGTTCAAAACTACGCTATTTAATAAAAGATACTGTTCTGTTCTCTTATAGTATGGGTGAAGAATGCCATTTTGAATCTATCGGTACGACAATCTATCTCTCTAATCTTATTTAACTGGTCGAATCTAGCATAATACGCTGGTTTTTTTAATATATGCCAAACATCTTCAGTAAATCTCTCCGATTGAAATTTCTCTAATAGATTCAACCTGTACTATAACCTACTCACTGATAATGATTCCCACCCTAATTCTTGTACTAGTTCTGAAACACTACTCAACGTATCGTAACACCTTTTGACGAACCTAGCTGCTCTACGCTGCACACTGTCTAGTTCTCGAGTAGACCCTAATTCATTAGGATCCCATACACTGGCTGCATACTCAAGGTGAGGCCTAACTAGTGAAAAGTAGCATCGCTCTTTTGTCTTCTCATCACATTTTCCAAGTACTCTTTTTATAAATCCTAGGTTTCTCTACGCTCGGCCGCATATTTGTCTTATGTGTCTTCCCCATGATAAATCCTTAGTGATTGTTACACCTAAATATCTATAAAAATATAAGTTTATCACGAGGTTTATCACATAGTGAGGTTTAACACTTTGCACACTATCCAAACCATGTAATTGAGGATAGGTTAAAAGTGTTTACATCTTGCCTTCAGTTCGCAAGATTAAATTTCAGGATTAATCACGCCGTAGTAAATTAACATCGCATGTTTAAACCATCAAGGTTTCTTCGCGCATTCTATTTGGTGTACTTTTTTATTTTAAAATTTATGTGCTGGTCATTGCATTGAAAAGATCTCTTTGATCATTAGGCGATGTCGAGGAACGTGGGGTAAAGGATATTTGGCTCGCCCGTTTGAATTGCAATACTTGTCACGTGTTGTTGAATCACCTGTAAAATGTTTTAAGTAGTTGAGATTGTAGTTAATGTACTTCAAGTGATATTAGACTAATTCAAAATGATAGCGAACATGTAAAAATGTATCTCAATCCTGGTTTATTGATTTATATTCAATATTGTCTGACTCACCCCTTTTATTGTCGTGTAAGTGATAAATATAATATTTTTTTCCGTATGCTGCAAAGTTCAAAGGGAGTGATATTCATTAATCAATCTAATTAAATATATTTGAATGGATTAGTCCCGTTATCGCCGAGGGTGGAGCAAAGTGATTTAATGCATCGAGTGATTAACAGTGTTATAACTTTTTTTTAAAAAGAAATTTCAACTAAGAGAATCGAGGCTAGTTCGTAACAGCAACTCATTTAGGCCATCGAAAAATATTCATAAAAATATGAAACCCTATTTTATATGACGGCCTTCGTAATTCCAGTTTAAATCACACATAGTTCTCTCACTTGAAGGGACATGAATGAGCACCTTCGTTCGGCTGCTGAATTAATTCTATTTGTTGCATGTGTACTCATTTCGGTGATATTATGCGTGTATCGGTGACTCATCTTTGTGGCTGTATGCGAGAGGCCAGTTTGTTATTGACTTTCGTGAATATAATAATCATCACGCATTAATGATCAGTGCCTGCCTGTATAATTTCGTTTAGGCAATGGACAAGTGGGTGGTCCCAGAAGTATCTGATCAAACGAAGACTTCAAAACAATTAGGGCGAAGAAGAAGAAGGAAATATTAACTTTTACTGATTTTGCTCACCGCAATAGCGGATGTGCGAATTTGTGCAATATCTTGATTAAACATCTTTCTTTCAGGGTAAGTAGGTATAGAAATTTACTGCGAGTGCACTGTGAGTTTCTGACAAAATATTACTACGACACTGTGATATGTCCCCGTTTTAAACGCTTATAGTTCACGTAAAGTTTGGCAGAACATTGTTTTATTCCACCACAGTTAAAAAGCTTGCATGAAATATGTCAGTTAACTAACATCATTGAATCCACATGAATAGAGAGAGTGAGAAGGTACATGGGCATGTATAATATGAACCCGCCCATTATGTATGTACTATTTTTCCGCTGGTTCTCCTTTCGACTATAAGTATAGTATTCCATGTTTTTCAGAGACCCGCTCTTTGCGACCGTCAAGGATAGGAGTACATTTTTATTGATGTTGCTGAACACTTATAATTATCTTCAACGTATTAAACTTCCCCCGCTTATTTTAACTTCCTGTCGGCCTGGAATGGAAAGGTTTTTATCACTTTATTTAGCTCGGTAACAGGATCTATTTATAAAATAACAATTTTTTAATTATAAAGTTATTTTGGAAACATCTTTGCTCAAGACGTTTCAATGCAGCAGATAGCATATATCCTATCGCTTGTAAATGCTTTTCCGTTTTGTAATTTAAAAGGTGCAATACAGATGCAGTCATCCCAATCCTCTGAGGGGTTATAAGAGAATTATCATGTTGTAGTAAATTTACTAATCTTTCACTCAATAATGCAAGCAAGTTAGAGGATTACTAAAGGCTTAGGAGAGACAGGTTAATTTAGACAGGCCAACTGTGATGCATTACGCATGTACAATACATCAGTGAAGCTTGATTTCGGCTATAGTTTCCATTTTAGAGTTTATTTTTCTCAGGTTAGAGTTTGATTACTAAAATTTTAAGCTCAAGGCAACTGGAAGTTAGGGAATGTCACTCTATTACCCCACCAAATTTACTATGAATATTTATCGATTTCTCTTGCTCCTCAAGCATATTATCGTAAAAAAAACTCTGCGTAGCATTTTTAGTTACTCGCATTTAATTTGTTAAATTTATTAGCGTTAACATGGTTTTGAGTTCATTTTTTCTGCAGATGCGTTGTAATAAGGGGTAGGGTCATGGAGATGACAGACTCAAGGTGGGGCTCAGAAGACCGCTCTCGTGTTTGTTTTAGTTTTAGGTCGAAAGTTGCTATAGTTTTTCCTCGATAATCTCAGTATCCTATCTATCGATATTTGGGCACAATATCTGTACCATTAATCATGTTATTCCACGAATTTAAGTGATTTATACATTTTTCTTAGATAATTTCATTTATGTCGTCATCATAGGTCTTGAAGTTTCTTTTAGACCCAGCGCACTTTATTCATTAGTATGCTAAGATCATCATATTTACATTATTCTTCTCCTTAAATATGTACATCCACAATTCTCTTCATCAATATTAGGATATGGCAGATGATATCGTCCCGCCTTCTTCGCCCCCTTACGAACGTTCTCCGCCGTCTCGTGATTGGCTAACGTAGTCGGACAAGGACAATACACTTGTTATCAAAGGCAGAAGACTGAGACTAAGGATATATGTGAACGCAGTTTATTAGCTACCTTTATTAGTAACATTTACTTGCGATATGTAAATAGCATGATATGAAAAGTATTCAGCAGCAATCCTACCTTATTGACTCATACATTGAATTGTTAACTTACAACTTCTCCACGTTCCTCTCCATTTTTATTTTGCATATAACACGAATGAAATTTGTTAAATGTAAGCTGTGTATACTATGACCGTAGGTAATAAAAAAATTCGATCCAATATGTTATTCTTCATAATACCTTTTTATAACTTAGAGAATAGGAATTTTGACAACTGATATAATATTTAAAAAAATATTAGTATTTCTTTTGTACATTTTTAAATTGTTTTGACGTCACGCAAATTTATATCAAATTCTTTTTTCTGTCGTTGCAGGTCGATGCCGAACATGGTTTGTAAAGTCCATTCACGGAAGGTGACGGGGTTAGAGTGAAGAATCTTCATGGGTGCCCGAAACGGAAGAACAAGAAGCAGTCTCAACAGGAGGACTAACATTGGTTTGCTAATGGCTTGCAATGCTATGGTAAAACTAACTTGGTTTCAGGTTCTACGATCTAAAAGGCAAAGTAAGCATGTTTGAGCGTGAGTAGAATCCATGACTAATTTTGTTTGTTGTATTTGTCATAGGAGCCCATTGCTCCGATTTCTAGACGATATCAGATCTGATATACCTCTGGTAAAATGTGAAGGTAATTGGGTAAATCAAGCTTGATTAATGGTGTTAAGATACGGTAACTGATGTCGGGGCACCGACTCTATCTGGTACCATGGAGGACTGGTCCTCCAAATATAAGGCAAGTGGCCACTTGCCTGGGTTAGCGAGTCGACTCTAGGCAGGGATATGTTGGGATACTGTGTGTTCTATAAGATGTGATGTCCTAAATTTTATGTTTATTGTTTTTTCTTGTATGTGTTATATGTGCCTATTTTCATTGGTGTGATGTATGATATTTGTGAGCAATGTTTTCATTTTTTATGCTGTTTTATTCAGATTCTTTCACAGATAATAAGGCGCCTTACCAACGCCCCGGCCTGATAGTGGGTAGGATATGTAGTCAGTTTGCAATATTTTGAATCAAAGGCCCTTCTAGCCCGTCGTAACGGTAGGTTAGATAGGATAATGCGTTTAGCTGATATATTTATTTTGTGGATGTTGAGCTTGCTCTAGAGTTAAATTTCAAAATTAATGGAATTGGTTCGTCAGTTACGATGTGCATCCAGGTGTACTTAGTTTCTGAGCGACCAATCCTCGCATTTTTAAGAAATGCACTTTCGGCATTCTGCATTAAATGTGAGCAACTTGGCATTCAATCTGTATTGCTTGCATACTTAGTATGTGCACTAACCCGCTCTCTCCTTAGGTACCTCCACATCGCCCCGGCCTGATAGAGAGTAGGATATGTAGTCAGTTTCCAATATTTTGAATCGAGGCCCTTCTGACCCGTCGTAACTGTAGGTTAGATAGGATAATGCGTTTAGCTGATTGATTTATTTTGTGGATGTTGAGCTTGCTCTAGAGTTAAATTTCAAAATTAATGGAATTGGTTAGTCAGTTACGATGTGCATCCAGGTGCACATAGTTTCTGAGCGACCATTCCTCGCATTTTTAAAAAATGCACTTTTGGCATTCTGTTTTAAATGTGAGCAACTTGGCATTCAATCTGTATTGCTTGCATGTTTAATATGTTCACTAACCCGCTCTCTCCTTAGGTACCTCCACAACGCCCCGGCCTGATAGAGGGTAGGATATGTAGTCAGTTTCCAATATTTTGAATCGAAGGCCATTCTGGCCCGTCCTAACGGTAGATTAGATAGGATATTGCGTTTAGCTGATAGATTTATTTTGTGGATGTTGAGCGTGCTCTAGAGTTAAATTTCAAAATTAATGGAATTGGTTCGTCAGTTACGATGTGCATCCAGGTGTACTTAGTTTCTGAGCGACCATTCCTCGCATTTTTAAAAAATGCACTTTCGGCATTCTGCATTAAATGTGAGCAACTTGGCATTCAATCTGTATTGGTTGCATGTTTAATATGTTAACTAACCCGCTCTCTCCTTAGGTACCTCCACAACGCCCCGGCCTGATAGAGGGTAGGATATGTAGTCAGTTTCCAATATTTTGAATCGAAGTCCCTTCTGGCCCGTCCTAACGGTAGTTTAGATAGGATATTGCGTTTAGCTGATAGCTTTATTTTGTGGATGCGAAGAATGCTCTTGTATTAAAATTCAAAATTCACTGAATTGGTGTCTCTGACGCTGCCTCCCTTTTAATGTGAATAGCATACGTCTCTAGTTTTCTCTATCACAATTTTTGAATCTTTTTTTTTGAATTTACTATTAAAGCAAGCAACTTCGCATCCAATTGACTGTACTTTGTGTATATTAATCCGCTCTCTCCTTTAGAATCACCACATCGCCCCGGACTGTAGTGCAGTGATAGTGACCAGTGTTTTGTGTGAACGAGAAGAAGTGAGTGTGTTGTCAGTGTGGTGTCAGTGTTGTGTCAGTGTGGAATCAGTGTATTTTAAGTGAGTGCCGAATTTAACAGTTGGTGGAATTCAAGAGGACATGTTGGACTCAAGTGTATGGAACTTTATGTAAATGTGTGCTTGTATTTTTTATGCTCCTCCCTGAATCTACCCTTCCCATTGCTTCGCAGTGACAGCGGACACAAAGGAAGAGAGAGCTGCCACGACTACCAACGGATACAAAGGCGTTATGAATTTACGTTTGTACATTTCGATTGATTTATTTATTTATGGTCTTATATTCTGCCAATATTTTATCTATGACCTTATCTTTAGCACTTATAGTGTGTAGGGCTTGCATATCGGTCGTTTGACCCGGGTCAATCCAGTTGAGGTCGTTGCACTCCGGTTTTGCCTTGTGCACAGGCTCTTAGTTTTTGACATAGGCAGGAAATACACTCATTGCGCCATTTTGCGCTACGATATCATTTCATGTATCACGAAATATGACATAAATTCATATTATTACCCTTTTTTACGATTTTTAGCAATTGCTTGTTTCATTTTTGACGGTTTAATTCACTTTCTTTTTCAGGTTTTTCGGTTAATATGTTTTCTTTTACGGGAATTTCCCCAATTCATTTAATATTCTTTTGCAGGTAAATGTGTGAATGGTACGTTTGTGTTTTGTTGACTGATGTATGCGTGATGATGAACAGGGTCAGCGCCGATAGGTATGCGAATGAAATAGGTAGGCCTAGGGTATATAGGCCGTAGAATTAGTTTAGCGGGTGGTTGGATTTTAGATGGGGATGCTAGGGCTTAATGTCGCAGGTTCTTAGTTCTTAGACCGCTTGATCTCGTCGCGTCTCTTGCCCTGGCCCTGGGAGTGAATGCGTGGAATAGACCTCTGCGCAGCCCGGAGGGGAACGCAGGGGGAAACGCCACCTTAAATAAAGGTTAATGAGCCGATGAGCGTAACCTCTTGGGTCGGCATGGAATAACGCTCGTGAGTGAGTGTGTTGTGTGAATGATGTAATTGGATACAATAATAATCCTTTTCAAAGTAATCATAAATGCTACCAAATAAATTTAAAAGTTATTATATGTTGTTGTTATACTGAAATACCATTGATCAACCTCCTCAGACTTAAAAGGATTACCCACTGAGCGTACAAAAATATTTTCTCTTATGAAAATGTTTCCCTTCTTGTGTCATCCGAAGTCCCCTTTCATCGAGTCATCGATCTCCCCATGACCTTGCGTTCTGCGATTATATTTTCTCCAAGCATTTGTGAGTTTTGAGCGGTTGTATTTTGGCACCAAGTCCTGATGTCTGTTTTAAACTTGATATGTACCATGGCTTTCAAACCCAGCCTTTCAATTGATTATTTGAATGTTGTTAATATAAATAGACACATTTTTTCTGCCTCATCATTTACGATTTTGATTACGATTTCCCTGTTGGTTGATGATTTTCCTCCTCCAATTTCTAGTGTATACGTAGTTACGTTTTCATTTCGTAACTATTCTTTGCACTCGTCCTTTTTCTTATTTAGAGTATAAACACCAAAGATTTCCTCCATGTGTAGGCTATCAGGTCAGCACGTTTTACCTGAAAATACCTTGGTAAATTTTTATATTTCAGTTATCACTCAGGCGTTGGTTGCATTGTATCCGCATGGACTTAATTATGGAAAGGAAATCTTTTACCTAGATAAAACTATCTAAAATACTTTAAATGTGAGAATACTTTATATTTTGCTATTTTTTAAACGTGTTTAAGTGTTGAGCAAGTCAAAAGTTTTTAAGGTGTATTGTTTTAAGTCACTCTCAAGTTTTTGATTTGGAATTTTAAATACGCGAATGAGTGCCTAAAAGGTGGTTTTTATGGTAATTTTTATCTTGTGTTTTTATATCATTTTCACTCTGACCCTTACTTTATGTGTGGTATAATTTTATTCTTTGAGATGTACATTTTTTTCAATATTTAGGTCATGAAACGACTCCATTGCATTGAAACTACTTTGTAATAATTGAACAATGATTTGAAAAAAGAGGCTCGAAATAGCTGCAATAACTACAAACTGCTGCCATATCTGAATCATATTCGAATCTTTGTAACGTTCATCTACTATCTATAACTTCATTCTATTATTTTTGGAATTTAATTCATCGTTTTTTCGTTATAACTATGACCTCATTATAAGTAAATAAAGTGTCGTTATTTTCAATATTTTGGCTCTTGGTAGCAGACCTGATTGAGAGCTATAAGGAAAAAAAACTTGTCGAAGGAATTATGTACATCAAAAGTTTATTCTCTGTTATTGTTTTTCATCCTGGGTATTTCAGGCAATGTTCACCTTTTTTCTGTCGAGGGTCCCATTTACAAAGTTTTCATGGAATCTGGTTAAGTTACAACTTTTGTATTGACAATAGATCTTTATTAAATATTTTGTTCATTTATTGACATTCATATTTGTGTGGAAAAGTATTTGTAATATTAATTGTAATGGAGTATGTTGCTCTTTTACTATTCTTCCCACATCATGCATATGTTAACCAAATATATTTGTGGTGTAATTCAACATTAATGTTTTTGATATAGGTATGTTATTACGGTGAAATTTTATTCTGTATAATGTCATTAGCTGGTCACTTTTGTTATTAAACCAATTATGGATTGCTACATTTGAACCTTATTCTTGAAAGTTGAAAAAAAACTCCTGCTTACTAACGAAATATTCTTCGAATACCTATTATAAATCTGTGATAAAATATTCGTCGAATGACATATTTCATAAATTGCCAATCGAATGTTTTGCGGTTTATATTGTCATGTGCAATTACATTCATATAAATATTCCACCGTATTTTACCATAGGGATTTTTGAAATCGTTAACAAATTTTAAGTTAATTTTAAGTTATGTTAATTAAATTCATATAATCTGTTTTCGAAAGAATTTGGTGATTTAACATTTTTTCGTTATGTTAGGTATACTTATGTTGTCATATTGGCCATTCGTGATTCGACAATATTTGACATCCGACTCGTACTCTTGGACAGGTACCTACATTTCTTCTTGGATCATTGCGTGTTTTGGTGGTAGCATAATTGTCCGTCCCCTTTCCCCGCCAACAATAAATCAGTTGGGGGTCTGCCGGTTGCCTTATTATGGATTACAAAGGTAGAAAAATGTACATTTAATGTTCCCATGGCAAGGATTTGTTTACTACAACGTTTCCGTCAACTTTCTATGCTGATTACCGCATCAGTATACCAAATGGGCCTTTCCTGTATTTCAGTTTCATTTGAAAGCAAGCTTTCGATTATCTTCTCCAAAAGTATTATCTGAAAAATTATCATTATCTGAATGCATTTCTCTTATTAATAATACTTCAAACTCTATACTAATTGCTACTTTATACATCTACATCCACATCTACACGATACCCTGCAAGCCACCGCGAGGGTGTGTGGCAGGGTGTGAAGGTCACCAGGCATGCACTACTAACATGCAAGCAAGCAACTAAAGGGTCTCATGCAACTAGATTGTTGGTATCTATAGTATTTGAGGGGTTAGTACATGCATCATGCACTACAGAATACTCTAAAATATTTCCCCTACCTATCCCTTTCCTATGCTGCCTATTCTGTTCTCTTATAGTACGGGGGAAAAATGCCATTTTGAATCTAACTGTACGACAATCTATCTCTCTAATCTTATTTATCTGGTCGAATCTAGCATAATACGCTGGTGTTTTTCATATCTGCCTAACATCTTCAGTAAAGATATCCGATTGAAAATATACATTTTATCGTTAAACATATAATTTATAATTATTTATTTTATTTAATTTAATTTTTTTCCTAATATTGCTTTACCTGTGTCAAGATGACACTGCTAATTTGATATTACATTGTAAAAAGAAGGTTTTAATTCTCTCTAGTCTACACCACTAATCGCCATTTGGCAACCTTCAAGTATTAGGGTATACTTAAAGAGATTCCTTCCGTAACGGTTAGAAACTTGGCCATAACAGAACTGAAGTAATTATTACTTTTTTACCATTCATTGAGATCTGATGGATTAATGTTAGCATTATATGTTGTAGCTAGTATTCTGGTGCTAGGATCCAAGACGAAGAACATTAACCGACTGGACCAATATCCTCCACATGTTGTGAAATTATATGTATGTCGAATAAAATATTGCTATATTACTCACATAAAACACTCATATATACTTTTTTTCTCCGTATGCTCTGCTCTAGTAGTATGGTAGATTATGGTAGTATGGCAATAGATATCACATTTAGCAAAAGTGTGTTATTATTTTGGTAACATCGAAATTCCTTGACTACAGCTCAAACTTTCAGCTGCGAAGGATTGATTTTGCGTCAACAAAATACTCGATTATTCAACTTTTTAGGGGAGTGTTGGCAGGTATTTAACCGTGATGTCAACTCCTATGCAAACACTGAGATGCACTGCTTACAACTACTTTCTAACTGGCGCAATGGAGAATCTCTTATTGAACTTTGTAAATTTAAATTTGGGATCTTTGATCTATTTAATGAAATTTTATGATATTATAGTTTAATTCTGTATCTTTCAATGTGTTTTTTTTTTAATTTGATGGTTTGTGATATAATTGTGATACAATACGTTTTTTAAGCTTCCCTTGGTGAATGACTTTCACTTGGCCGATTCCAATCTGATGGATTCGCTTAAATAGAACATTAATTTACATGATGTACAAGTTTTAGGCAATGTTTATTTGTCGTAATCGGTCCGAGGGAAAAGTTTTCTCTTATGCGAGAGTAATTTGTTTATTTTGCAGCAGGTACATTTTTATATGCAGATGCAGTTTTAAGAAATATTTTCCGGTATTGTTAAGAATGACGGCAAACAAGTAAAAATTGACCCTGCATTCACTGGATGCTGCGAAATTATACGAAACTATTTGGACTGAAGAAAGAATATTAATCGTCCATAATATCAAATGTCGTTCTTCAAATGCCCATAGAATTCAGTTTTTACTTCCATTTTGTTGCATTTTCGCTACATGAGATGTAACTTCTTATGACTCTACGACGTTATTTGCAGGGCTCATTATTATCCTGCAGCACTCATTGGATTAAAATGCATAAATGAGTGCCATTTAGGGTCAAATTTTTATTTTGTACCTTGAATAAAATATGTTGTCATTTTTAATTTTCTGATTTTTTTCTTTATATGCGGTACATTATAATTGATGGTCACTTTTACATTGTATTTTTTGTTTAATGAATTTACTTTGTATTGAAGGCTTCAATTAGCTGCTTTCCCATTATTAATTCGAATTTATAAAATTATGGTCTCTATGATTTGATCTTTTTCTTTTTTACGGTTACCTGAAATAAATGTATGTCGACACACTGTTTTATTGTTCATCAATATATGTAACCATGGTTATACGTATTATTTATCTTGATCGAGCATTAGAGTATTTACGTTTAAATTAGGTATTTATATTTATATGCATTCAAATTTAAAAAATATGTGCAATGGACACAGAGAGATCCTTTTTTTTCTACACTCTAGTAATTTTTTCTAACATGCAAAGCATCCTTTGATTCTTTAGCTGTCTTCATCAAACTTTTTTATATTCATATGTTTGTGCGCATGAAAACTATCATCGAAGTCCTAAGTGACTTCTACGCTGACTGTATTTTAACATAATTATTAAGAATAAAACTATATATTTTGAAAAGTAGTAATTTTTATGAGATAAATTAGGAAGTAAAAGGAGAAGAAGAATCACGGTAGGACGAGCAGCTTCTTACTGCGCTAAAAATAGTTTAAATTTTAACATTGGGTAATTTGAGAATCTTTAAATATTAATTTTTCCCGTTTAGAGTTGAACTTTAATATTTAATTGATTTGAGTCGTTTATTTTCATTGTGATCATATGTTATATAACTTAATGTTATTATTAGGGGTCCAAGGAAGTCGCTTTATCAAAGTACCACGACGTTACACGAAATACCGGCCATAAAACGATAAAACACGAATTCATTACGCCTCAGGACTAACAAGGGCAGTGTCCGATAAACGGGTCGCAGATCTTGATGAAAATTCGTATGCATATAGAACTCCGAATGCTGTTCACGAATCAGCCCACATATGGGCGTATATATCTAATAGTTTAGACAAAAAAGGCGTTTAAACATTTATAGGTGTTATAAAAACCATAATTATCAACCAGTGCTATCCAGGGTTCTGTAGCCCAGTGGTCAACGTATGGGACTTCGGTGTGGAAGGAACATGTTCGTTTCCCGTTGTCGAAAAAAATTTTAATGCTTATTTTCCCTCTTTTTCCTTCGTGGATTTCTGTGTTAAAATCTAAATTTTACTTTTATATTCAAAGTTTTTTTTTAATGAGTGGAAATATTTTTTTTTCGCGAATACCATAGGGCTTATTTTTTTTCTTTCGCGCGAAGTCTACGTAATTTCTTTGTTTCCACATTCTTTCACCATGCAGACTTGATTTATTCTTTCATTTGCAAGACCTCCTGTTGATATCATAATTATACAATAGTCTAAATAATTGTTACATCATTATTTATTAGTATTTTTTTCTTTCGCGCGAAGTCTACGTAATTTCTTTGTTTCCACATTCTTTCACCATGCAGACTTGATTTGTTCTTTCAATTGCAAGACCGCCTGTTGATATCATAATTATACAATAGTCTAAATAATTGTTACATCATTATTTATTAGACCCACGATCACAGATCCTCGTTTTCTTGTTTTGTCAAATATTGAAAAAAGGAGGGGAAAATGTGATCGGCTTATCTACTAATTTCTGTAATCGAATCACCATTTCTCGGTCAAAAGACATACAAATAAATACATTGTAATAAAGCTCGTCGAGAAAGGCTCGTGTTATAAATGGCGAGAGTGACCACTTGCAGAAAATTTCCATGAGCCAATAATTTAATTTAATTTCCGGCAATAATAAATTTACAAGGTAATTAAGTCAATCGCCATTCTATCTCTTTCTGTCATTGTTGGCATCTCTCCGGATGGTAGTCATCAAAAAAACATTTAAAACACAATAATTTAGAACACCAAGAACACCTTGCGATACTTTGTTCACCACAATCACATTTTGATTTCAAAATATCTTCTGGAAACAAAACTTGTTTTACATTTAGGAAAACCTGTCGCTTGCTAGAGAGTCTTGAAGCAAACCATGAATACATAAGCATTGGTCTAAACACTGGCGTGGACAACTGTTTGTGAATGAGCGAATGAATTTTTATCATGTCCAACCGGCTTGTTAAATCACGGTTCTCTCGCAGAAGAGTTATCGCGTTTTGGATTCGTGAAATAAATATTTTCACTTGTCTATAGAAATAAACGTCACAGGGTTGGCAAATTGGAGTACATTTTGGTGGAATAACCTTAATTGTGCAGGTAGGTTCATTGGAGTCATCCACAAACCGTTCGTCGTACAGTGCCTGATTCGTTTGGCCCGCCCAGGAATCGATGAAAAGAAGAAACTTCTCTTTTTTCACGTATGGCGCCAATACCTTGTCCAAAAACAATTCATACGTGCTTGTCAAAAGTTGCCCAGATTTGGAACAAGTCACAAATACGTTTCTGTACCGGTCCATTGCACCTCCCACCTCTAATGTGACTCTTGGTCCAAACTTTCCTGTTACCTCTTGCAAGCAAATAAACACCTTTGGTTACAGTTCACCTGAACATGTCACACTGTATTGTGCGGTGTATGAATGAGTTATTTTCTTTAACTGGCTCACGCACACTTCTGTAGATTTTTCGCCTTGATAAGAAAGCGTACGTCTAATTTGGGCACGGTACTCGCATCCCGTTTGGTCAGTATTAATTACCAATGATGGTTCAAACATTGGAATCAGCTTCCTGCTTTGTTCCTGGAACAGAAGAGCTACTTTCATTGTGTCCTCCGCAGACTTTCTGTCCTTTTGACTCACATATCGGGTGACTTTCCTCTGTCGAATCTTATGTTTACGTTTAAAACGATTTGTCCACGTCATAGAAGCGTTGAACTGAAAATCCTCGGCAAACAACTCGGCCTCTCGTCGTCACATGCTCGCCATTTTCTCTGCATTCGCAAAACCTGTCATAAGTCCATTTGTTGATTAAATCCCACTTATCTGTCTTGGTTCCACCGGAACGGATATCTTTTTCCCAGGATTTTAGCTCCTCAAGGCGTTTTAACCGTCGTGTCACACGAGAGCGAAGTGACTTCAATGACCACCGAGGATTGAGTTTAGCCACAGTAACCGCTTTAATTTTTGTTTCCAAGGGGACCCTGCATCTTTTCTTTGGTGAAGGTCTGACGTTAACGTATAAATCATAAAATAATTTAAACTTGAGATATATGTATAGCGAATTAAAACTCAAATTGCATACCTGAATTCAGGATTTTATGAAACCGAATATCCTGTCGGCAACTCTCAAGACTCCGACAAGAGAAAACACAGACGCACAACTGCTAGAGAATCACAGCTCCTTGCTGTTCAAATGTTGACGGTGAACTAAAAATGCAACGAATTGCACTCCCTTTCGAACCCTACCGATAGTTTTTGGAGGAAGGGTCGAAGAGAGGGGCAATAATGCATTCGGAAAACAACCGTTAATTAAATTAAATTATTGGCTCATGGAAATTTTCTGCAAGTGGTCACTCTCGCCAACTATAACACGAGTCTTTCTCGACGAGCTTTATTACAATGTATTTATTTGTATGTCTTTTGACCGAGAAATGGTGATTCGATACAGAAATTAGTAGATAAGCCGAACACATTTTCCCCTCCTTTTTTCAAAACTGGACAAAACAAGAAAACGGGGTTCTGTAATCGTGGGTCTTATAAATAATGATGTAACAATTATTTAGACTATTTTATAATTATGATATCCACAGGATATCTTGCAAATGAAAGATCAAATCAAGTCTGCATGGTGAAAGAATGTGGAAACAAAGAAAGTACGTCGACTTCGCGCGAAAGAAAAAAAAAAGCCGTATGGTATTCGCGAAAAAAAATATTTCCACTCATTAAAAAAAAACTTTGAATACAAAAGTAAAAATTAGATTTTAAGATCGAAATCCACGAAGGAAAAAAAAGAAAATAAGCATAAAAATTTTCGCGAAGACGGGGACCGAACACAACCCCTCCGCACCGCATCCCCGAACGTTGACCACTAGACTACAGCACCCTCGACACCAAAAAGTTGATAAATAGGGTTTTTATACAACCTATAAATGTTTAAATGCCTTTTTTGCTTAAACTATTGTATATATACGCCCATTTGTGGGGTGATTCGTGAACAGCCTTCGGAGTTCTATATGCATACGAATTTTCATCAAGATCTGCGACCCGCTTATCGGACACTCCCCTTGTAAGTATCGAAAGAAATGCTATTTTTAATGCATTCGTAGGTGGCGCA
Source organism: Platycnemis pennipes (assembly GCA_933228895.1). Classification (NCBI taxonomy): domain Eukaryota; kingdom Metazoa; phylum Arthropoda; class Insecta; order Odonata; family Platycnemididae; genus Platycnemis; species Platycnemis pennipes. The sequence continues at coordinate 36,228,037 of OW121846.1, read as the reverse complement.
ACTTTTACAAAATATACGCATTGAAATCACTATTGGTCTATTAAACCAAACATAACGTGATTTTTTTTTCGTAATTACAAACTATGGAAATAAGAGTCTGTTGATGGGTTCTGCCGCATAATTTATGGTGCAAATGCAAACGTTTTAAGAAATGGAATTCCGGCAAAACTCTCGTATTTTCACGACAAATAACATAACGGAACTAGTCATCGCTAGTCACGATTCAAAATCGAAAAAAGTTCGTAACCATGGTCGACGGTTGCCGCTGATACGAACTACGCTTACCCTAGTTACATATTCATCATTAATTTATAGGGGGTCACACAATGTGCCTCTTCTTCCATTCATTGTATAAGATAGTAAGAAATGCTATCCCAGATTCCGTACCATTTTCTTAATTCTCTCCGAATCCATTCGCTGGAAGCCTTCCTAACTGCTTGGATGGCGGCTGGTGATCTTGAAGATGTAGTGATGTTCCAGTGGGATGGGGTAAGATTCTGCCGGAGACACATGCTGTTGAAGTAGGTATTGAGGGAGGCGATCCGTTTCTTGATGAATAACTTCCTGTATAACTTAACTTGAGTAGCTGTACTTGCTTCAAGAACCACATTAACTAACTCATTCTTAACTTTGTGGTATTCCATTTTAAGGTTTCTGGGATGTATGACTTTTACTTATACAACTTCTTTTTTTAAAAATAAAGCGACCCGGATTCCGATGAATAATCATCATCATCAGGCTTAAATTATTTATCATATTATTGTAACCTTAGTTACGTAACGGAAGTAGAGAATTTTGAAAAGGACGCCAGAATGGGGGAAAAAGATGTGTAAATGTATGCGTTGATGAGAGTGATACTGGTATTACTCAGTGTTACTGAGTACTGGCTATTAAAAATTTTTAGTATTTATAACTGCTCTCTAGATTCTAATTCTAATTTGGAAGAAAAAAGTTTTAGTTCAGAAAAAACCCTACTAAATTCTGTAGTATTCTGGTACCGGTACGTTGACGATATAATTGTACATACTTTGGAAAGGAACTGATCGGCAACTGGATATGTTCGTGAATGTTGGGAGTGATATCCATCCTACAATTTCATTTACCTGTGAAAGAGACACCAACCATTGCTTAAATTCTCTGGATCTTACAATTAAACTCGATAAGTACCCGCATTCCTTCTCCATTTTTCGGAAACCTTGTTATACCGATCATGTCATCCTGGCAAGTTAAAGACACCATTACTCGCACAAACTTACGACTTTTCATTTCATGATTCAGCGCCTGTTCAAGATACCACTGTCAAAAGAAGACTTCAGGAAAGAAATCATCACAATCAAACAAATTGCTTCAGCCAACGGTTATTCACACACTTTAATAGACAAATTAGTTTTTAAAAAACAGAGAAGACTGGCTATCGACCAAATGTTTTCGGCGGACTAGAGTAAAAAGAAGCAGTGGTGCACGGTGACGTACCTGGATGCAGTTTCTCTGAAAATGGCTCATCAATTACCAAGAGACAAATTCCGCATGGCTTTTAGACCTAATGCCACTCTCCGAAGGCTGCTGGTAAAATGTAAGGATCCGATAGATGAACTAGACAAATGTGGAATATATTCATTAAAATGCAGCGATTCCAATGGTGTCTGCGTGGGGAAAACAGGAAGAAGCTTCGGAGTGAGGAATAAAGAACATTTAAGTGCTTACAAAAACAGCAAGGACGATATAAGTAATTTTGCTAAGCACTTAATATGTAACTGCTATAGGAGCGATTTTAAAATGAATATATTAAAATTATGGAATGACCGCCGCGAATTAGATTCTAGAGAGCAGTTAGAAATTCTAAAAATTTTTAATAACCAGGACAACACTCTCATCAACGAAGTAAGATTTCACGCTTTCCCGGCGAATTGCATTGATGAACTCTTCTCGGGCTCTACACCGGGTGAGTGAATGTAATCAACGCATACATTTACACATCTTTTTCCTCATTCTGGCGACCGTTTCAAAATTCATCTCTTCTTCCGTTGCGTATCTAAGGTTACAATAATAAGGCAAATAATTTACGCCTGATGATGATGATGATTATTCATTGAAACCCGGGTAGCTTTATTTTTAAAAAAAGAAGTGGTATAAGTAAACGTAATACATCCCAGAAACCTTGAAATGGAATACCACAAAGTTACGAATGAGTTAGTTAATATAATTAAGATGACTTCTGTTAACATGGAAAAGACGGTGGCCATATATTGTCTCTGAAGATGAACAAAAAGAAAACCAAGGTATGCAAGAGAAGAAAAGGGCCAATGCAATATTGTTAAACTAGGGAAGCAAAAGTTAGGAGCGGTGAACGTGTAGTATTGCTGTCTAATTTGGCGAAAAACTAGCGAAGGGAGTTAAAAGAAGGACATGATCATGAGAACAACCCTGGCAAAGAGGGCATTCTACCAAAAGATGAATCTGTTTACAGCTGAGAATACAGGCGTGGAAGTGAGGAAACATTTCACCATAACATACATATGGAGCATGTTTCTTCATGGAAGTTGGTCATACACCATATTTTTTATTGCCGAATATGATAGAGTTTGTAAAATAAAAATGCCCGTATTTTTCCGTTTTTTGATTCGTCAATTCCCTTTGATATTAGAGCACATTGTAGTCAGTTCGATCAGGGGACATTTGGATAATCAGGGATTACTCATAAACAGTCAACTTGGATTCCGGAAAGTTAGATCTTGTGAGACACAATTAGCTTTATCATATCAAAATCAAATCATAGAATCCATAATTTTATAAATTCGATTTAAAAAAGGGAAAGCAGCTAATTGAAGCCTTCAATACAAAGTAAATTCATTAAACAAAAAATACAATGTAAAAGTGACCATCAATTATAATGTACCGCATATAAAGAAAAAAATCAGAAAATTAAAAATGACAACATATTTTATTCAAGGTACAAAATAAAAATTTGACCCTAAATGGCACTCATTTATGCATTTTAATCCAATAAGTGCTGCAGGATAATAATGAGCACTGCAAATAACGTCGTAGAGTCATAAGAAGTTACATCTCATGTAGCTAAATGCAACAAAATGGAAGTCAAAACTGAATTCTATGGGCATTTGAAGAACGACATTTGATATTATGGACGATTAACACGTTCAACCCGAAGGACGCGAATGCGCGTCCGAGGTGCATTGCCAGGATACCGAAGGACGCGCATTCGCGTCTCTTAATGACCGATTTTCATGACTTTTTCTTTTCCTCGTTATTTAACAAATACTTTCTTTTTCGATTCTAGATCCTTAATTATACCTCTTTCTTTGTTTTAGAGACAACAGTTTACAATGGGCTATATTTTTTTAAAAATTATTCCATGAAAATGTATTTGGTTTATGACGTCACTAAAACCTGATTAATGAAGATATTACCGTATTATTTCCTATCAGTTTCATTATTCCTTAATTATAAGTTACTTATCAAACCTTTTCTTGCGTAATATTTGGGAGAATAATCATTTCTTCCGCCTTTAGAACATTCTATGTGATTTGGTGTTGGATGAAAGAGTTTGAGTGGTGAGATTTGGTGTTGTATTCATTGTCCTCAGCTTGACATCGAGCAGTAGAATTGAGACCAACCATTGTCCTCTAGTTTGTATGTATATTAAGTTTCATTTACGATACGGGTGAATAAGGAATACGAATGAAAGTGATCCTTAGCACAATCTCTGACAAAGTTTGCAATGGCCACAAGACTATGTACGCCAAACTTGCGACACACGCCCCGCGAGGATGTTTGATTTTAGTGGCCAACACATACAGAAAAGACTTATGAGTGTTTAGCTAAAATGTATACACAATGAATGTTACCGGAGAAGGAATACTATATAAGACAGCTGAGTCGTGCAGCAGCCTTATTCGAGCAAAATCATTCATTGCCGCTGCCGTATATCACAAGACCTCTCCCGCCGCTTTCTTGGAAAATCCACCAGGAAAAATTACTTCAGCTTGAACCCAATAATATCAGGTAAGTTATCTGGAGAATTTTCGTTGTTAATGTTTTATTTATTTATGTAATATTTTTCTCAGTTTTTTGGAAATTTATTTTCTTCTCTAGGCTGTTGTATTCATTGTGGTATGGATTCTCATCCATCAACCTCCGGAGTGGGTCGCCGGCGGAGGATGTGTGAAATTATAAAGGAGGATGAATTGGAAAATGCTTTGATTGAGGAAAGTGACTGTAATTCAGAAACATCAGAAGAGGATATTCTGGAGGAAATCGGACCTTTCGGCCTATCCGACGATGAACGGAGTGATGAAGAGCAGCCTAGTGTCCTGAGTGAGGAAGAAAAAGGTATTGTTTGGTTTGTCAACCGGCAACAAATAACTGGCAATATTGAATTTACTGGTAATGCTGGACTGAGAGTTCCTAATCCTGGAAACGACCCCATGGCTTATTTTACTCTTTTAGCCAATGACTCGATGCTCATTTTCATCCTGCAAGAGACAAACATTTATGGCGAGGTGCAAATGAAGGAAAATTGGGTTGATATTTGTTTGGAAGAGTTTCGAAAATTCCTAGAGATTATTTACTTGATGGGAATTGTGAGACTTCCGGCAATTGCTCAATATTGGTGCAAATATGACCTTTATAATTTTACAGCATACGGAGCATACGGAGAAAAAAATATATATGAGAGTTTTATGTGAGTAATATAGCAATATTTTATTCGACATACATATATTTTCACAAAATGCGGACGATATTGGTCCAGTCGGTTAATGTTCTTCGCCTTGGATCCCAGCACCAGAATAGCTACGACATATAATGCTAACATTAAACCATCAGATCTCAATGAATGGTAAAAAAGTAATAATTACTTCAGTTCTGTTATGGCCAAGTTTATAACCTTTGCGGAAGTAATCTCTTTAAGTATACCCTAATACTTGAAGGTTGCCAAATGGTGATTAGTAGTGTAGACTTAAGAAAATTAAAACCTTCTTTTTACAATGTAATAGCAAATTAGCAGTGTCATCTTGACACAGGTAAAGCAATATTAGGAAAAAAATTAAATTAAATAAAATAAATAATTATAAATTATATGTTTAACGATAAAATGTATAAAGCAGCAATTAGTATAGAGTTTGAAGTATTATTAAAAACAGAAATGCATTCAGATAATGATAATTTTTCAGATAATACTTTTGGAGAAGATAAGCGAAAGCTAGCTTTCAAATGAAACTGAAATACAGGAAAAGGGCCATTTGGTATACTGATGCGGTAATCAGCATAGAAAGTTGACGGAAACGTTGTGGTAAACAAATCCTTGCCATGGGAACAGTAAATGTACATTTTTCTACCTTTGTAATCCATAATAAGGCAACCGGCAGACCCCCAACTGATTTATTGTTGGCGGGGAAAGGGGACGGACAATTATGCTACCACCAAAACACGCAATGATCCAAGAAGAAATGTAGGTACCTGTCCAAGAGTACGAGTCGGATGTCAAATATTGTCGAATCACGAATGGCCAATTTGACAACATAAGTATACCTAATATAACGAAAAAATGTTAAATCACCAAATTCTTTCGAAAACAGATTATATAAATTTAATTAACATAACTTAAAATTAACTTAAAATTTGTTAATGATTTCAAAAATCCCTATGGTAAAATACGGTGGAATATTCATATGAATATAATTGCACATGACAATATAAACCGCAAAACATTCGATTGGCAATTTATGAAATATGTCATTCGACGAATATTTTATCACAGATTTATAATAGGTATTCGAAGAATATTTCGTTAGTAAGCAGGAGATTTTTTCAACTTTCTAGAATAAGGTTCAAATGTAGCAATCCATAATTGGTTTAATAACAAAAGTGACCAGCTAATTACACTATACAGAGTATAATTTCACCGTAATAACATATATCAAAAACATTAATGTTGAATTACACCACAAATATATTTGGTTAACATATGCATGATGTGTGAAGAATAGTAAAAGAGCAACATACTCCATTACAATTAATATTACAAATACTTTTCCACACATATATGAATGTCAATAAATGAACAAAATATTTAATAAAGATTTATTGTCAATACAAAAGTTGTAACTTAACCAGATTCCATGAAAACTTTGTAAATGGGACCCTCGACAGAAAAAAGGTGAACATTGCCTGAAATACCCAGGATGAAAAACAGTAACAGAGAATAAACCTATAATGTACATAATTCCTTCGACAAGTTTATTTTCCTTATAGCTCTCAATTAGGTCTGCTACAAAGAGCCAAAATATTGAAAATAACGATACTTTATTTACTTATACATTATTCAAACTAATCACGACGAGGTAAATTATTACCGCATAGATTTATGCCTCATTTAGCGAAAACGTCAGTATTTACTCGGGCTTCGATGAAATAGAGCGTAAAGCGTTTGCTTGTTCCGGATGTGGTTAGATAAACAATAAACAGGTTAAAATGATAATAACCTTGTATTCCTCAATTACGTAGTTATTGCGACAAAAAATAAGGAAACCAAAAAAAATGTAATGCAAAATTGGGTGTTAGTCCATTTTGGTGTCAGTCGGGAGACAATGATAATTATTATTACATGATCATTACTTCACATGTCAACTGTGTAAATCACTATACATTTCACTAAACAGCATAGGTATACTTACAATATATTTGCAGGAATAGATGAAGTCAATTCATGTCACTAGATTTAAGTGGAAGTAGAGTTGCATACGTCAAACAACGCTTTGCACGGACAGTACAAAAAATGAAAAACCATGATATAACTGAAGAAATAAACACATTAAAACATAAGAAAAGTAGAATATGATACAAGTCAAAAGATAAACAGCAAACAACAATAGCAAATATTCGGCAGTAAAATGAGGTCATAGTTATAACGAAAAAACGATGAATTAAATTCCAAAAATAATAGAATGAAGTTATAGATAGTAGATGAAAGTTACAAAGATTCGAATATGATTCAGATATGGCAGCCGTTTGTAGTTATTGCAGCTTTTTCGAGCCTCTTTTTTCTAATCATTGTTCAATTATTACAAAGTAGTTTAATGCAATGGAGTCGTTTCATGACCTAAATATTGAAAAAAATGTACATCTCAAAGAATAAAATGATACCACACATAAAGTTAGGGTCAGAGTGAAAATGATATCAGAACACAGGATAAAAATTACCATAAAAACCACCTTTTAGGCACTCATTGGAGTATTTAAAATTCCAAATCAAAAACTGGAGAGTGACTTAAAACAATACACCTTAAAACATTTTTCATTTGCTCAACACTTAACACGTTTAAAAAATAGAAAAATATAAAGTATTCTCACATTTAAAGTATTTTATATAGATTTATATAGGTTAAAGTTTTCCTTTACATAATTAAGTCCATGCGAATTCAATGCAACCAACGCCTGAGTGATAACTGAAATATAAAAATTTACCAAGGTATTTTTAGGTAAAACGTGCTGACCTGATAGCCTACACATGGAGGAAATCTTTGGTGTTTATACTCTAAATAAGAAAAAGGACGAGTGCAAAGAATAGTTACGAAATGAAAACGTAACTAAATATAAACTAGAAAATGGAGGAGGAAAATCATCAACCAACAGGGATATCGTAATCAAAATCGTTAATGATGAGGCAGAAAAAATATGTCTATTCATATTAACAACATTCAAATAATCTATTGAAAGGCTGGGTTTGAAAACCATGATACATATCAAGTTTAAAACAGACGACAGGACTTGGTGCCAGAACACAACCGCTCAAAACTCACAGAAGCTTGGAGAAAATATATCCGCAGAACGCAAGGTCAAGGGGAGATCGATGAATGAAAGGGGACTTCGGATGACACAAGATGGGAAACATTTTCATAAGAGAAAATATTTTTGTACGCTCAGTGGGTAATCCTTTTAAGTCTGAGGTGGTTGATCAATGGTATTTCAGTATAACAACAACATATAATAACTTTTAAATTTATTTGGTAGCATTTATGATTACTTTGAAAAGGGTTATTATTGTAACCAATGATATCATTCACACAACACAATCACTCACGAGCGTTATTCCATGCCGACCCAAGAGGTTACGCTCATCGGCTCATTAACCTTTATTTAAGGTGGCGTTTCCCCCTGCGTTCCCCTCCGGGCTGCGCAGAGGTCTATTCCACGCATTCACTCCCAGGGCCAGGGCAAGAGACGCGACGAGATCAAGCGGTCTAAGAACTAAGAACCTGCGACATTAAGCCCTAGCATCCCCATCTAAAATCCAACCACCCGCTAAACTAATTCTACGGCCTATATACCCTAGGCCTACCTATTTCATTCGCATACCTATCGGCGCTGACCCTGTTCATCATCACGCATACATCAGTCAACAAAACACAAACGTACCATTCACACATTTACCTGCAAAAGAATATTAAATGAATTGGGGAAATTCCCGTAAAAGAAAACATATTAATCGAAAAACCTGAAAAAGAAAGTGAATTAAACCGTCAAAAATGAAACAAGCAATTGCTAAAAATCGTAAAAAAGGGTAATAATATGAATTTATGTCATATTTCGTGATACATGAAATGTTTTCGTAGCGCAAAATGGCGCAATGAGTGTATTTCCTGCCTATGTCAAAAACTAAGAGCCTGTGCACAAGGCAAAACCGGAGTGCAACGACCTCAACTGGATTGACCCGGGTCAAACGACCGATATGCAAGCCCTACACACTATAAGTGCTAAAGATAAGGTCATAGATAAAATATTGGCAGAATATAAGACCATAAATAAATAAATAATCGAAATGTACAAACGTAAATTCATAACGCCTTTGTATCCGTTGGTAGTCGTGGCAGCTCTCTCTTCCTTCGTGTCCGCTGTCACTGCGAAGCAATGGGAAGGGTAGATTCAGGGAGGAGCATAAAAAATGCAAGCACACATTTACATAAAATTCCATACACTTGAGTCCAAAATGTCCTCTTGAATTCCAGCAACTGTTAAATACGGCACTCACTTAAAATACACTGATTCCACACTGACACAACACTGACATTACACTCACTTCTTCACGTTCACACAAAACACTGGTCACTATCACTGCACTACAGTCCGGGGCGATGTGGTGATTCTAAAGGAGAGAGCGGATTAATATACACAAAGTACAGTCAATTGGATGCGAAGTTGCTCGATTTAATTGAAAATTCCAAAAAAAAGATTCAAAAATTGTGATAGAGAAAACTAGAGACGTATGCTATTCATATTAAAAGGGAGGCAGCGTCAGAGACACCAATTCAGTGAATTTTGAATTTTAATACAAGAGCATTCTTCGCATCCACAAAATAAAGCTATCAGCAAAACGCAATATCCTATCTAATCTACCGTTAGGACGGGCCAGAAGGGCCTTCGATTCAAAATATTGGAAACTGACTACATATCCTACCCTCTATCAGGCCGGGGCGTTGTGGAGGGAACCTAAGGAGAGAGCGGGTTAGTGAACATATTAAACATGCAAGCAATACAGATTGAATGCCAAGTTGCTCACATTTAAAACAGAATGCCAAAAGTGCATTTTTTAAAAATGCGAGGAATGGTCGCTCAGAAACTATGTGCACCTGGATGCACATCGTAACTGACTAACCAATTCCATTAATTTTGAAATTTAACTCTAGAGCAAGCTCAACATCCACAAAATAAATCAATCAGCTAAACGCATTATCCTATCTAACCTACAGTTACGACGGGCCAGAAGGGCCTCGATTCAAAATATTGGAAACTGACTACATATCCTACTCTCTATCAGGCCGGGGCGATGTGGAGGTACCTAAGGAGAGAGCGGGTTAGTGCACATATTAAACATGCAAGCAATACAGATTGAATGCCAAGTTGCTCACATTTAATGCAGAATGCCGAAAGTGCATTTCTTAAAAATGCGAGGAATGGTCGCTCAGAAACTAAGTACCTACACCTGGAAGCACATCGTAACTGACGAACCAATCCCATTATTTTGAAATTTAACTCTAGAGCAAGCTCAACATCCACAAAATAAATCTATCAGCTAAACGCATTATCCTATCTAACCTACAGTTACGACGGGCCAGAAGGGCCTTTGATTCAAAATATTGGAAACTGACTACATATCCTACTCTCTATCAGGCCGGGGCGTTGTGGAGGTACCTAAGGAGAGAGCGGGTTAGTGAACATATTAAACATGCAAGCAATACAGATTGAATGCCAAGTTGCTCACATTTAAAACAGAATGCCGAAAGTGCATTTCTTAAAAATGCGAGGATTGGTCGCTCAGAAACTAAGTACACCTGGATGCACATCGTAACTGACGAACCAATTCCATTAATTTTGAAATTTAACTCTAGAGCAAGCTCAACATCCACAAAATAAATATATCAGCTAAACGCATTATCCTATCTAACCTACCGTTACGACGGGCTAGAAGGGCCTTTGATTCAAAATAATGCAAACTGACTACATATCCTACCCACTATCAGGCCGGGGCGTTGGTAAGGCGCCTTATTATCTGTGAAAGAATCTGAATAAAACAGCATAAAAAATGAAAACTTTGCTCACAAATATCATACATCACACCAATGAAAATAGGCACATATAACACATACAAGAAAAAACAATAAACATAAAATTTAGGACATCACATCTTATAGAACACACAGTATCCCAACATATCCCTGCCTAGAGTCGACTCGCTAACCCAGGCAAGTGGCCACTTGCCTTATATTTGGAGGACCAGTCCTCCATGGTACCAGATAGAGTCGGTGCCCCGACATCAGTTACCGTATCTTAACACCATTAATCAAGCTTGATTTACCCAATTACCTTCACATTTTACCAGAGGTATATCAGATCTGATATCGTCTAGAAATCGGAGCAATGGGCTCCTATGACAAATACAACAAACAAAATTAGTCATGGATTCTACTCACGCTCAAACATGCTTACTTTGCCTTTTAGATCGTAGAACCTGAAACCAAGTTAGTTTTACCATAGCATTGCAAGCCGTTAGCAAACCAATGTTCGTCCTCCTGTTGAGACTGCTTCTTGTTCTTCCGCTTCGGGCACCCATGAAGATTCTTCACTCTAACCCCGTCACCTTCCGTGAATGGACTTTACAAACCATGTTCGGCATCGACCTGCAACGACAGAAAAAAGAATTTGATTTAAATTTGCGTGACGTCAAAACAATCTAAAAATGTACAAATGAAATACTAATATTTTTTTAAATATTATATCAGTTGTCAAAATTCCTATTCTCTAAGTTATAGAAAGGTATTATGAAGAATAACATATTGGATAGAATTTTTTTATTACCTACGGTCATAGTATACACAGTTTACATTTAAAAAATTTCATTCGTGTTATATGCAAAATAAAAACCTTAAGAGACACTATAATAACGAAATAAGAACATGGAGAAGTTGTAAGTTAACAATTCAATGTATGAGTCAATAAGGTAGGATTGCTGCTGAATACTTTTCATATCATGCTATTTACATATCGCAAGTAAATGTTACCAATAAAGGTAGCTAATAAACTGCGTTCACATATATCCTTAGTCTCAGTCTTCTGCCTTTGATAACAAGTGTATTGTCCTTGTCCGACTACGTTAGCCAATCACGAGACGGCGGAGAACGTTCGTAGGGGGGCGAAGAAGGCGGGACGATATCATCTGCCATATCTTAATATTGATGAAGAGAATTGTGGAGGTACAGATTTGAGGAGAAGAATAATGTAAATATGCTGATCTTAGCTTACAAATGAATAAAGTGCGCTGGGTCTAAAAGAAACTTTAGGACCTGTGATGACGACATAAATGCAATTATTTAAGAAAAATGTATAAATCACTTAAAGTCGTAGAATAACATGGTTAATGGTACAGATATTGTGCCCAAATATCGATAGATAGGATACTGAGATTATCGAGGAAAAACTAGAGCAACTTTCGACCTAAAACTAAAACAAACACGAGAGCGGTCTTCTGAGCCCCACCTTGAGTCTGTCAACTCCATGACCCTACCCCTTATTACAACGCATCTGCAGAAAAGAAATTAACTCGAAACCATGTTAACGCTAATAAATTTAACAAATTAAATGCGAGTAACTAAAAATGCTACGCAGAGTTTTTTTACGATAATATGCTTGAGGAGCAAGAGAAATCGATAAATATTCATAGTAAATTTGGTGGGGTAATAGATTGACATTCCCTTACTTCCAGTTGCCTTGAGCTCAAAATTTTAGTAATCAAACTCTAACCTGAGAAAAATAAACTCTATACTGAACTCTGAACTATAAGCGTCTTAAACGGGGACATATCACAGTTTCGTAGTAATATTTTGTCAGAAACTCACAGTGCACTCGCAGTAAATTTCTACACCTACTTACCCTGAAAGAAAGTTGTTTAATCAAGATATTGCACAAATTCGCACATCCGCTATTGCGATGAGCTAAATCAGTTAAAGTTAATATTTCTTCCATCTTCTTCGCCCTAATTGTTTTGTATTCTTCGTTTGATCAGATACTTCTGGGACCACCCACTTGTCCATTGCCTATCCGAAATTAATACAGGCAGGCACTGATCATTAATGCGTGATAATTATTATATTCACGAAAGTCAATAACAAACTGGCCTCTCGCATACAGCCACAAAGATGAGTCACCGATACACGCATAATATCAACGAAATGAGTACACATGCAACAAATAGAATTAATTCAGCAGCCGAACGAATGTGCTCTATTTCATGTCCTTCAAGTGAGAGAACATAAAAATCATATTTTTATGAATATTTTTCGATGGCCTAAATGAGTTGCTGTTACGAACTAGCCTCGATTCTCTTAGTTGAAATTTCTTTTAAAAAACAGTTATAACACTGTTAATCACTTAATGCATCAAATCACTTTGCTCCACCCTCGGCGATAACGGGACTAAGCCATTCAATTATATTAAATTAGATTGATTAATGAATATCACTCCCTTTGAACTTTGCAGCATACGGAAAAAAATATTATATTTCTCACTTACAAAACAATAAAAGGGGTGAGTCAGACAATATTGAATATAAATCAATAAACCAGGATTGAGATACATTTTTACATGTTCGCTATCATTTTGAATTAGTCTAATATCACTTGAAGTACACAAACTTCAATCTCAACTACTTAAAACATTTTACAGGTGATTCAACAACACGTGACAAGTATTGCAATTCAAACGGGCGAGCCAAATATCCTTTACCCCACGTTCCTCGACATCGCCTAATGATCAAAGAGATCTTTTCAATGCAATGACCAGCACAAAAATTTTAAAATAAAAAAGTACACCAAATAGAATGCGCGAAAAAACCTTGATGGTTTAAACATGCGATGTTAATTTACTACGGCGTGATTAATCCTGAAATTTAATCTTGCGAACTGAAGGCAAGATGTAAACACTTTTAACCTATCCTCAATTACATGGTTTGGATAGTGTGCAAAGTGTTAAAGCTCACTATGTGATAAACCTCGTGATAAACTTTCCTGAAATACCTAAAGCCTATGGATTTCTGCCATAAACCCTTAAAATTAATGGGTTTTAAATGTAATCGAAGAAAAGTTTATTCACATAGTAAATCCCACAACGTACACATGTCATGTTAGAACGCCGAAATTACTGCTTCGGATTGAACTGCATTGCTAAGACATAATAATGCAAATGATGGGCACAGGTAGGTCATAAGTTCTATCAATTACATTACATATACGCGGATTAGTCATACAAGTTCACAAACAACACTAATCTTAAAAACGATGACATTTCAAGTTACCCGTCGGAATAACTCAAACTATTGAGCATTAAATATTATTTAGCTAGAAATTTACCGCGAAGGAATTCAATAATGATCACCAAAGACTCAAGAAATTTATTTTACAATCCCTCTTAACTAGGGATATGTATTTAATCCAAAGGCTCTTACACTTATTCAAAATTTCAGTCAATCAGATAACAAAATATCTAACGTTCACGAGTAAACTGTGTAGTATTCTTACCATGTCGGAAATCCAAACTAACACCGTCCAATACTGTCCAATACTGGAATACTGTCCAATAGATTTCACTATTCCTTCAAATAAACGATGAGTGACATTCAATCAAAAAATTCTGAACACGAAAGCAGATGGAGGGAATTCAAGTAAAGTTTCCTTGTCCTTGATCATCAACTCAAAATATAAACTGTCTATACTTTCCGAGTACATTAACAGGCGAAGGCGTGGATAATAAGTCATTTATCGATATGAATAAATGAGAAAAAATACTCTAGCAATAATTCAAATTTACCCTCAAATGAAAAATTTTATGTAACCCAAAAATGCAAATGAACCCGACCGTACGAAGGCGAGAACGACGATGGAAAGCACAAAAGTCAAAGCAAATCTCACGACAGACTATCTAGTTAATTGGCATTCTCATTACTAAATCTTTGTCCATCTATTCGCGAACTATGCACTTCCAAGGCACCCTCGTATCTGCTGCTCCATAACGAAAAATATTGGTGCATATCAATAATGCTGCATCGTTTTCTATCTTCTAGTGCTCTCCGTCTCGGTCTCCGTAGATCGAAAACGTTTAAAACCATAAGATATTTAGGTGTAACAATCACTAAGGGTTTATCGTGGGGAAGACACATAAGACAAATATGCGGCCGAGCGAAGAGAAACCTAGGATTTATAAAAAGAGTACTTGGAAAATGTGATGAGAAGACAAAAGAGCGATGCTATTTTTCACTAGTTAGGCCCCACCTTGAGTATGCAGCCAGTGCATGGGATCCTAATGAATTAGGGTTGATCAGATTGAAGAATTAGGGTGGGACTCATTATCAGAGAGTAGGTTACAGTACAGATTGAATCTATTAGAAAAATTTCAATCGGATAGATTTACTGAAGATGTTTGGCATATATTAAAAAAACCAGCGTAGTATGCTAGATTCGACCAGTTAAATATAATTAGAGAGATAGATAGATAAACAGTATCTTTTTTTGAATAGCGTAGTTTTGAACAGTGCCTATAAAAGTACTGATCCTTTTATTTTTATGCATGATATGTAGTGCATGTTTGGTGAGAGTTCACCCCCTGCCACACACCTTTATGGTGGCTTGCAGGGTATTATGTAGATAAATATACAGCATAGCAAAGGCTATGCTGCCTTTGCGTAAGCTTCTTATCGTAGGGGAAATATTTTAGAGTATTCTGTAGTGCATGATACATGTATTAACTCCTTAAATACTATAGATACTAACAATCTGGTTGCTTGAGACGATATAGTTGCTTGTTTGCATGTCGGTAGTGCATGCTTGGTGATCTTTACCCCCTGCCACACACCGTCGCGGTAGCTTGCAGGGTATCGTGTAGATGCAGATGTCTCCTACCTGTAGTAACAATCCGGCTACGCTACTTAAATTATCATACATTTGTAGTTCAAAAGTCCATTTTTGTTTCAAAATTCGAAAATTAAAGCCTGGGGTCATTTCAAATTAAGAACGAGTAAAATAACTTCAAATACAAAAGTTAACTTTTTGATTTCGTGGTCAATGTAATCAAAGGTTCATAGGAAAATGCAAGTGACATCAGAACAGAAAAATTTTACATTTTGCATTGCTGAATGCATACAAGACTACGAGGCTAATGATATAGATATCGATAGCTAAGAAATTGGATCGCGAAACTAAAGTAATCCGCAAAAATAAATTAATATTAAAGGGTGCAAGTGAGCATACGAGACTGTACGTTCAACTTCAGTTTCGAAACGGAAATCCTTTAATCTCGGAATTAGATTAATTTCAAACAAATCGATAGAGAAACAGACTTCAATATCTAACAGCGTTAATGGTCTAGCGTCGAAACGTAGCTAGAACAGTCGAGAAACGTCCGAGAACATTATAGTGACCCGAAACAACCCTTCGAGATTTTTGGCGGGAAACTGAGAATATCAGAAGACACGACCTGGTATCGATCAGAAGTAATAGAATCACAATAAATTACGCAGACAACTTTATGCGAAAATAAAAACTCTCGTGAATGAAAAATATTAATAATGACTTACCATACTGAAGAGAGTTCCTCGAAACCAATCTCTCGAATTCCCAGTTTTCCCTCACCCGGGTGATCGATGACGAATTTCCAGCTTTATCGGCGCACGTAACTCAACTTCTCCCTGTAACAAATTCAAACCATTAACATTTGTAACCACTACATTTGCTGCACTTCTGCTGTAAATATCCATCAATCTACGGAAAGAGTATTACTTGAAATATGTACAGGGGGAATTAGTATGTAAAACTAGGATTTTAAATTTCGTGAAGTAAATCACTCGAAATATATCACTATTCTTCGTACAAAGAGGAAGATAAGTTACGAAGTTATTTCAATTTCCCCTCAAAGTCACTGCAAACTCAATTTACGTTGATAAAGCAAAGTGACTAAAACTACAAATTCCTTGAACTGGGGCTGAAAACTCACCTCTCCTTCCGTCACCGCGCACCAACGAATACTGATAACCGATATCTGATCACGCATGTAAATGCCACGTTCTGGCATGACGTCAACCAAACTGGACCAATCACCAAAGTGCAATGATAATTCGTCGTGAATAACAATTTCGAAAACATAAAAGGAATATCGCGGATTTGAACATTCTCTTGCTAATTCTATTACTGGATATACATTTCGGATATTAATATTTCCCTATAATTGTAGCATGGTTTGTTTTCGAAAATAGTTTATTATAAAGATAAGAGCGCCATCGGCTATTACTTCAGCTAACTACTCTCTTTGGCGGGAAAAAGTGACTGAACACGCAGTGGACAGTTGTAATTCTCAACTACCTGAAATATGTGCTAGATTAAAATATTTAGAAAAGAAATTGTTTTCAAACAACTACATATCATAGCATTTTGCACTGAGCAGACGTTTTATCTCTGATCTACCAACTCTTAAATTTAGACGATACCTGATTTCAGTTAACGGCGAGAAGAATTATTGCAGTTTTTGAATTATTTGCATGACAGATGTTTTCATATTTACATGCCCGACGTTCAAATGGGAATTTTATTGTACTCGACCATGGTTAGAAAATTAGATAAAATAAATTAATCAATAAAACCACTGTAAACCTCTGCCAAACACCCTTTTGGATGCTTGCTTTCTGGATATAATGGGAAGTATCGAGTGTATCGTATATACGTTGAATTCCAAACAAAGAATGGTGCTTGCTAACAGAAACCTTCCGACCGCAACAACGACGAAATTCGTCGGTATCACGCAGAACTACTCAGGAACGCAAATCACATTTGAACGTGGTAGCTACGTAAATATTGGGAATGAAAGTAAGCCAATGCGATTGCTTACCTTTACGGAAAGTCTTGAAAAGGACCAGTGTGCTCTGATTACTGCAAGGGTAGCTTCACTGCAACAATTACTGGTTAATTCTTCTTGGCAAGGCACTTATAACCGCGAAGCACACGAACACTTCACAATATAACTTGCTCAGTTATCATGTAATTCACAAAACTATATCACTAATATTCATATCTCACTTGCGAGGTTATGTTGGCGGATGAAACACTGCACAGGTAACACACGATAAACCATCACACAAATTCCGAGCAACTTCTTTTTACGAGACGGAAACGCCTCCAAGCATTCTCGCGCGGATTTCACATCGCTGATCAGCTGTTCGGGATGGTGTTGTTGCCTCGTACGAAGAAAGCAAGGAACTAAATCGAAGAATTGACTCGCTCTTGAACTGGGAAGGCCGTGTGTTTCACAAACACTGAAATGATTCATTCTCACTTTCGCTCTCGAGGTCGAGAGGGAAGCATTTAGGAAAAAGACGCAGGTGATTGAATTTCGGAAAAGCGGACCTCGTCGGAAATATTTCTGACTCCGTCAATGAAACTATGAATTGAGTGAAATGTAATGAGCACGCAATCAATGTATTGACTGAAAAGTAATGAGTGCATTGGGTGAAACGTAATACAACACTGCAATCTCAACACTGCAATCAGACTTTTACACCACTTTTACAGACACAATTTACACAGTCAAGGCTCGATTTTGCACCCTAAACAATCTTAAACAACACATGAGGAGAACGCATCCATTCAATTTGAAGAAAAAGTAAAGGCAGGATCAACTAGCGGTAAACGAAAACCAAGGCTTCTTCAAGAGCTGTGGATTCTTTTGTCAATAGGCTTGGCATTAGGATTTTCACCATCTAATGGCAAAAAACTATGCCATCAAAATATTGGTGAATTTTTCAGTATCGCAGTTACCGGCGTATCGGCGTATCCCAAGGTTTCTATTTCCACAATCAAATACAAACAGCGTCAGGTCCAACTTATCTGACGGAAGCGGTATATTACTATGAAACTCCATACCTCATGTGTATAAGTCTACATTGCCTAAGCTTTACTGTTTATTACGTATTTTTGACCATGAAATTCTTATTACGTTCATTTAAATAAAAATACCTGAATGTTAAGTGGCAAATATAATACAAAATTTCCTACAATTTCATATAGATTGTTAACTTTAACGGATAACTTAAACTGGCGTTAAATTTTCGTCAAGATAACGATTTAACTATTAACGAAGTTGACTTTTTGAGTAACTTTTAATACATTAATGAATTTAATCTTTGGATGAACTTTGCCCAGCTATGTTGATATTCCATAAGTGTATGGAGTGACATTTATTGAATATGTAATGAGTGCACTTAGTAAACTGGCATTAGACGATATTAAAAAAAGAAAGGTCAGTCAAATAAAATTACGTTCCCTAATCTTAGATGTATTTGCGACTCTAAATACTTAAGTTTACGTATGTTAAGGTTGTTGTAGTTTTTGGAGGCGGCCGAAAACTAAGGCCATTGTCGCCGCTTAACAGGGAAATCAGGGATTCGGGGAAGGGGTTTGAATAGTGGAAGTAAGTTTAAGGGACGGAGGAAGACTAAATATAGGAAAGCATTAGTTATTTTCCGTTAATGCTTTGTCAATAGATTGTCATTGATTGAAGAGACCTGGTTAGCGAGCGTGGACCCACCAACATTGGTGCGATACTTAATACATCTACGTGTCTTCATAAACACTGCAAGCGACCACGCGGATGTGTGGCAGGGGGCGATATGTGGCAGGGGACATCACCAAGACCCTCCAAAAACTTAAACTGCCAATTATATAACAATCTAATAATGAGTTTTTCCAGTGATTATAATATCCTGTCCCCAACCCCTCGGTCGGTTATAAGTGCGATTTCCCCAGCATTCCCTTGCTTAACAGACATAATACCCCGCAAGCCATCGCAAAGGTTTGAAGCAGGGAGGGACTATCAAAAGAGATTGAAATTATCACTTACTTGTCATGCAGGTGTGCTAACGTACCAGTCCGTGATTGCACCACTTACATGCAACTGATGCTTAACTTTGCTTGGCAAAAATGTATAATAACCTTGTAGGTAGAAAATTGTAGGTAGGTAATACTCTAATTCTCGATACCCGTATAAATTAATTCCTAATACGTGCAGAGTAATGTATTAATTATTGATAATTTAGGACTTTATGTAACTTCAGTAATTAATCCATAATTAGGTTATGGAACATGTATGAGAATGTAATCTTGAAACATGAACATCATCATTGGTCAATAATCGTAGGATTGGTTTGACGCAGCTCTCCAATCTATTCTTCTATCGGCCAACCTTTTCACTGTGACGTAATTCTTCTCTTTTACATTCTTCACAACCTGTTCCATGTATCTCATACGAGGCCTGCCTTTTCCAATCTTCCCGTTCACTTTTCCTTCGACGATTACTTTCATCAGCCCATCGTGTCTCAAGATGGCCGATTAAGTTGTCCTTTCTTCTTTTTCGAGTTGTCAGCAGACTTCTCTTCTCTCCCACTCTTCTTAGGACTTCCTCGTTACTTTCTCCGTCGATCCATTTAATGTTCATCATTCTTCGATAGCTCCATATTTCAGATTCTTCCACCCTTTTCTTCTCCGCCGCTGTCATCATCCATGCCTCACTGCCTTAAAGAAACATGCTCCTAATGTACGTCCTGATGAATTGTTTCTTCACTTCTACGCTTGTATTTCCAGCTGTAAGTAGATTCTTATTTTGGTATAATGCCCTCTTTGCCAGGGCTATTCTACTTACTATTTCTTTCTTGCTTTGTCCATCTTCGGTTACTCTGCTTCCCAGGCAACAGAACTCATTCACCTCTTCCAGTTTCTGTTTTCCTAATATAACGTTGGTTTTGGCCTCCTCTCTCTTACTGCATTTTCTTAGTTTTCTTCTTATTTATCATCAGTTGATATCTCTACATTGTCCTTTCCATGGTTACTAGAATCTTGTTCAGATCCCTCTCTGTGTTTGCTATAAGAGCTATGTCATCAGCGAATCGTAGCATACTGATTGTTTCTCCGTGGATGTTCACCCCAGAACACTTCTCCTTGACTTCATTTATGGCTCTCTCGATGTAAACATTAAAAATTACGGGAGACAGTGCACAGCCTTGTCCTTTCCATATTCCTACCTCTTCACAGCTGGGTCCAGATTTAATCACAGCTACCTGGTTTTTATACAGACTGTGGATAATTATACGAAACATGAATATGCTAAAATAATTAATGCCCTACATGCTTCTACATCAAAATCGTATCACGTGTTCTAATTTCCCCATAAATCTTCGCTGTAAACTATTACTGTCCCAAATATTATTTGGTTGATCGCAGTTGCAATTGTACATTTGGTTGTTGTAGCTGGTTTAATTAATCATTTCAACTGGAGCTATTTTGATGACATTCAGGATGACTCAGGAGCTTTCCTATTCCATTTATAATATTGGTACTTTAAAGCCTCCGTGGTCTTAAGATTCAAGCATTGTAAATCCATTCTGAGTAATGCGCTTCGTTTCGGTAGGAGACGGAGGTCACCAGCTCCCAAGGGAAGGAAAGGTTCTGAGTCAAGACCGTCAAGACCCAAAGGTCCGAATTCTAAAACTGAGACGCCAGAATCTTTTGACTACTCTTTCCGTGAGGAATTTCCCAACCATGGCTGGCGTTGAATGGACTCAAATTATCACTCGTCGGAGTTAAGTGGACCGAACGGCATTTAACTGGTAGGCCTAGTTTTACCACTCTTGTAAGAATATTGGTCGGACATAGAAAGAGCGGAGGGGAGTGTGTAAGCGCGGCATCGTGGGTGGGCCCTTGAAATCTCCCGCCCAGCTAAGCGATGGTGTGATGCTCACTTTGATCTAATTGACTCATCTTCTGACGTCACAATCGGCACGTTACTCAGCGACCGATGAGCCAACTAATCCTATCGGTATTGGGAAAAACATTCATCCACAACGGAATAGAGGTTTAAAAGATGATTTAATGCCATGCAAAAAAGAAAAACAGTCAGTATGAGTGGTCCTACAAATGGTAGCGTTAAGTTTTAAGTGCTACAACTTGGTATAACCTTACTTATACCGAAGCTTACTGTTGAGACCATACTCGACGCGGGATTGAAATTCGCGAGAGTTCCAATCCACAGACTGCCTATCTGTGTGCGGAAGAAGGATTGCTATTCAAAAATTCAATCATAACGAAGCATGATGTGGACACATTTTAATATACGACTTTGTGCCCTTCTAATGTACTGCACAGAGTGAACATGGGATGTAAAACAGCCTGAAAAGTAACTGTAATGAAAAATAATAAAGATAAACAGTTAAGTCGGTAATGAGTTTAGCTACGATGCCATTGTACTTTATTCTATTTTTCACTTCCGATCATGATAGGACAAACTCCCCGAGGACAAATCTCATTCACATCCATTAATGTCAAAAAATGTTTATCGTATACAACATAAAACGACATCACAGTACAGCGGCGTCGGAAGTGGGGGGCAGGGGGGGCATTCGGCCCCCCCAGAATTTGCCCCGGACCCTTGAGAAATGAGTCTTCATTAATACAAATTAAATTTCACCTGTTTCCAGCTTGCTTTTTTCCTTCTGACACATATTCTACTTCCTTCATATGCACGTTTAGCGGAATTCTAGTCTCTATCCCCTCCTATCCGCAAAAAAATTTGGGCCCTTTGTATAAGAGCCGGGCCCTATTCTAGGTTGGTCCCTCCAAGCGAAAATAGTTCCGACGCCCCTGTCAAAGTATTTATTTCCAACCTTTCCTACCTCTAAACGGCACTCCGTGGCTAAATTAGCTCAGTTATACAATCCCCCATATCCCTGGTGATATTAAAAATCATTTGCATTATTATCCCTAGTCTCCCCAGTGGGAACGGGAGCGGCGATAAAGTGTTGGGGGAGCGGCAGAGCGGAGTGCTCTGGAAGGAAGCAGCGGCCGAGTGTTGTGGAAGGCTTTAGGAAGTGTCGCGGTAGTGCCCGGCGAGCAGATTATGGACCACTGGGAGCGTTTTCGGGAGCGTTTCGGAAGCGATAGGGGATCGTCGCGACGCTGGTCCGCGGAGAAGCGGTCGGTGAGGTGCCTGGGAACGTCCGACGCGCTCCAGAGAGCGTTGACAAGCATTCACGAGCCGTTCACGAAATGGTTGACTAGAGCATGCAATTTTACAGCGGAGCTGTGCCCATGTAGCGTAACATCGGCACGGCTCTATATAATATTAATCTATAATGTAAATGTAGTAAATGTAAAATGTAGTAATTTTGCTGTTAGAGACGTGAGAATGAGGGATGCTTCAAGCGCGAAGAGAGCAAGGCAGACTTGGGCGGCTGACGAATTTTCCTGGGCCACCAAGAAAATTATTAAGGCTCAACATTGTATTAATACACAGGATCATACAGACAGTGAGTGTAAAAGTAAACTGATTCTGAGAAAGATACGTACCTATATCTCGGAAATAGTTCTTCTCTTTAACAAACTATCTTACAAGACACCTCGAGGGTTGTGACGGGTTGTGAGTCACATCAAACATGCACAAAGGGCATGTGCGAATGTGCATTTAATGTGAAAAGGGCATTTAATACGCATTAATGAAATGAATAGGATGCAGGACACCAACTGAAACATTACAATTTCATAGTTTATCACGCAAGGAAACAAGATTAACAACATTAAAGACACTAATTTTAGCACCAATAGATTTAAAATGTCATTTTTCCCGCATACCATAAGTGGACATACCATAAGAGGCAGCATAGTAAATGGATAGGCATTTGAAATATTGTTGCTGCAGTGCATGAAGCATGTTTTCGCTAACGCATGCATGGTAGTAAGGAAATACAGATAAATATATTTAGAGACAAAAATTTCTAACCAGTATGTACTTCATTACCATGTAGATACTAACACCTAGTTATGCATCAGTCTTTTTTTTAACATGTCTTTATGAAGTGGAAGCATTGTAGCACTTATTTGCATGACAGTAGTGCACATTTCGTGATTTTAACCCCCTGCCACACACCTTCACGGTGGCTCGCAGGCTTTTACGCATATCTAGGTGTAGTTGAAAAGTTTGTCATATGCTAGTAAAATGCATTAAATATGTCAAAAGTTCATTTGAGCAAAATCTAATCTTCAGAACTTTAACAACTCATCTGTATCCTTCCTTAATCTGTATTAGTATAATGTGTATGACTGCATGCTCACTAGGGTGTCAAAAAAATCGAAGTTGTTTTTAATGCACACCCTCTTAATTTTTTTATACGATGTCAAAACAGTTGTTAAAAAAGTTCATAAACGTAGGAACTCGGCAACCCAACTCGGCAATGCCGACTTGCATTGAAACATTTCAGTACTTACTATGTAAGGCGTCCCGGAAAACCTTTTATATTTTGATGGGAATTTAGCGAAAAATATGCTATGTACATTGAACTATTGTAAATTGTAAAAGGTGTCTACATAAACTAATGAGACTGAGTTCTTTGTATACTATCGGGCATCACTGGTGACGCGACATCAAATAAAAGTTCATAAATGCCCTTGAATGGTCAACTTCAGGCAGTTTTACACATTTTCAAATATTCGTTAAGTGAATTTAAGTGTCAATGAAAGGGCAAATATCACTATTCGCGAAAGTATTACCTTTTGGGAAAAGGTGCGTATATAAACCAAATCTTTTCCTAATTGTGTGAAGAAACTAGAGAACCTATTTCAAGTTTGGAGGATATTACAATAAAATACACAAAAAACCCTAAAAGTATTTGAGCAGTACCAACAAGAGTTTGTCATCAACTTAGATAATTTGTTGGACATGGCATACGCCGATGCGCTTCCATGAATAATAACACATAAGACAGAATCTTCTTAAAGTGACAGGGAGAGCCAGGTAGGCCTGGTCACTTAGCTGGAGTGGACAACAACTGGCTAATAAGGAGAAAAGAGCGCGCCCTCAGAACTATTGGAGAAGAAAAGCGACTTGCTACATAATATTCGACACCAATTCCTTCGACATCATCTTATCTCATCTTCTGATTCTAATGAAAATGACAAGCATTCAAAAGAATATTTTCCAACTCTAACCGAGAACATACAACCCGGAACCAGTAAAACATTATGCAGAAACATTTCATTACTCCAAAATTAGTAGCAGCAGCTACATAGGTGTCAGTTAAGTATGACAGATTAAGTTTTGTTCTTCGAGCTACCACTGAGGCACCTGGGTATTATACTGATGAATTTCCTTTAAGTAAGTCCTCGATTCAAAGAATTCAAACAGAAAAACGGAAAGAGGAATCATTAAAAGGTAATTGTCAAAAACGGGGTACCAGATATTGTGGCTGTTCACTAGTATGGCAAACTGTGGCCTGATTAGAAATCGTGCCTGATAGTTATTTCATAAGCAAATGAAGAACAACTTATTGCATTTCCAAGGTTGGAGAGCTCTCCATGAAGGGCGCAGGCGCAGGCTGTTTGGAACGCAATTGGGACAATGTTTACTCGGAACCGAAATCGCATTTTTGTACACGAAATCGTTAGATGGAAATGAAAAATGAATTTTAGTGAAAAAATTAATCTTCTAACCACGACCACTCACTCATAAATCAAAAACTAAAATAAGCAAAAGATGAACGCCCACCGAAAAAGCTGCTGTGATAACATTGACGTCATTTTCCTCACGTACTTGATTGCTTTTCGGGGAAGGGAAAAGAGTGGAGGGGGATTTTCGGAAGGTCTGCTCCAGGGAGTGTGTAAATTATTATAGTTTCTCTGGTCTGCTCACACAGATCCTGCCGTAACTGCTCCTATTGGCAGAGTCAGCTGGGGTCCCCCCCCCCTTTTCGATAAGGCAAAGTAGCTTCGCGGGCTCAGTTGTGATTGAACGAAGGCGAAATACGTCTGAGGTTGCACCACGCCCACTATTATATTAGTTGTGTTGTGTTGATGATGTCTTAAGTCTGTGGACAGGAAGTATTTGACAACTTGAATCATTTTACTTGTTTTTAAATAGTTTGCATAAATCCATTAAATGTACAATTAGAGGTTGGGGACAAGCTTATAAATTTTATGGACTTAACTATTGACATAACAGAAGGAGTATATGATTTCTCAGTTTTTAGAAAATCCACTTATTCAGATGTAAATGAATGGTAATGTAAGTTCCCAGAGTGCTAAGCACTTAATAGAAGAAGACCACCGAAGTGACTTCAACCCAAAAGTTCTTCACTCGCAGTGTAAGGGCCACAAGCTGGACTATCTGGAAAACCTTGAGAATTTTTTGTATTCCAAAACAGCTAATGTATGTGTGCTGCATGATATGCTCCCTTCCCACCTTACCTTTCCCCTCTGCCCCTCCCGTGAAACAATTCCTAACATTGCTCACTCAAATGCCCCCGCTTCCCCACTCCCACATTAGACCAATCATACACTTCCCGCACGTTAACTCCATCCCTATCGCCTGACACCACTCACTCTATTCTGTATATAAGGGGCTCGTGATGTGACCTTGATAATGACTCTATAAGTCGAAAAATAGGTCGGCTTTAATAAAAGTCTGTGGATTTTTACTAATTATACGTTATCAATATGTGGTTCCACGAAGTCAAGCCTAGCAATTTGTTATATATCGACGGTGTTGATGACAACTCTAGCTTAGAACTGCATTTAGATTCGGGTCGTGCCTCTCCCAAGGACCGTAGTCGCGGAAACCTACGCGGCGCATCTTCGAAGGCCTCCCGCCAAGAAGCAATCGAAAAGAAGGCTGCTTTTTCGGAAGGGCGCTATCCTTGGAGCCACCCATTAGGCCCTTCCTCTCGAATACAAAAATCCTCATTGATCATTTTGGAAGGGTGCCCCTAACCGTGGCAAGGGTAGAAGGAGGCTCTCTGGCAGGAACGTTCGCAGTTTTGCGGGTCCGCAAGGGTTAGAGCTCTTACGTGGTCTGGGCATTTTAACACATTTTAACAATTTAAGCGGTAGTGGTGCAGTGTTGTCAAATCTCTTTCAAATCGGTACTAAGAAAAATTCGGCCTCCAAAGTGTTAAGATTTTTTTATGTCTGTACAATAAAGTAAATTTTCGATATACAATTGGAAATTTCCCGGAAGATACAGACACTTAAGATATTGGAATGTCGAAAATTCACGTATTCCTTGGCTCTGGAAATGTTTGAAGTGCTCATTGTATTCATATTGAGTGTTCTTTAACATTTAGTAGTGTTAATTACGTGAAAACCAAGTATTCCTGAAACAATATGTTGTGACTGCCAAATAGTTTTAACAAGAAAAACCCTACCTTTTGTTTCTCTGAGGAGTTCGTATAGGTTTTAAATTCATCATATAAGTTAAAAAGATGCCCTAGATAGCTGGAAATGTCACGATATTGTCACCGTTTTTAACATATGTGACTCCAAGCTGATGATGGTTACCCCAGATGCTCCTCACCTTTTCCATACCTGTGAAAGGGGTGTCCGGCAGTTTATGACAGATACAAACGACGTCCAAGAGTCTTTATTGGCCTCTTTCACAACTTTTTTAGCTTTAGTTCGAAGACGGCGAAAGGAAGCCATATTGAGGGCCGTGTGATATTTATTAAAAAATTCCAGAACTATCTTCCATGCCCGAATAGCCTCGGCGCAATCGTCATTCCACAGTGGAACCGCAGGCCACAGAGTGGCGTGTACTGACCGTGGTACACTTAGATTTGCAGAATCGACGATGCTGTTTGTCAAAGAGTCAATGATCTGAATAGCACCACGGCCTTCGCAAAATGTAAAATTAGATGATTCGTTAAAAGGAGACCAACCGGTTTTCCGGATACTCCAGTCGCTAGGCCGAATAAGATTAGGGTTAATATTATCTTCTCTATCAATCATAATAGAGAAGTGATCGCTCCCACATAGATCATCATCACCATTCATATGAACTTTGTACATTAATGTGCTCGATGTTAAACAGAGGACAACAGGCGAGTATCGGCCGTAAAAACAGTTAAACCGTGTTTTCTTTCCGTCGTTCAATAAAACTAGGTTAGAATGAGTTAAAAAAAAACCGCGCTAAAATGCGTCGTCTGGTAGCACTGTGCCCTGGAACTACCCTAGAGCGTATCATGGGCATTAAAATCACCCAATAGTATGAAGGGCCTCGGCAGTTGGCTGATAAGGGCTTCTAAATTAAAACGGGTCATTGGTGCCCCCTCCGGCAAGTAGACGTTACATAACTTCACCGATTGGGGGCCGTGCACCGATACCGCTACCGCCTGGAAAGGCGTGTTGAGCGCCACTCGGGAGGTGCATAGGGTCTCCCCAGTGGCGATTATAACTCCACCGTGTGCCCGTTGGCCACTGGTGTCGTCATATCTAAAAACGTTAAAGCCACTTGAAACACCCTTGTCAGTTGTTATAAAATGAGTTTCTTGTAGACATATACAAGATAGGTTTGAAATCACGTATTAAGATGCCCAGCTCCACCTTATGGCGATAAAACCGTTACAGTTCCACTGAAGAATGAATGGCATTAGCATCAACTTAAAAATATATAAATAAATAGGGCAATCCGAATACACAGCAGGATTTAGAACCCCCCCGACATGGAGCCACACATCCGGGACGCCGCGCCGCACCGCAAACCGAAGCGGTCGCCAGGGCTACCCGAGGGGATATAGTACCCTAGAGGTGGTTGTCTGCTTCCGGGTAGAACCTTCAGTGCACGAGCCCAAAAAACCCGTACACCTCCTACCGCCTTCCACAGACCCTCACCTCTCCAGCGCTCGCAACCGAACGTATCGGAAGCGGATTGACCGGGAGTGGCTAGCTCCCGGCCGCCCATCTACAGCGAATCCGGGGCCGAAGAGGAGTATTGGCCCGTAGTCCATACCGGGTATCCGAAATCCGGCTGGGAACCACGGACCTCACCCTCCAGGATCCCCTTCTCCTCTTTACGGGCATCCGCACACGGCAAACATGCGGGTGGATCGCAGGCCAGGTGGTGTGGCCGCACACAGACAGTTGACCCACAAGACTGTCCAGGCTCAACCCTTGCCTGCACGGGGTTTTTTTCGGGGTTGTCTCCCCACCCTTTCAGTCGCCTCTTATGCCAAGCAGGGATATTGCGGGAGTATTCTCAATCCCCCTACCCGCAAGGGGGGGGGACAATTGGTATTGACACGAGTGGTATGGTAGGACAGAGTATGGACGGTGCGAGAAACTTGCGGGGTCAATTTAATGGAATTCATTCATTTGTGCTCAGAGAGTGCCCTAAGCTTACTATATTTGGTGTTGCTCACACAGATTTTCTTTGATCGTTGAGAAGTGCATGGATATTGGTACTCAAGTACGGAACATGCTCTCAATTCTTCAAGAGCTCTATGTGTCCATGTCAGGCCACAAATGACATCACACGTTCATTGAAAATTTAGAAAAAAAAGTCCCATATCTGGCCAGTGGTATGGGGTTGAAGAGGGTCAACGCGACTCGGTCGAGCAAAAGTGAAGGCGTTAGCACAATTATTCCTTGCTACGATGTGCTAAGAGGATTTATTCGAAGACAAAGAATCAAAGACGGTTTCAAGGGCATCGGCAAAGGGACTTTTGAAAGCAATATCCGATTATGACACCGTTGCCACCATGCAAACTGCTTCAGAATTCTTCTAAGTCTTTTCGCCAGTAACAGTTTCTTTGCAGTCAAAAATCATTGACTGTGCAATTGTTCTTACTGTTATTTCTGAGACCATTTCAAAAGTGGAAGCCATGAGGAATGACAAAGCATGGAGCGAAATCGCGGATATCATCTATCATTGCACAGTTGAACACAACCTCCAGCAAATTTCCAACCGAAGAATTCGTAAAAGAAATAGGTTCACGGACAAACTTGCCATTTATGAGACACTAACTCACCCAAGAGCCAAAATAATATCAAAATTGTGCTTTCAAATCCTTGATTCCCTAAGTCTTCAACTGCGGGATCGGTTTCCAGAAAGTTCTCTGAATGACGACAAACAAATTACTTACTTTTCCCATGAAAGTTTACTCAATGTTGTGAAAAATATGGGTAATAATCTAAGGCCTATTCTTGTCAGTTACTTTTGTGAGTTATATGGAATCGATGGCGAAGAACTTTTTGAAGAAGTTAATATATTTAGTCACCTGTGTGACGTTAGCTACCAGAGCATTCATTTATTAGATGTGCTGAGCTTGAGTGACGAGAGTATGAGCCAAAATAATGTGAAAATGACACACAAGATTCTTGTGACGACAAGCCTGATGGTCCAAGTGCAGATCCTAATATAGCCGAACAAAGATTTCTGGATCAATGGGTGGCACAAGGATTCATTGGGCCTTATAGATGTTTATTAAATATTTCTGGATTTCCTTACCTAACGATGTTATACCAGATACTTCTGGAATGGCTAACAAAAAGTTGCTCAGCCGAGAGGGTTATGAGCAGATTTAGAATTGCAGATAATAGGCTGAGAAGCAGCATGGGAGATGTCTGGCTCTCCGACATTCTTGTCCTTCCTTCTGAAAAAGACTTTTAAATCCATTCCTAACAGAAGAGTTATGGAAAAATTTGCTCTGTCAAGTGAGAAAAGAAAACAATTACTACTGTATAAAGGTCATAAAGAGTAGGGTAGTCAAAATGGTACCACCTCCACCACCAGTACTGATTTTATCTGTGTTATTTTATTATTATTATTTGATTTTTTTACCAGTATAATTTGTAAATAAGAGCTATCAATAATGATGTAAATGGGCTAAATTTCATTAAAGACAAATCTTAAATTAAAGTGTTCGGTTTATTTAGATGTCCCTATTTTTTGCACATTTCACTGGTACAGCTCTCGCGAAAGCTTATGGCGTTCAGATGCGCAGAAGAAGACGTCGCAGAGGGGTAGGGAAAAGGGACGTAGGGGAAAGCGAAGACATTTATGCCATGCATGTGTGCATGTCAAAAGATGGAATTTGTATGATGCGGACAACACAAACGCTACGCAACCGAACACCATAAGCTTTCGCAAGAGCTGTATATAGCTGTAAGATGTGGCGTAAAGTATCATAATAGTGTCTTTGTAGTAAGTTGACCGCCTATTTTGTTAGATAGGATCAAGTTGTGTAGTTTTAAGAGCGCAATATTCAATATATTTCCCATATTTTTTTTAAATTATAAATATGAAGAAGCCTTAAGCTACTTTAATAAGATATAAGAAATAAAATATTCTTATTTTTAAAATTTATTTCTTTTTTAAAGTATGTTATAAAAAAACTCGAATACTTATGGTTGTTTTTTTAGCATTGTATAAAGTTTTAAATAGTTCCCCCATAAAAGCGTAATAGCTTGCCTAAGATTTTATTTCTATTTTTAGAGTTTGGTCAAAAATCTTTGGAGCCAAATCCTCAAAACTGACTCTAAAAATATGGATATTACAGTGGTCAAAAACATGTATGTTGATTTAAGATTTTTAGTGATACTCTACTAATTTTTAGCGGTAATCTATTCACCAGCCCTCTTTCCATTTGCATCTTTCTGATTTTCTGCTTATAATAAACATTCCCAGGTTCATGGTAGTTTTCTGGGGGGCAGACCAGGTAGAAGGTCATTAGCGAGGGTCTCTGCTCGCGATCGTCCTAATCCGGACCCTCGCTCGGCTTCGACCCTCATCAGCGACCGGACTCTCGCGGCAAGGGGCCGCGGGGTCGAAACTGACCGCGTGCAATACGATGTTAAAAGTTATTAACTATTTAAATGAGCAACAATTTATTACCGCCATTGTAGCACACGTTCTAAGAGAATTACGGGCGTCTTTTGATCGACGTTCTACGATAAAAATTAACGTTTTTCAAGCATCCTTCAGAAATGTGCCGTTTCCACTTGGCAACGTTGCATTTTCTGGAGGTTAAACGCGGTGGTTTTAAACAGCTAAGAGCGCTGATAGAGAGAGATCTTGATGGAATAATGTAATAATAACTGTTGAAGCATAAGTTTTAACATGTTAAAGCAGTTTTATATATTTTAACTGTTGAGTGCTTGAAATGAAACTTGAGTCAGTCATTCAGTATCCGTTTTGTTTTGCTCTCTATCAAGTTTTGAGTTAAAAGAGTGAGGTTTGGTACGTTGAGTGTGGATTCTCTGTCTGTATGATTTGGTAGTAGTTTTGGATTTTTAGCAGTTTGTGGTGCAGAAAAAAATGCAGAAAAACATGATATTTGTGAGTGGGAGACAGCATATAATGAAAATATGGTGTAGAAAAAAGTACAAAAATAATCAGATTGACACTCATTTCTCTATTTATAAACTAGCAATTTCCTTCTCTCTGCATACGAAATACTAATGAGAAGTGCCTGAACGGCAGGCAGCAGGTCTACATAGTAATAAGGGATTGGCTGTTAATACATGCATCTTGCACTACAGACAAGTCTAAAATATTTCCCCTACCTATTCCTTTGCTATGCTGCTTATTGTTCTCTCTTACAATTCGGGGGATAAATGACATTTTGAGCCATCGGTGCGACAATCTATCTCTCTTACGTTATTTATCTGGTTTAATCTAATCGCACTGGTGTTTTTAATATTTGCCTAACATTTTCATCTACATCTACATTTTGTGTGCAGCGAAGATCGGCAAGATTTGTAAAGGGACGATACGATAATTATATTAGCGTAACCAGTCTATTAAATTAATTGAAATGGGAATCATTGTCAGATCGCAGGTTGAAATTTAGACTTAATCTCTTAAACAAATTTCAAGGCAATATATTCAGTGATGATGTTACAATTATTTTGCGAACCCCAACTTACTATGGCAGACTGGACCATAATCATAAAATTATAGAAATAGATTGCCGAACTGACCGATTCAAAATGTCCTTTTTCCCTCGTACAATTAGAGATACGAATGACGGTAAATATGTCCTATCGGAGAGTAGCAATGAATAGCATTGGTAAGTGCATGTTGGTATGAGTACTTAAAGCTAACCCTACTAACAGAATGTTTTTACATGTTTGCTTTGCAATTTCTATCTTTTTTAAATAGTGTAGTTCTGACTACTATATTAATACTATTCCTTTTTTATGCATGATATGTAGTGCATGTTTGGTGAGAAATCACCCCCTGCCACACACCCTTGTGGTGGCTTGCAGGGTATTATGTAGATGTATATCTACACGATACTCTATAATCCACCGCGAGGGTGTGTGGCAGGGGATGAAGATCACCATGCATGCACTACCGTCATGCAAACAAGCAACTATAGGGTCTCATGGAAGTAGATTGTTAGTATCTATAGTATTAAGGGATTAATACATGCATCATTAACTACAACTACTCTACAATATTTCCCCTACCTATCCCTTTGCTATGCTGCCTATTCTGTTCTCTTTTAGTACGGGGTAAAATGCCATTTTGAATCTATCGGTACGACAATCTATCTCTCTAATCTTATTTGTCTGGTCGAATCTAGCATAATACGCTGGAGTTCTTAATATTTCCTAACATCTTCAGTAAAGCTATCCGATTAAAATGTCTCTAATAGAATTAATCTGTACTTAAACCTACAGTCTGATAATGATTCCCACCCTAATTATTTTCTTAATTCTGAAAAACTACTCAACCTACCGTAACACCTTTTAACGAACCTAGTTGCTCTACTCTGCAAACTGTCTAGTTCTCCGATCAAACCTAATTCATTCGGATCCCATACACTGGTTGCATACTGGTGGGGCCTAACTATTGAAAAGCAACATAGCCCTTTCGTCTTCTCATCACATTTCCCAAGTACTCTTTTTATAAATCCTAGCTTTCTCTTCGTTCGGCCGCATATTTCCCGGATGTGTCTTCCCCACGATAAATCTTTAGTGATTGTTACGCCTAAATATCTTATGGTTTCAACGCTTTCGACCTTCGCGTAATTAATTTTATATGATCGCTCTATCGAATTACTCCTTTTTCAAAAATTGATAGCTACACACTTTTTAAGGTTAAGTTCTAACTGCATTTTGTCGCACCACTCTTGAATTGCATCTAAATCGTTGCTAAGCGATTACCTGTCGTCTTCTTTTGATATACCCCTATACACTACCGCATCGTCTGTAAAAAGTCTAAGCTTACTATTAACTACGGTACTCAAATCGTTGATGTATAAAAGGAATAAGAGCGGACCTACTACGCTACCCTGGGGAACTCCCGACGTGGCTTTGATTGTGTCCGACATGATACCATCTATGACAACCCTCTTCTCTCTGCCACTTAAGAATTCTTTTACCCAGCATACAACGTATTTATTTATACCAAAACTCTCTAATTTCAAGATTAATTTATCATGAGGAACTTTATTGAAAGCCTTTTTGAAATTCAAAAAACTCCAGTACTGTTCTCGCCGTGGATTAAAATATCATGTACGAATAAAGCTAATTGTGTCTCGGAAGATCTACCTTTTCGGAACCCATGTTGGCTGTTTATAAGCAATCTCTGACTATCCAAATGCCCCATGATATAACTGACTAAGATGTGCTCAAATATCTTACAAGAGATTGACGTGAGTGAAATGGGTCTGTAGTTACTGGGTTCTTCCCTATCACCGCTTTTGAATATAGGTGTAATGTTAGCTACTTTCCAATCCTTGGGTACTGTTCTCTATTTACTCCATTCCATGACATGAAATAACAATTTCAGGCATTTGCTCACAGAATGTGTTCGGTGGTAGTTCCACTGCTTTGTGTGACGATGAGTTGAATACGCTTTGGAAGAAGGTGTTTAAAGTATTGGCTTTTTCTACTTTGCTGGTGACTCTGATTCCTTTATCGTTTTTAAGTGTGTGTACCTACTGTGGACCTATTTCCCTGAAGTTCTCTCTCTCACATATGACCAAAACGTTATAGGATTGCTTTCTAAATATTCTCCTAACACCTTGCTTTTGAAGTACGATGACGCTTGACAACATGCTTTCTTTACTAATGCTTCGATTTGTTATAGTTTTGAACTCTTTTTTTTCCTCTACCGATAGGCCCTGTCTTGCATTCTTTATGCTAGCGTGGCATAGCCTTTGTCCCTTTAAATAATTACATAACATCCGTGTTATACCACTTTGGCACTGTATACTTCTCAATTTGCTTGGTGTGTATTCTTAGACAACTTTACGGGCGACCTCACGAAATTCTCTCCACGAATCTTCTGTTCTAATTCTTTGTTTCGCCGCTAAATACATTAAGAAATTCACTTACCTCCTCTTTCCTCGTTATTTCAGTAATTTCAGGTTATACATTAGATATACTACTACATAACATCCTGTGAGCCACAAGGAGTATGTGTGGTAGGGATGTGAAAGGTGTGTGTGTGGGGTGTGAATTCACCCCCTGTCACACACTTTTATGGTGGCTTGCAGAGTTGCTTGTATGCATGTTAGTAGTGCATGCTTGGTGATCTTCACCCCCTGCCACACACCCTCGCGGTGGCTCGCAGGGTATCGTGTAGATGTATTATGTAGATGAGGATGTGTACTCCATGGCAACAAGTTTGATATAACAGTCACGTTTAACTATGACGCTACGACTATCTCGGGGCGGCAAGCGTCCTTTGAAATAACAAGCATGCATACTAGTTGGAGGAAAAGTACCTACCCTGATAGCAATGTAATGACACCGAAGGCGCCTCCAGTGGCCAAGGGAAAGGAGAGAAGGCTAGTTTTTGCTGACGAGAGACAGTGGGGAGTCCGCTGTCCGAGATCGCTTGCTTTCCTTCCCATTAACCCCCCGCTGTCCCCTTCCGACCATTCAACGCCTACCTGACTATGAATGTCGAGAAACTTCCAAATTTCCATGCACACCGGAGCATATACCAAATGCGGACTGACAACTGACGAGTTGCATCCTTGGCATTTCAAAAAGGATTTCATTGATGATGTAAAAAAGGCGTTTTATAAAACCTGTAATTGATTTGGCATCTATATTATTATTTACATCTACATCTACATAATACCCTGCAAGCAACCATAAAGGTGTGTGGCACGGGGTGAATTCTCACCAAACATGCACTACATATCATGCATAAAAAAGTATTAGTATTAATATACTGTTCTAAACTACACTATTTAAAAAAAAAGATAAAAAAAGCAAAGCAAACATGCAAAAACATGCTGTTAGTTGGGTTAACTTCAAGTCCTTATAACATCATGCAGCTACCAATGTTATCCATTGCTACATTCGTATTGGATATATTTACCGTTATTCACATCCCTAATTGTACTAGGAAAAAAGGACATTTTAAATCTGTCAGTTCGGTTCAGTACTGACTATCCTCGAAGATGTGTTGCAATAGATGAGTTTTCTCCGCACATGGGCAAAGCACAAACACTAAAGGAGGTGAAATATCTCTTCCTTATTTGGAACCCGAGGAAAAACGGATTATTAAAGAATTAATTAAAATTCAGAGGAGATTAGCTGGATTTGTGAACATTTGTTAATCTAAATGTACACGATACCCTGCAAGCCACCGGGAGGATTTTATTTTATTTTTTATTTATTTTTATTTTATATTTATTTTATTTTATTAATTTTTGGAAAAAGAATAGCTCTTCTCCTAGCACATACAAAATAGGTAATAATGAAATAACAAACGTGGAATCCATTAAATATCTTGGAATAAGACTGACACATGATCTTTCCTGGGGTAAACATATACGTGAAATAATGGGTCAAGCTAATCGTTAACTGGGTATCATCAAAAGAGTATTGGGTAAATGTGACGATCATGTACGAGAAAACAGCCACTTTTCCCTTGTTAGACCTCATTTGGAATATGCTGCCAGTGTATGGGATCCCTACGAAATCGGTCTAAGTAATGAACTTGAACGTGTGCAGCGAAGATCGGCAAGATTTGTAAAGGGACGATACGATAATTATATTAGCGTAACCAGGCGGTAAATATGTCCAATACGAGTGATTCAATCCATAGCATAGGTAGTTGCATGTTGGTGTAAGGACTTGAAGGTAACCCAACTAACAGCACGTTTTTGCATGCTTAGTTTCCTATTTTTATCTTTTTTAAATAGTGTAGTTCTGACTACTATATTAATACTATTCCTTTTTTATGCATGAGATGTAGTGCATGTTTGGTGAGAAATCACCCCCTGCCACACACCCCTATGGTGGCTTGCAGGGTGTTATGTAGATGTAGATGTA
Source organism: Platycnemis pennipes (assembly GCA_933228895.1). Classification (NCBI taxonomy): domain Eukaryota; kingdom Metazoa; phylum Arthropoda; class Insecta; order Odonata; family Platycnemididae; genus Platycnemis; species Platycnemis pennipes. The sequence goes on along the minus strand of OW121846.1, from coordinate 36,191,372 downwards.
GATAGATGAGGATGTGTGGCAAGGGGTGAAATCACCAATCATGCACTGTAAACATGCAAACATGCTACTATAGGGTCTCAGGCAACTAGATTATTTGTATGTACATAGTAATAAGGGATTGGTTGTTAATACCTGCATCATGCACTACATGACTACAAAACTACTCTAAAATATTTCCCCTAACTATTCCTTTGCTATGCTGCCTATTCTGTTCTCTTATGCCTCCTGCCACACACCCTAGTGGTGGCTCGCAGGGTATTCATCTACATCTCACTTTATACCCTGCAAGCCACCACAAGGGTGTGTGGCAGGGGGTGATTTCTCACCAAACATGCACTACATATCATGCATAAAAAAGGAATAGTAACATGGTACTAGTAGTAGTAGTAGTATTACGTAGATGTAGATAACAAATCCCTTATAGTGTGGGGAAAATTGGGATTTTGAATCTATCAGTACGAGTAAAACATGCACTACTGGCAAACAACTAAGAGCTGCTAGATACAACTACATGGAAACATCTATCCGACAATCTATCTCTCTCATCTTGTTTATCTCATCAATACCATCTCAGATCTTCTTATATATGTATATGTTTTACCCCCGACTTAATATATTAATCATCATCATCATCTTCGGCACACAATCCTAGGATTGGTTTGACATACCCCTCCACTCGATTATTCTATCGGCCAACCTCTTCATATTAATTTAATTCCTCTCTTTCACATACCTTACTGTTCCATATATCTCATACCTTCATTTGCCACTCACTATTCCCAATTCAATTGTCTTCATCTGGCCCTCGTGTCTTAAGATTCCTTTCAGAATTCAAATTCAGTTTGGAATTCTGAAAAGAATTCCAAGCTAAATTGAAGCATTGAATTGCTATCCACGTTATCAAAATGATTCTCGAATTCCACAATTGCAAATAACCTCTGTTCGTTCCTCTCCATGATCTCTTCTCTTTAAGCAGGCTAAGAGCACATCTCATGGCAATTCAGAGCTTCGTGAAGGCAGTTGTATAAAAATGTTGAGAGAGTGTTGAGGAGTTACTCCGGATTAAATGAATTAGGGTACATCCACGACACTATTAATCTTTCCCTACATTTCGTGAAGCCCGGGGATAAGGAAACGCAACTCAGTACATTTAAAACCTCTGGTCCACCATCAAGTAGGATATGAGAAGAAGAATCGTGAGGTATTATAAAAAGATATTCGATAAAGTTCCTCATAAGGAATCAATCTTGAAGTTAGAGAGTATTGTTAAAAATAAAGACGTTGTGTGGTGTGTAAAATAATTCTTAAGTGGGCGAGAGAAGAAGGTTTATTATAGATGGAATAATGTCGGACACAATCAGAGTCACATCGGGAGTACTCTGGGTAGTGTAATAGGTCCGCTTCTATTTCTTTTATACATAAACGATTTGGTTACCATAGTTAGTGGTAAGCTTAGACTTTTTGCAGACTAGGCGGTAGTTCACAGGGGTTTAACAAAAGAAGATAGAGAATCACTTATCAAGGATTTAGATGCATATCAAGAGTGGTGTGGTAAATGGCAGTTAGAAATTAGCCTCAAAAAGTGTGTAATTATTACATTTTTGAAGAGGAATAATTCGATAGAGCGATACTATAGCGTTAGTGACTCGAAAATCGAAAGCGTTGAAGCCATAAGTAGGAACTTAGGTGTAACAATCCCTAAATATTTATCGTGGGGAAGACACATATGCCGCCGAGACAAGAGAAAGCTAGGATTTATAAAAAGATTACTTGGAAACTGATGAGAAGACAATAAGGCGATGTTACTTTTCACTCGTCAGGCCCAACATTAAACATGTAGCTCGTGTATGGTATCCGAATGAAATAGGTTTGATTAGAGCTAGAAAGTGTTCAGCGAAGAGCAGCTAGGTTCGTTAAAAGGTGTTACGATAGATTTTGTAGCGTTTTAGAATTAGTAGACGAATTAGGGTGGGAATCATTATAAGAGCGTAGGTTAAAGTAAAGTTTAAATCTATTTGAGAATTTTTAATCGCATGGCTTTAGTGAAGATGTTAAGCATATTTTAAAAACACCAGCGTATTATGCTAGATTAAACCAGGTAAACAACGTAAGAGAGATTGGTTGTCGCACCGATAGACTCAAAATATCATTTTTTTCCCCCGTACTGTAAGAGAACACAATAAGCAGCATAGCAAAGGGATAGGTAGGTGAGATATTTTTAGAGTAGTCTGCAATGCATGCTGCACGTATTAACAGTACAAACCCGTTCATTGTAGGTAAATGCAGATAAAAATACGTAGATAAACGATATTGTAACCAATTTTCCCTTTAATACTATGTAGATATAAACCATATCAATATTGTGTATTGACTAGATCTATTGTCTAGCATGCTTCCATGTAGCAGCCTAGTTGCGCGCGAGTTAATGGCAGGGACCAGAAGATCACAATAGAAACAATACTTCCTCTAATTTAAAATTTATATTTGAACGTCTCGAATGTTATTTTCCATGATTTGTTGTTCATTTCGTTCCCTGAAAATATGCTAAAATAAACTCTTATTACATTCTGAGAAACAAATCTTATCGAAGGCTAAAAAACGTCAACATTTACGCGACCGAGAGTTCACGGAGATTCGCAATTGTTACTAGTCAATCCTTGGGAGTTGACAATGGCGTAAGGAACTTTAAATAAGTTCGAAAAAGTATCGTACTATTTTTAATAATTTCATTCACTGTTGAAGTTAGCAGAATGGATGAATGTCTCGATAATTAACATACTAAACACAACAAATAGGGCATCTTCCAGGCAATAACTTTAATGTATTTCAAGCACTCAACAGTTAAAATATATAAAACTGCTTTAACATGTTAAAACTTATGCTTCAACAGTTATTATTACATTATTCCATCAAGATCTCTCTCTATCAGCGCTCTTAGCTGTTTAAAACCACCGCGTTTAACCTCCAGAAAATGCAACGTTGCCAAGTGGAAACGGCACATTTCTGAAGGATGCTTGAAAAACGTTAATTTTTATCGTAGAACGTCGATCAAAAGACGCCCGTAATTCTCTTAGAACGTGTGCTACAATGGTGGTAATAAATTGTTGCTCATTTAAATAGTTAATAACTTTTAACATCGTATTGCACGCGGTCAGTTTCGACCCCGCGGCCCCTTGCCGCGAGAGTCCGGTCGCTGATGAGGGTCGAAGCCGAGCGAGGGTCCGGATTAGGACGATCGCGAGCAGAGACCCTCGCTAATGACCTTCTACCTGGTCTGCCCCCCAGAAAACTACCATTAACCCATTCCCATCCCTTGAAGAAAAGAGTTAAAACAATAAATATGATTAAGAGAAATGGTAATGATATAGATACATATGTGATAGGCCAGGATGAGTGAGATGGATGGACAGCAGCAATAGTGTGACAGATAGATATTAATACACAGAAAAGGGCCTACGAGTTAAAGCAGAGTAGTTTTAGCAATAAAGAGGGAATTGAGTACAAGAGTGATTGAACAGTGAACCAGGTGAGTGATGCGATTCTACCATACAGGTATCTGTATCTATCACAGGGTGTATCATTTAACATATCTACAATACTCTACTATATCTACCATAATATGTATCATTTCACATGATACATCTTACCAATGAGTGACCACATTGAAGAGATTTTTGAAGAGGTGTTATAAGACTAGAACATAAGCTAGAAAACTTTATTATTACTAATACATTTACAGAGTGTCCCATTGATCGTGTGTCATTTCTAACCTGTAATATTAGACACTTCCTTTCGAGCCACTTTCCTGTATATACTCAAAGAGGAATTTTTTTTTCTAAGTTTGGAATTAATTCTTTAGGGTTTGGTCATAATTCATTGGAGCCGAATCCTCAAAACTGGCTCTACAAATATGGATATTACAGTTGTCAACAACGTGTACGACGATTTAAGAGTTTATCGGCTGAAAAGTGTAGAAAACCATATGTTAAGCTAATAATCAAAAAACTTCCCGAATCCCCCTCGGCGTTACTCCATACTCCTTTAGGCAGGCTTTCAAATTTTAACCTAGTAAGTTGGTTTTGGGGGGAATGTGCCATCAGCATTGTGGGATGGCCACCCCTGACCTCACGCAAGGTTTCCTTTGAGTCCAACGCAAGAAAACTGACAAGGGAAGGAGAAGTAAGAATGACCCATTCCGTTAGCATGGTCATGTACTCCCCAAGTTAAACCGCATAAGCAGATTCGCATACTTTTCCCACAAACCCAATGACTCATGAAGATGTGAGTAGGAAGAAATATATTTGGTGAATGAGACTGTGTGAATAATGAAATAAGGTTAAACAGCTAGAATTTCTCATCAAAAAACATACTTTACACCCTGCCAATGATTTGAACATTCTTCCGGGGATCTGTTCTAATGAAATTGCCAATAATTGGCTAACTCTATTTTCAGTGACTCGACTTCGAGAGAAATTTGACACAAAAAGGTGACAGAGATTTTACAATGGTGTACTGGTTCGTACTTGAGTGTTGTGAGGAAAACACTTCGAGTTCAGTACTGCATCCGTAGGATGGTACGTTGAACCCTTGAACCCTGGCCGCATTTCCTTCAGAGCATAGGAATGTTGACGACGGCCTTTCACCGGTCCCCGAAAACTCCTACCTAATCACCAACCTGTCCTGAAGTGGCGCAAATGGCCTTAGCTATCTGTCACCTTGCCACGTGACTAATACTACAACTTGGGTGATAATACGCTCTGGTGGTGGAATGAAATCGGTTTAGATGTACCAATAACGAAAAAGAAAACGACACCTATTAGGTATTATTTTTTTAAGGTGAACCGGCTCCTACTTGAGTACTTTGAGGTAACTGTATCGAGGTCTATGCCTCGTCTATCGGATGGGACATCGGTGTCTATGGGTTTGCCTTCAGCCTTTTTCCGTTCCTTTAAATATTCATACCAATATCCATAATGGCGTCTATGGCCTTAGGTGTCGGTTTCCTCAAACCAATAACTACAACTTATCCTGAAATATGGAGAGAAGTCTATCAGCAATAAAATATCGGAAGTGACAATAAAGCTTGCACACCCAATTTCAAGCTACTACTCCTATCTTACATCCTAGAATATGTATAATATGTATTTATATTTCAACGCATAAAATTACCGCATATGTATTCGAATCTATGAAGTTTAAACACAGAGATAGGTTTTTTCGGTATTCCTTAGATTCCAACCCCTGGTTGTAATTATTAGGTAGGTCGCAACATTAGGTAGGTCGCTCACAAGGACGAAATAGCGTCCGTTCTGCGTAGTTACGTTGTGACTTACAGTGGAGGACAAGCAGCGGCGGAGCATTTAAAATGGATCCTAATACAGTTGACAATAAAACCGTATTTGAAATTATGATATTGTGTTTAAACGCATTTGACATTATGGTATTGTGTATCTCTTAGATATATTGGTACCATGTTCCAACCTATTCCTGAATTTCACACGGCGTAACGGTGACCTCTTCAAGTTAAATCGTGTACAGTGATTGGAGTGCATTCAGAGTGGTTCGCTCGGCTTAGTCTGCAAATTCACGTTAAGAATGTTGAGAAATTTCTCACACCACCCGATCACGAGTGAAGAAATTTCAACGAGTGGTTATGAAATGAACAGTTTCCATTGCAATTAAAATGTTATTGAATGAAATTTGAAATTAGGGTTCTACAGGTTAATATTAATATCAATCCGAAAACATGAACGCGCTTAAGACACTAAAGGTATACTTTCAGCATGTGCGAAGGAGAAGCACAATACGCACCGTAAATGAATACCCCGGTTATTACTTGACTGATGGGTGGACAGCACTCCGAGTGCTTGTACTCTGTAGACCGGCAGTCAGTCATAAACTGCAGCCAAACTGTACGGATCATCCTCGCCTGATCCCCGGTTACAAGTCAGCCCCGCACACAAATCTGCTCAGACTTGGAAGATAGGATGGGAATGGAAGGGAGTGAAGGAAGCGTGGAGAGAAACCCGGCGTCGGTGTTTCCTTTCGGCCTATTTCATACGCTTCATATATACTGACAAAATGCCACTGTAAAAATCCTAAAATTTCTCCAAAATGGAAGAGACGTAACTTCAGCTGGCTTCGGACGAAGCCATCCGCTTGCATCGTCATTTACGTATTACATCTAGACCGGAGATAACCGTAGCCATAATAGCATTTACACGGAAACGGCAAGGGCTCCATTAAATATTTTAAAGGGATAAAATACTCTAGACACAACTTCGTCATGTATAGCTAACCTTAATGGAAAAAATTCGATTACAATCAGAAGACGTGGCTGCACCTACTAATGTTTATTTTTCGCGTCAAACGTTGACGCTACTGAAAGCCTGCCTCATTAAAATAATAAATCATACACAGCTTTTCAGCATATTTAATAAATAATGATTACAAATCAAGCACAGTAGAACACTTTCTTGCTATGAATGAAGCTAAGAATCTGGGTGATATAAACTAAAATTGTGATCGGACTTATGTGCTATCTATAGTTCCTACATACTAACTACCCATCCCGAGGACGGCGTTCAAATCCCGGCCAAAGTTGTGAAGGAGATTTTTCATTGGTAAACCGGTCACTAATTGACTGATGTGTGAACAGCAATTCGAGTACAGTACTCCAGAGATCTGCAGTCTGTCGTAAAATCCAGTCAACGTTCGCCCACCCGTACAGATTTCACTCACCTGATCTAATCTCCTGTTTCGTGTCTGCCTCGTTCACAAAATGCGCTTCATACCGGAGGGATCGGTACAAGGTAGGGAATGAAAGGGTGAGACGGAAGCGTGGACAAAAACCCGGCGTCGGCATCGGCCTGCTATCAACGAAAGGCGCCAGGGAGACCACGGTGTTTATCCCATCTGACTGACGGAGTACCGAACTCGAATGCTCTCCAAAAATCACTCAAATAGTAACCGGTGTCGTGACATTATGGGTAAAAATGAGAAGCTGGTTCGCCTGAGAGGGGCTTTATTACTCATACTCATATGCACGATGTGAGTTCGGGCAGGGCAGTCTTGCTTGCGCCGACTAGCCGGGGGGCGGGGAAGGCTTGTCTTGCACTTGGCCGACAGAGCCGAGGTAAAGGGTCAGGGACGAACTCCACTTGGGCTGTTGCATCTTCTCCTTATATACCCAATTTAGGGTGCAGGGGTGGCGAAATGTGTGCAGGGGTGGCAAAAAAGTGGGTGTAGGGGGTGGAAAAGGGTGAGCATGGGGTGGAGATGGGACAGGGGACGGTGAGGGAGTGAGGGTGGTTAGGGGGCAGGGCCTGGCAGGGAGATGAATATGGGGAACCATTGCGGCAGGTTGCCCAGCCGTCCACTGAGCGATCACCTCTGGTGCGTGTACATCCTCAATGGTGACACGTCGGAAAAGTTCCTCCAACGCCATACGGTTGGTCCTCTCTCTTATTCGCTCGGGTGAGGATCAACCGTATTTTAAAGCCGCTTGCACACCTCTCTTTAGTAACACCATTCGTCGGATGGGAAGTTAAACAGTGCCTGAAGTTAAACCTGAGCAGCCTGATGCCGATGCCGAGCTTCTCTCCATGGACTTCCGTATCGTATCGTGCTAGATTCGATCAGATGCAGTAGCGTACCAAGGGGGGTGGGAACGGGGCGGCCACCCCGGGCGCCGTAAAGGGGAGGCTTTCAATTTTGGCGCCCCGCCAAAATTGAAAAACATCTTTTTTTAGTTTAAGGAAAAATAAATTTTTTTTCTACCGGGGGCGGCTACCATCTAGTTAGTCCCCGGTGCCAAGTAGCCTAGGTACGCCACTGATCAGATAAATACGCATACAGAAAGATAGAATATTCTAGATAAAGATATAAAATCCCTTCCTTCCAGCGAAGAGTAAGAGACCACAATGGGAACATTGTAACGTAATTGGTTGGTGAAATGTAGGTAGAGTAGACTGAGGTGTATATGAAATATGTACGAACACTACTTACTTGCAATGTACTCAATCATGCCTTATGATAATTATAAATTAATACAAAGGAACTTATTTCGAATAAAACTATTATTGGATGCCAATGTAGATGCAAATGGGCTGGTTGCTTGTACCAGGTGAATAGATATGATATGGTTTTTTAATTAAGTAGCATTTTACCACATAAATCAAACCTTGAAGTATTTTGAAATGGCAAATATACTTTATGAGGACAAATCTAAATCCATATCGGAGAAACATGAACTGGTCGTTGGAGAAAAAAGTGGCTCCACGGTCAGGGAACATGGTTTTCAGGTAAAGAGAATTAAAGAATGGAAATGTATGTGACTCTATTGCTGAGATATACCTGAGCATGGGATAAATAACACCTTTTGTGTAAAAATAAGTAAAAAAGTTCTTCCGGAATAATATAATATGCCTAGAAAAGAAATTTACCACATGATAAAAGTGAACGAAAATATTATGCGGCGGCACAGTGGTCACTCAAAACATTTGCAGTGCATCTGCAAATAAGAATACTTATTACAGTACATCGAGTCTCAAGTCATGGAAAGAAAGTTGAACAGCCAAAATTGGATTATCTGATGTAATGTGACGGAGGAAAAAAGTAAAAGGTTAAATTGTTCAATCTCAAAGGAATAAATCTTAATAAATAAACAAAAATTGAACCTAAATACCTCTAACACATGATGAGGAAAGATTGACCATTCAAAATACAGATAGGGAAACAACAGACTCAGAAATACCAATGTAAACACTGGCCAGAGAAATGTTCCTTCAGGAATACCAACGGAATCTTACAGAAGTAACTTCCAGCGCATACGTTCAATTAAACACCAACAAAATTCGAACATATATGCGTAAATTGTAACAAAATAATGCAGACAAAACTGAAACTAGACTTTCAGATAAAAAATCGGATAATGTATAGTGCAACGTATGAGCTTGAGTCTGATCACTATGATTGTAAATACATAGGCCAAACTGGACGGAAATTCGGAATTATAATTAAGGAACATAGAAATGGTTTTATGCACCGGAACGATACATCTGCTGCTCGGAAACTTTTGTACTCGTACAATCACCAGCTGTTTGGGTCATTTATGAGTCGTCACCAGTTAACTTTAATTTCACGATTTTTCACGGCGCAAAGTGGTCGGAAATCGAAGAATTCTGGAACAAATTCTAAAATAGCTTCTTTTGAGATATAGTCTTGAAAGTGCACACAAATACTCAGAAAAGATTGCTGATTAAGGAATAGTTCACTGTTTATCATGATTATCCTCCGTTGGTCAGATACAAGGGCTCAAGCATGACCAAGTTTCCAAAAAACTCCTGAAATCATTTTTCTACGAATATTTTCAAGTTAAGTTGGTGGTGACGTTGTGGGAGGAATTTGATCGAATAAAAATAGCATTATCTATTAACACAATGCTTTGCCTTTACAACTTCTAAGGTTCGAATATACTTTGAAGCATTTTAGAGTTATTGTATTACAAATTGCAATACGGACGCATGATGTATTAGTACAATATTCGGTTAAAAGTGATGATCTGGGACCATGTCTCAGGTAGTCACCAGAAGGGTGTGTCCCTCCTCGGGAACGGTCCTAATCCGCGACCCTTTCCCGAGCTCCGAGGCCCTAGCTGACCTCTCTCCTCTACCCACGCGGCGGGGGGCTACCTCGGCGAAAAGTGACCGTACCAAGTATAATTTAAACTTTAACAGCTACGCCATATTGCAATGAATACCAGTTTTCATCGTACTCCTGATAATCGTGCGAGTACGCACGTCTTTTAAACGTCGTTCTACGATGAAAAATAACAGTTTTATAGATTTTCGTAAAAATGCTGTGGGTGACTGCCGGAAAAATGGCAACCTCGTAGTGAAATGGAGGGGGTTCCGCGAAGTTTGAATATGTCTGGATGATTTTCTGACGCTTTCCTCATTATGTGTGCGTACGTCTACTGAGTGTAGTTTTGATTTTGGTGTTATTGACGTCAATGAATGATATGTATCACTGTCTTTGCCGAATTGTTACCTAGGGAATATTTCCAACATTATCCATCGCCCATGTCTATACGTAAAGCAACACATAGTCCGCGATCGATTAAGAATTCCCTGATACAAGATTTTACGTCGTCCCCCAACCCCTGAATGTTTTTTTATAAGTTATTTTCTGTTTGACAATTTACCAAATATATTCTCACAGTCAAAGAAATAGGCGAGGTTTCTCTTGAACTTCCTAGCTGTAGACTTGGTCTTGAATTTCTTTTGGACCTGGAGATTTATTTGGACTTCATCTACAACTACATAATATCTTCGAGACACCACAAAGAGCGAAGAGAAAGCTAGGTGTATAAAAAGAGTACATGGGAAATGTGATGAGAAGATAATAGAACGATGTTACTTTTCACTAGTTAGGCCCCACCTTGAGTATGTAGCCAGTGTATGGTATCCGAATGAACTAGGTTTTAACGAACCTAGCAGCTTTACGCTGCACACTGTCTAGTGTGCAGCGTAGAGCAGCTAAAAGAGCATTAAAAGGTGTTACGATAGGTTGAGTAGTGTATCAGAATTAATACAAGAATTAGGGTTGGAATCATTATGAGAACACTAGAACCGCTGGATTGTACAACATTCCTAATACCGCTGAGAGGACAAAAATGTCCCATCGGAAATCTTAGGTGTCTGGTGACTTAACTTGACTTTTTTATTCAGGAATCAATCGTTTTACTAAGAAGAGACTTTAGATTAAGAGCATTATTCATTTTAACTACAATTTGTTGTAGTGTAAATACTACAATATTATGGGATTTCATATTACGAGCAATAAAACCAATATTTTTTGTATTTTACACTGTCTATTACCTTTATATTTGGTGCATAGTTTTGTTGATATTTTGAGAAGGGAAACATTTTTATGACTTCTTGGAAGTAGTCAAGTGTAGAAGCTTTTATCGCAAATTAAAACAAACTACAGTTAAGTAAATATAATATAAAAATAAATAAATAATGATGCAAACAAATATTCGTATTGAGTACCAATGTAACGACATATCTTATCTTTGGCACCAATTTACGGAGAGTTTGATATTACATTTTGAGTAGGCCACTAAATTATTTGCAGGTATATATATGTGTTCTTCGTCTCTAGACTGTGTATTACTCGAAATACAAACGTTAGAAACAGCAGCGACACATTTCTTGGACACTAGCTAATAACATTATGCACAATTATAAGAATTTTTTCCTTATATACAATATTTTCGCACCTGACAGCGGCGATGGGGACCACCAACCTTCGATGGATCCATGCGATATATGAGAGCCTCAGTATTATAAAGTTACTCTTGAGCTAGTCCGGTACTCCCCCTTTAACTTTGTTCATTATGCGTTGCAAAATTGTTCGTTTGTTTTCAAATAATTTGCTAGTGAAAGTGAAGTAAAAAAGTAGGAATTTGCTTAGGAATGGGCCGGCAAGTTTTCTGACTTCAAATTTTCGAAGACGTTCACCAATAGGACCCATGATAAGGGATGGCATTCAACATACATTTTGAATCCTTATCTACCGCCATATAGTATTTCTGCCTATATTTGTCAGGCTAGGAAGCCATGAATTTTATCAATCGACACCTGCACACTGACGGCAAAAGCTGCTCATCTACGGAAATATATGGACCGGGAATCCACATGCTTTGATAGTTTGCTATAAATCTGATCCAAACCTCTGATATCAGAGCAAACTTGTCATCTTTCAAACGCGAATTTGGCAGCGTATTCCAAGTGATGTCCAATAAGGGAGAAGTAGCGTCGTAACTTGAACAGATTAGATAATCATGTAATACTTTGGATTCGAGAATTCTTAAGTGATTGTGTGCAAAAGTTTGTTCAGACGACGTAACCTCTAATGAAGTGAAAGTCACTTCGGGCGTTCCTCAGGGAGGTGTGATAATTCCACTATTGTTCCTTTTATGCATAAATGACATTGAAGAAATAGTTGATAGTAATCTTAAATTATTTGCAGACGATACAGTAGTGTACAGGGAAATTCGCGGATATAATGATAGCTCTCACAAAAGACCTAGATGCAATTCAAAAGTGGTGCGATACGTGTCAGCTAGAATTAAATTTGAAAAAAGTGTAGTAATGAAATTCTGGTAGAAAACAACTCTCCTGATTACACTTGACGCATAGAACAAAGCAGTTTGGATACGGTAGAATCTGCGAAATACCTCGGAGTTTAACTGACACATGATCTTTCTAGGGGTAAACATTTTCGCGAAATAACTGGTTAAGCTAATCGTGAATTGGAATTTGTAAGAAGGGTTCTTGTTAAGTGCGACTAAAAACTTAAAGTAATAATGTTATTTTCCCTAGTTAGACTTCGGTTACAATACGCTGCCAGTATTTTAGATCCTTAAGATGTATGACTAGAAACCGAGCTCGAACGCTTACAGTTAAGATTTGCACGATATGTAAATAGTCGACATTCACGACAGTATTGTAAGGGTAACAACTTACAAGCCTTCTGCAACTATTAGAATAAAAACGCTGTTCCACCGACACGTCGGCTAAAGTGTAGACTTAATTTTTTGTACAAATACCAAGACGATCTCTTTTCTGACGACACTAAGGGCATTTTACGAAACCCGACATACTACGGCAGGCTAGATCATGAGAAAAAAATGAGAGAAATAGACTGCAGAACGTACTGTTTTAAAATGTCATTTTTCCGCGAACGATAAGAGACCATAACAACTGTAAATGACTCTGTACAGTTTGGTTTGTCGTCAGGTAGTGTAGCTGTTTAGTTTATTATCTTAGTAATGCCTGCTTACTATCATGCTATCAAATACTAACAGCACGTCTCGTTTGTTCTCCATGATCGTTTTTGATCGGTATGCATTTTCACAGTTGTAAATTACTCTCGCACTTACTAGTTCTATCACTTGTAGCATATCTGAAGGTAGTGAGTGCATGTTTCTACGTAGGCATGGCTGTCATTCGATTGTCTTGCTGTTTAATTAGCTTTGTTTTATATAGTGTAGTACATGATTGTGAGAACTCACTCCAGAACTGTTACAGAATAACCCTAAAGCCTTTTGGTCATACGCGAGGGAAGTTCTAGGCAATAGATCAACAAGCAACACTAAGAAACTAAAAAGGTGAAACAGTATCAAGCAATTTGGACAAAGCTAACTTGTGAAACTACTACTTTAAAAGGGTTTTCACTGATTCATTTGAGAATACATAAATCACGGTGAATGACAATTTCCAGCAAAAGATATCGCCACCGGCAGAATATATATCGTTCGCTAGAAATTATCATTCACCGTGATGGATGTGTTCTCAAATGAATCAGTGAAAACGCTTTGAAAGTAATAAAGCACCAGGTTAGCCTTCCCCATACGCCTTGATTAAACTCCGCCTTTTTCGTTTCTTAGCGGATGAAGAGTCGGTTTTTTTTCCTGAACAGACCTCACATATAACAAAAAGGCTTTCAGGTTATCCAGCAATTGTTCAACCAGAGTTTTCCTTTTAAAATCCGAGAACATATTCCGAGAAGCTTCCTTTTGTACGACTTTAGATCATTTATACTTTTCAATAAGTGAATTATGGTGAGCTATGGGCGAATCTGAACCCAGTTTTTACAAAATACATATTAGTAATAACTTCAGTATGTGAAACCTCTCCATATCGGATATAAAAATTACACTTCGTAATGGTCCACTAAATTGATTTCTCTTTTACGACCCGAGTTTCATCACATGGTGACATCTTCAGGTAAGAATGATAATTTTTAATTCCCAATGCATACAAAATCTGGGAGCGTAGCGGCAAGAGGGGAAAGGAGGGGGGGAATGGGAGGGGTGTAAGGAGGGGGGGGGGAAAGGCGGGCATTTGAGTAGGGTTGTTGTAGGTAAGGAGGCAGAAGGGTAAGGGGTTGGGGGAAAAGGGCAGCGTTACCCTGGGTAGGGATTTTCCGGCGTTAATGGGCCTCCGAGCAACAGGGGGTGTAGCAAGAGAGGAGAAGGGAAGGATTGGCAAGGAACAAATGCTCACAATGCATTTTCTCAGAACTTCTATTCACAATGGTCACTGGTGTTCAGCAAATCAAGGCTCTTGATGAGGGTGCATGTCGTTTGGAGGAAATTTTTTTGTGAGTTCGTCAGATTAAGAGGAAATGCACTTGGCATAACTATTTCTTGGATCCTGATAAAGGCTCACTGATCGGTCAGCTACTGGAAATATCGGAGTTGAGGGAGGGGAATCTCCTTCCATTTTCTTCGGAGTGCAGTATGTCTATCAAATGCAAAGTACACAGGAAATTCAGATGTACTGGAAAAAATCGCGAAAATAGCGTTGCGTACTCGCAACGTTGGACAGAAATGGGGTTGTAGAACTATCGTAACAACTTTTAACATATCTTGCCGATCTTCGCTGCACGCGTTCTAACTTCGTTTTTCAGCCTCCTTCAAAAGTAGGGAGAAGTAGTTTATTTCTCTAACTTTTTCGTCCAACTTGCCTAATAATCTTTTTACAAATCTCAATTTATGGTTTATATTTATTCCAAACACTTTTACTTCGAATTGTAATTAAGTACAGTTACACAATTCAAGGCATCTACATGTACCCAATACCCAGGAAGCCACAGTAAGGTGGGGGTGAATTCTCACCAAACATGCACGACATATCGCGCATAAAAAGAATTAATAATAATAAACTAGTCTAAACTTCAATCTTTAAAGAGGATAAAAATAGCAAAGCAAGCATACAATATAATGCTGTTAGTTGGGTTAGCGTAAAGTCCTCATACCAAAATGCAACTGCCTATACTATGGTCTCATATATTTTTTATATTTTTTCCATGCAACCTCACCACGATCGAGCAGCAAAAGTGTAGGGGCGACCATTTTGATTACATCTTGAGAATAAAATTTTGGATATATTTAAATCTTATTTCTCCTGCGAACATTCATAAAGCACTAGTGGAAAGTGCCCGTTGACTTTTAACGGAGGGATGGGGGAATCTTTTAGTACAACAAATGTACAGATTGTACAAGAAATTAAATCAAACAAACAACAAATTATTAGCTCTTTAAAACAAATGATCAAATATCAAGCAACTCATAGGACTAGAAGGTGAAAACACCGAGTTTTCCATTCCAGTGTAGACACTATAACTAACTATTCATGTATTTTAATATCCATATCTGTGCACTTATGCACCCAATTATGTATTAACATAAAGTTCACCACTGGAAGAGCTCATTCAGATGTACGCAAAATAAATGCCAGTAAGGGTAGGGTAAGTTATCATCCATCGGTATTAAATTTCAATTGATTGCCAATTATTTTGAATTGATTTCAATGTACACGTGACGAGTACACGTAGGGGCGGCTGGCATTCGATTGACTTGCTGCTTCAATAGGTTTGTTGTTATATATGTAGTGCAGTACATGTTATGGGAACAACCCCATGCTGAAAGTTTATGGGTAAAGAATTGTAATAAAAAGTGATGCAATGAGATGAGACAGTTTTTCATCTTCGTTTTAATGTAGACTTCTTACATTTTGTAATTATTCAGCAAAGATATATAAATAAAATGGCGGACGCTCATTTCTGGTTTTTTTTAATACGTAGAGAAAAAGTAGATGGCATCGCCGAGCATCACGAAGTAACTTATTTGGGGAAACTCTATGTACAAAGCTTCCACACTACAAACCAGATGAGAGTTATGCTGCGACCGTTTGCGACTCCGAGTTTCACATTATTTTTTCAATCGCGCAGTCGAGTGTGGTACAACCTGTCTGCAACGGGGCAATCTGTCTGTGGAATGGATTGTAGCCGCATTCACTCCGCTACGTAGATTTTCGAGCTTACTCTTTTTGAACTCATTCCCTGCCACACACCCTTAGGGTGACTCGAAGGGTATTATGTAGATATATTTTGTAGTTACCAAATGCTCAGATATTAAGAGTCTCTATGCTATTTGAGGCAAATGCATTGGTAGCGTAAATCACTATTAGAAATTATCACATCCTGAAATGTATTTTATTGTTTCTGCGGATACATAACTGTTATTTTATTAATTTGGTTTTTCATTACCTTTTTAGGAATATAATATATGGAATGTCTGTGAGAATGTACCTTGGAGGTGTCTAGCAGGTATTATGTAGTTGTAGATGTAGTAAGTCCAAATAAAACTGCAGGTTCAGAAGAAATTTAAGATCAAGCGTATAGTTAGTAAGTTCAAGAGATGCCTCGCCTATTTCTGTGACTGTGAGAATACATTTCATAAATTCTCAAGCACAAAGTCACTTATAAAAATAACATCTTAGGGGTGGACAACGAGGTAATGTCTTGAATCAGGGAAATCTTAAGCGATCGAGCACGAAGTGTAGTTTTTCCTATAGAAATGGCTGACAGATAATGTTGGAAACATTCCCTAGGTAAAGACAGTCTACGTCTACGTAATACCCTGCGAGCCACAAGGGTGTATGGCTGTGGGTGAAGATCACCAAACATGCACTATTGACATGCAACTAGGATATTAAATGGATACATGCTAGATAATACTGCCTCAAGCAGCTACATGGTAGCATCTGCATAATGAGAATAGGATTTTTGGTTGTTACATCTATACATCTACATCTATACGATTGTTATTACATGCATCATGCACTACAGATGTCTCTGAATATATTTCACCTACCTACCCCTTTGCTACGCTGCCTATTGTTCTCTCTTAAGGTTCGCAGGAAAAATGACATTTTAATCTATCGGCACGACAATCTGTCTCTCTAATTTTGTTAATGTGATCAAACCTAGCATAATACGCAGGTGTTCTCAATATATATCGAATGTCATCAGTGAACAAATAGGATTGGAATTTTCTTAAAAGTTTCAACCTAAATTTTAACCTGCGTTCTGACAATAATTCCCTAGTTCTTCCATTAAACTCGTGACACTTTTACAATTATCAAATCGGCCTTTAACAAATCTAGCGGATCTCCTTTCCACACGCTCTAATACCTTCTTTCTCGTACTCTCATCGACAGTGTTACATATCATTCATTGACGTCAATTACACCAAAATCAAAACTAGACACGTAATACATAATGAGGAAAGCGTCAGAATATCATCCAGACATATTCAAACTTCGCGGAACCCCCTCCATTTCACTGCGAGGTTGCCATTTTTCCGGCAGTCGCCCACAGCATTTTTACGAAAATCTATAAAACTGTTATTTTTCATCGTAGAACGACGTTTAAAAGACGTGCGTACTCGCACGATTATCAGGAGTACGATGAAAACTGGTATTCATTGCAATATGGCGTAGCTGTTAATGTTTAAATTATACTTGGTACGGTCACTTTTCTCCGTGGTAGCCCCCCGCCGCGTGGGTCGAGGAGGGAGGCCAGCTAGGGCCTCGGAGCTCGGGAAAGGGTCGCGGATTAGGACCGTTCCCGAGGAGGGACACACCCTTCTGGTGACTACCTGAGACATGGTCCCAGATCATCACTCTTAACCAAATAATTTTTAAAATATAGATGCCTTATAACAATCAAATTATCTTCATTTATAAGCTAACATATTAAATATGTTCATGAAATTATATACCCACATAGCATGCAAGATTGCAGCAAGTTTGCTTGAGGCTGTACGGCTTGCCAAGATTGGCAATCTAGATGCAAGCCTGCTGCAAGTTTGCCAATATTGACACGTTCCGTGCAAGTTGCACTCAACTTGCATGAAATGTGCAAACCTTGGGAACTTTGCTGCAGGACTCTGGCAACATTGGCAGCAATAGTGCAAGGCCCAAGGCAATTGCAACTATAGGGTTCCTCCTGAGGGAGGAGTAGAGTTACCTTTACTTGAACGCGCACGGCTTATTTCCCGTAGTAGAAAAACAATTCGAGCTAAATTGAAGAAAAGCGAGTTAATAGGAAAAATTAGCACGAAATAAACTTAAGCACGTAACGATAAATTAACTGACAAAGAAGAACAAGGTTGTAAAGTTCGTGAATACAGATTGATTGAGTACAGAATACAGTAATATTGACGTCAGGGTTCCTACTTGTATCGCCAAGGATCCCGCGACCCGTCCGATGAATACGGCGATTGGCACATTCACGGGCACATCAATGAGGAAACTCTTGTTTATCTCTCCTGTTGTTGAAAGAATATCAGTGCATAGTCATAGTGGTCATGCTTATCTTTAGCCGCAGAATGGTAATTGGGGAAATGTTTTCATGGTGCGAAATACCGGTGTTCATATGTTGTAAAGTTAATTATCACTAACGAATTAATGCAAGCCAGCAGCTGTATACATAAGGCCTCCCATCAGGCTGTTGTTAGCGAAGAAACGCTGGATAGCCGTCGTCGAAAGTATTGTTCGATTAGATACAGGTTATACACACGGTTTAACATGTAGGGAAAGCTTATATGTACGCCATGAATGCTTCAGAATTATAACTAGTGTATTTATAAATGCAGGTAAATCCATTATAATCATTTTCTTTTTTAATTTTGATACTATATGTGCACCCAAGCAAGTAATGATATTTTTGTGATATCTAATTAGTTTTGATAACTAATGTTTTTGTGTGGTTCATGAACGCTTTCCTACCCTCGGCCTACCAGGGTTGAAGCTTGCACAGGACTTGCGTGAAACTTGCAGTGCAACATTGCAGCACGTGCAGTAGTCTGATTGCAGTGTGCTTGCTGTAAGCTTTAATCTTGCCGATGCAAGGGCTTGCTGCAAGCCTGCTATCTTACAATGACAAGTTTGCTGCAACCTTGCAGCAAGCTTGCTTTGCTATGTGGGTACCAACTTACACTGTTTTTAAGCAATATGTATTTAATAATTTATAACATAATTTAAATTATTTTTTTTTTAGATTTTTAACATAATGAGTATGAAAAGAGGATGCAAATTCAACGATCATCTAAGAAGTGAATTTCCTTTTATTAAAAAAACCAAAAGCGATTACATTGTGAAATGTGAGAAATGTAGTGGTGAATTTTCTATTTTGCACGGCGGGAGGAATGATATTTCAAAGCACTTGGAGACACAGAAACATAAAAGATATTTAAATACTGCTGCATCTTCCTCCAAAATACAGGAATTTTTTAGAAAAACGACTTATGGAGACGAAGAAAAGGAACTAGCATTAGCAGAAGGACTTATGTCTTTTCATGCTATTAATCATAATCATTCCTTCAGATCTATGGACTGTACATCACAAGTTATTAAAAAGTTATTCGACAAAAAATTTGCCTGTGCTAGAACAAAATCCGAGGCAATTGTTTGTAACGTCCTTTCCCCATATGCATTTTCAGAATTGAAGAAAAATCTAGTAAAAATTAATTTTGTATCCATATATTCTGATGCATCTAATATGAAGGATATAAAGTTATTCCCAACCATTATTAGGTTTTTTGATTCGGAAACTGGAATAAATATTAGAATTTTAGATTTCGTTTCTTTGCCCGGCGAAACTTCTGAAATAATTTTCAGTTCCATTATTAATATTCTGGAGAAAAACAATTTAAAACATAAAATGATTGCATATTGTGCAGACAACACGAACGCAAATTTTGGAGGAAAAGCGAGAAGAGGTACAAATAACATTTTTTATAAATTAAACGAAAACCTTAATCAAAACATTATTGGTGTGGGTTGTGCAGCGCACATAATACACAATGCCATTCAAACAGCTGCTGATTTGTTGCCCGTAGATGTGGAAAATATTGTTATTAAAATATATTCTTATTTCTACATATACACAGTGCGTGTTGAAATGCTGAAAGAATTTTGTGAAACCGCGGGAGTAGAATATCAGAAAATACTTGGATACAGTAAAACGCGCTGGTTAGCTCTTTTGCCAGCTGTGGAAAGAATTTTGAAATTATACGATCCTTTGAAATCCTATTTTCTATCACAGGATAAATGTCCTAGAATTTTAGAAGAGTTTTTTAAAAAAGACTCCTCAAAAATTTGGCTAGAGTTTATACACAATCAAGCAGCTCTTTTTCAAAATGCCATAAAATTTATTGAAAGTGACAAATTTTCGGTAATCGAAGTAGCAAGTGAAGTTAAAAATTTAAAATTTCAGTGTCAAAAACGGTTAGAAAATATTTTTCTTCCGTTAACTATCCGTAATAGTATAAGCCAGCTAGAAAAACAAGGTGCAATAAAAGGTGCAGATTTCATGAATCATGTTAAAAAGTTCTACAGCAACTGCATAGATTATTTGGAAGAGTGGACGGTACATTACAATGATATTGAACATTTTCATTGGGTTACATTAAAACATGAACTTAATTGGAATGATGTGCAGAAATCTTTCGATCATATTACTCAAAATTTCCCGCATAGTAATATTTCCGAAAATGATCTTTCTAATGAGACGTCATTATTACAAAAATATATTGATAAGGAAAAGGTTAAATCTTGGGCTTCAGCAAATATCACGGTAGAAAACAAATGGCTAGAAATATTTCATCATTTTGAAACAAACAATGTTCCATACAATAATGCACTAAAAATTGTGGAATACGCGTTGTCCTTACCTGGAACTAATGCTGCAACTGAACGCGTTTTTTCTACGGTAAATAAAGTGTGGACATCAGAAAAATCACAATTAAGTGTTGAGACTTTGAAAGCCATTTTATGTGTGAAAAATAATTTAAGTAATTTATGTGAAAAATTTTATGACATTTTAATCAACGACAGCAATCTACTAAAAAAAATTCACTCAAATAAGAAATATGCCAAAGAATAAAATAATACTTAACATAATACTTTAATGTATTACATGTGTAAATTGTACTTGTGTTGAAAAAAATATATATATATAATACTATTTTTATCTTCTAAATTTTTCTTGCTCAAACCCCCCCCCCCTTCTAACCCCCCCCCGCCCCCCTTCTCCCCCCCCCGCCCCCCTTCTCCCCCCCCCGCCCCCCTTCTCCCCCCCCTCGGTAAATGGTTGGTGTCCCGCTTTACGAATGTTAAAATCTGGTCACCTTAACATATGATCAACCTTTGACCTTTCGTAACCTCACAGTGGGGTCAAAATATGCAGGTAGCAACCTTATCATGGCAACCTTAAGATCGTGGGTACGAATCCGACATCGGGCATGGAAGTTGTGATCGTCTTTTTCAAAAACTTAGGTTACATTGTTTAATTTAACAACAGGCGTTTGAGAACCAAAAATCCAACTCTGTTTCAACTCCTATTCCACGAGCACGGGTACGAGTCTTGGTAGTGAAAGATGTAGATTCCCGATTGCTGCTTGACTACCGTCCTTAGAGCACTTCAAGTTCAGAGCGCCAATAATTTGGATAGGATACTAACCATGGAACTCTTGTCGCGTTTTGTTATGATCAGTCTCTTACCGTCGCCGGGTTTCTCCCAATGGAAATCTTACCACTACACAATGGCCAGCCAATTCTAAAATGGCTAATCTGACCCCAGGTGTCAGTCCTCTCCGCCAACAACAGCCAGTTAGGAGACATCATAGCTAAGGTAGTAAAACCTAGGCTGATGACTTCTGCAATTCTCTCTCGATGTGCGTGAGTTATGTTAAGGGTACACACCTACACCGCACACTCTCTAAGACATTTAGCGATCACGCCTTCCAAGGATGGCAAGAACACCCTTCGGATTTTCATGAAAATGAAGCGAGATTATGCCGCATGCGATTTGCCCATCGACACTTGATTAAGCTTTTCTTTCTCTACGAGCCTTAGGAATTGGGTAATCTAGTTTCCTTTGACAAATCCAGGATGCGGCAACAATTTATAAACCGAAGGGTAAACTGTACTTCGAGTAAAAGTAACTAGCAAGAACATGCACATGCCGGCAACGAAGCTATGTTCTGATATGTGAAGAGACTCTTTCCCGGCGTATATAATTAATGAATTCCTCACGGGCTTCCGCACGGGTTAAACACTCCATTACAGCCAACGTTTCGAGGAGCGCGTTGCTCATCGTCATCAGGGCAGTGTGATGCAGAGGAGAAGCTATGTTCTACGACGAAATATCGCCCATGCACGTTACGCCACTGGTGAACAAAAGAATGATAGAGTTCATATATGCGCTCCATATGAGACTTGATCAGTGCCCCGCAAGTCCGTGAATAAAATCTCGCATTGACAGGATTCAACCCCGGGTCCTCGGAATAGTAAGCTCTGCTTATGCCAAACTCCACCTGTCCTTTATCTTCATGACGTCCATTTGATTATGATATTCATCGCATAATCACTCCACCTGTATGCACTATAGTTTACGGATTCCCTCTATTCTCCAGTCCACAAACGTCATTGAACCATCATATTATTTTTCGAGCGTTAAATTCTCCGAAGGATTTATTTCGTATCGGATAGTTGCGGTTGCGACATAACGACGGTCTCCATATTTAATGTAGTGTTGATGTAACAGAATAGATCCTTTTCTGATTAACCTAAATCACCACCATAGAATCTATTAGGGTGTTTGAAATATTCATTCGAAAACTTCAAATCTCACGAATTCGAGTCCGATACCGCACACATATTTCTGCTCCCTCACTACATCAGCATGGTAGACGGACGGAACAAACTAAGATAACACAAAAGTACGGCTGAGCGTTACATGAATTCGTTTTTCCAACTCAAAATCACGCGATTAAAATTGAAACAGAAAATAATTCTTTCCGAAACATGTTACATTATTAATTGGCAAAGTTTTTCTCAGATAAACTAAAATTCACGGCTGGTCGCCTACGACCCCCTGCCACACGCCCTTATGACGGCTCGCAGAGTGAAATGCGAAAGCAAAGATCAAGTTTAGATTTCTACGATATCCTCGTCTTTGTTACGTTTAGGAAAATAACCATGACGCGATATTATATTGTTTGAGAAATTCAGACCATGAATTTCACAGGCTCATCATCTGTAAACAATCCTCAGATTGGTTTGACGCAGCTCTCTACTGAGTTCTTCTATCGGCTAATCTCTAAATCAAGCATATGTAGTAGAACATAATCCTAATGTTTTTCAGTGAAATACTAGAGCCAAAAGACATCAACACTTTTAAAACACAAGAGAAAAACTGCAGAGTAAACCCCTGAATGCCACTGCTTTGGGTAGCAGGAACAACATTTTTGACTGTCACTTCGTTGAAAACACGAATATTTTCTGAATAAAAATGAAATAAAATATAACAATTAGCAAATGGATGAGAAGTGACTGCGTAGGAATTAATAAAGGAATGGCTAAACAGAGGCGTAAAATATCATCTAATTAGAATATAATTTTTCTGGAACATATCCATCTACACAATCGACACGGAGTTTTTAAGGCGTGGAACTGGTTGATTTGGTGGCTAGAGTACTGGCCTCCCATCCCGAGGGCCCGGATTTGATTCTCTGGAGTGGCGGATCTTTCGTTGGCAAACTCTTCCTTTAGAAACTAGTGAAGGGCATTTCAGGTTCAGTACTCCGTCCGTCGGATGGGGCGTCGTGGCGCTTGTCGTTCAGAGTAGGCTAATACCGACGCCGGGTTTTTCTCCTCCCTTCCTCCAATACCTGATATGTTCCTACCAATATCTAATCATCCACCTATTCGGGGACGGGGGGGTCGAAGGAAAAGAGGAAGGGAGTAGCGCACATCGCCATATAGCGCGATCAGCCTCCATTTGCTGTATTTACACTACACTTCGTTTCGCAGCCATACCACACTGTGATGTCACGAAAGATCAAAGGTTGGTCATATGTGCTTATAACGATGCACATTACGGCTGGAGACTCCAATCCCATCGAGTTTTCCGTTCTGGGGGCGATATTACATAGCGCTGTCTACTTTTACACTATTTTTGTCGATTTTCTCAAATTTCAGATTTTGGTGTGCGTGCTTCCTTTATGAATGGTAACGCAGTGGTAAATTACTTATTTGACTCCCAGATAGCTTTGGTGTTTTGGAACAACCTCGCACGCCGGGGGCTGGAGTTCCCGTGACTCAGTTACATTGCTCAAGTGACATGGACCCTAAAGCAACCAACTCATCGTTTTTCAGCTGTACTCATTGTCACTAACCCCCACTAGGCTTGTGCGATGAGTCGATTAATCGAACTCATCGACGATGATTTCAGTCATCGCACCGCGATGACTGAAATCGATGACGATGAATGTCATCGACCATCGACTGCGATGAGTCGATGAGAATCATCGATGTCGATGAGTCGGTGAGAATCATCGATGTCGATGAGTCGATGCGAATCATCGATGTCGATGAGTTGATGCGAATCATTGATATCGATGACTTGATGCGAATCATTGACGTCGATTAGTCGTGATGTGCTGCTGACACGAGAAACGCTACCTCTGCTGACGACCCCTTCCTGGCGTAGCTCCACAAGTACGAGGAGGTCCCAGCCTTATCCAAATCTTCGGACGTCCTACATTTGTATAGGGACAGGAAGGATGTGTATCCCCGCCTTAGGAAGTACGCGAGGAAATACCTCTGTATTTTGCCACTTCAACGTCATCAGAGCGGTTCTTCAGCGATGCAGGAAATGTTGTGTTGGACGACCGACTTGTACTCACCGATGAAAATGCGGATATGAGAATTGTATTATACCACAACAAAGAGTTGTTGCTTAATTTGTAACTTGGTGCTTGTTTCGCTCTTTAATAAATAGGCCTCGTCCTTCTCAATTATTTGACCCAATTCAATCTTCACTTAATACCACAAACGGCCAACCGAGATATCTGCATCGATCATTGATAGTCATCAATCATCGTAATTCATCGATCATCGTAATTCATCGATCATCGACATTCATCGATCATCGAAATTCATCGATCATCGATATTCATCGATAGTCATCGACCATCGTGTACACTCTATTCGATGATCGATGACAGCCATCGTCATCGAAGCATTTAGATGAAATTATTTCATCGAATATCGATGACCAAAATCGGTCATCGCACAAGCCTAACCCCCTCTATATTGATGAAATCGCGATAATGCTGTATCGTGCGAGCGGATAAGTTTACGCGGATTTGCGTTTAGTTGGTTGTTTGGTTAATCAGGGGAGGCGACCGACAGCTGAGGTCATTTGCGCCGTTTAGGATAGGTGGGTGATTGGGTAATGGTAGGAGTATTCAAGGAACGGAGGAAGGGTAGAAAGAAACCCTGCGTCGGAATTACCCTACGCTTAACGAAAGGAGCCAAGGGGACTACGGCTTAATGTCCCATCCGACGGATGGAGTACTGAACTTGAAATGCCCTCCACTCAAGTGTGGAACAGTTTTCCACTGAAAAATCCGCCACTGCCGGAAATTGAACCCGGGAGCTCGGGAATGCGTTTAGTTATTTTCCTTTGCGTACAACCAGTACAAGTACCTACAACCAGTGTCTTTGAATTTCATTCCAAAATGAACAATATACAGGACTTCTACAAAGTGACGCCATGCTCTTATATTATCTTTCATCAGCCACTCATTGATTCCATTTCTCCTCCATTTCGATGTCAACGATATGTCGTATCCAACGATAAATCTTCTCTAATGCCAGGACGCATTATCTAAAGACAATCAGGGAGTCTCCAGTTATGCCGAAAGAAGAGTTTTTGAGCCAGATCTATTTATACTCCAAGTCAACTTTGCCCTGCTATTTCGCCATTTTATTCAGCGTACGACACCAAGTCCACATTTCGTAAGTACATAAATTATCAATTCTTAAATCAAATTGTATTTCAGTTTTTTTTAAGTGACGCCAACGGATGATGTGATCTCTAAAACTAAATATACCACGTATGTCCCTTCATTCGCACACAAAACTTAAGTCGATCAAACTACGGTACCACGTAGATCCAACGACACTGGGGAGGTCGTCTTCAATCTTTTCAGTGTCGTTGTCATCAGATCAGTATTGTAATAGGAAATGCGTCTCAAACGGAAAGCGTCAGAGTAAGAAAAATTAAACTATCCATGGTCTTTTCCGTCTAAAATATGGGAGAATGATGTTTTTCCTAGGATTATTCATTCTCAGAGATTGACTCTCCAAAAATGGATGGTGTTCCTAGGCTCTCAGTTCAAATGAGTCAGGAAAATATGTTCGATGGATGTAACCCCCTGCTCCTGCCCTGGCGTTAAAGTCGAAAGTGCTGATGACTTCGCGCGTAGACTTTTCGCGCGTCCGTTCAAATGAAAGAAAACTTCCAGACGCAAAGAAATGCCCGCGCTCGATCTAGCGGCCACAATTCGAAAGAAGAGACGAGAGGGTTGCCATATTCATTTTGGAGGTAATTTTGAATGGCCTGCGGTTGCTGATTACTAAGCTGAGGACATTTAGGCACTAAAAATGAAGAACTAGGCAGCCTAAATAGGGACTAAAATTTTGAAAATAGGCGCTTAAAATATATTTTGCATTTTGGACAATTCTGGCGGTCCTTGAATCTGAAAAGGGTAGCCTGTAATCAAGTATTCCAGGGACCGGACAAACAGAACTTGACATACATCTACGCCTTGGGTGGTGAATAACCCACCCAGGCAGGACTCGAACCCATAATCCCAAGACTAGCAGGCGAAGACTTCACCTCTCCGCCACCGTGGCCAGCTAGAAACGTAATGCGGCTTATTGCAACAAAGAAGCATCTGAAATCTAAGGTTTGAGCTGAAAAACACGATTACTTTTTGACAAAACTTATGGAGAGCAAAGAGAATTAAACTCCAAATAAAATTGGCTTATAAACTGAAGAAACATAAAACACAAAATATTTACTTATTTCAAGTTACATTACAAAACATTTCTCTAAATGCTCTCCTGTAAACTGATGCCGAGAGTCAGTCAGGATTATTTTTAGAATGAAAATGACCTCTCAACCTCACGCAAGGTGATAGGGTATTGCTTAATGATGCAAGCTCTTCTGCTGTCGTCTTTGGTCCTGGAGCAACCGAAGTCCCTGATAATTATTTTAATAACAGCATTGTGGAATGGTGTCCTAAAAATACTTTTATTACGCTTGAAATCACCGCATTTACATAGGAAAACTTGGATCTTATCGTCTCTACTAATTTGTGTAGAGCATGTGTGACGCATGTGACATGCACCATCTTGGGGTAAAAGACTTAATCCCTGCCCAGCTTTTAACATGTACAATGCGCTATCCGTTATTAGCTCTAAAAATTTCTCACCACTACATTCTGTTGACCACAGGAATCTTGAAGAAAGGAAAATTCAAAATATTTAAAGAAAATAAAAAATATGCGTGTTACAGAAAACAGTAGAGAACCGATTATCGTCGCTCTACTGTATAAATATGCATAAAAATCTGTGAGCTCAATTACTTATTCAAAGCTTCTCTCACTATTCTATCAATCGTGCTATAGTTGGTGTTTGCAATTTCCCTGGACAGTACTGAATGAGGTGGCATCACTTCATCTTGAAACATCTTATATTATTGTAGAATATTGTTGTAACTTACCGTTATTTGGGAACGAGGCACTAGTGACTGAAATTCGTGTTGTACCGGGTGGTGTGTATGCGGGGTACAAGAATACGATGAGGCCCATAGTGAAATTGAAGAGCCCGGCGCTTACCCCTCAGCTTCATTTAGCTGTTCATTTGGAAGTAAAATAATTACATTTGAGAGCTCTTTTTTGCCGGCCAGAAAGAAAAACGGGCAACAATGCGACGACTTAAGAATTTAAAATACCTTTTGTAGGCGCGAAAATAAAAATTCTAGACATAAGCGATTCTTTCGTAATTTATTCACTCAACTGTCCACCAAAAATAGCAGTAATCTTACCTTCACAATCAATAAATAGTGACAATAATTGTGATTTTCGACTCATAAAAACTAACTAACTTCTTTCTGGGATTATATGTTTCAAGTATCTTTTATATATTATGTTAGTTTCAACTTTCACGTGCAGGCCCTTTTTTCAGGTATGAACCAGCTATAATCATCATTTTTCCATTTGTATTTAGACGACCATTTTCAATTGGTTACTGATATTTTTCAACGAGGTCAGGTCAACCTCCGGAACCATCTCAACCTCCGTGCAACTGTTCATCCATTAATAAATTTCTGTCCGTACTACAAGTTTCAGTGCCACTATTCATACTTTTTTATCGGTGTAAATAAGATTGTAGAAATGCATGGTTGTAATGAGGCGCATTGCCTGTAAAAAATGAACACTGTTTTTACATCGACTATGCCTCCCAAGCACCTTATAAAAACGAAACATTCCTTATTGTACCTATTTCAGCAACATTTAGACTTTCTAACCCAAGGATTTTCTAATTTTTAAACCGAATTCCACGAGGATTAATGATGGTTAAAGTATGGTATTGTTGGAATGTGAGTCTGTGTAGGCCCATTCCCTGTGAGAATTGAACACTGTTTTTACATCGACTATATCTCCCAAACCGCTCATACACAAAAAAGTTGTTTTTGTACCTGATTCAGGAACATTTAGACATTCTAACACAAGAATTTGCAATTTTTATACCCAACCCCACGAGGTTAATGATGGTTAAAATATATTATTGTAAGAATGAGAGTCTGTTTAGGCCCATGCGTGAGGGAGTTGAGCACTGTTTTTACACTGACCATATCTCCCAAACCCCTAAAAAGCACAACACAATTCTTTTTTTACCTTAAAGAAAAACATTAATACTTTCTAAAACAATGGTTTTATAATTTTAAACCCTGCCCCACATGAACTTTTTTTAGCTCCGAAAACCCGATTTTTTCCAAATTTCTCAAATTCAAGTGATCTTTTCTCTGTGGAAATGTTCACATTCCATGTTTAATAATATATTCATACATAGGTACGTATGAGTGCTACGGTGAGAAGAACTGGCCAGTTTTCAAAATTATTTCTAGGTGTAATTGTAGGCTAAACTTGTGAAAAAAATGAATTTTGGAAGTTGCATTTACAGCGACAAAAAGACACTTATTCTGGCGAAAAGTACATTAAAAACTCCTCTGGTAACATGTAGACTTCATATGCTTTCTATTGACACATTGTACATGTGTATGTCACGTAAAACCAGACTGCTGCAGCCTGTAGAAAAATAGTGTAAAAGGATGATTTTCAGGCGTTAACGCAATGTATAATTCCCTGCCTATAATTCAGGGGCGAAATTTTTTTCTGTGAAAACAAGGAACGGCTTTTGGTTCAGGAAGGTTGAGAGTATATATGCACCAATTTTAGTTGAAATCTGTGGTGGTGAAGTAAGATATTTCTGAAAAATTTGTCGATTTAAAATGGAATGACCCTCTTGCCAGTCTATTAAATGAATTTAATTGGGAATCATTGTCAGGCCGCAGGTTGAAATCTAGACTTAATCTCTTAAATAAATTCCAAAATAACATTTTCAGTGAGGACGTTAAAAATATTTTGCGATCCCAAACTTACTATGATAGAATGGACCATGATTACAAAATTAGAGAAATTGATTGCCGAACTGACAGATTCAAAATGTCCTTTTGTCAACGTAAAATTAATGGCATGAATAGCGGTAAATACGTCCAATACGAGTGAATCAATGCATAGCATAGGTAGCTGCATGTTGGTATAAGGACTAGGAGGTAAGCCGACTAACAGCATGTTTTTGCATGCTTAATTTGCTATTTTTATCTTTTTTTAAATAGTGAAGTTTAGACTCGTATATTGATACTAATCCTTTTTATGCATGATATATAGTGCATGTTCGGTGAGAATTCACCGCCCCCTGCCACTCACCTTTAGTGTGGCTTGCAGGGTATTATGTAGATGTAGATGTTAGCTATGGCTCCAAGTCAGTATCGGAGCCATAAATAAAATTGAAACCAATGAAAACATATAATTGCTGCCTGGACTCATACCTGGGCCTTTACAAAATTAAGAATATTATTTACAAAATTTCAGGCCAAATGAAACAAAGGAGGTTAAAAGGGGGGTGCATACGAATGTCTGTCTATTGTTGAAAATGAAGCCAGATTCGAATTTTTGGGAATGATAGCACCCACCATATCTGCAAAAAAAAATGTTTTCAGGCCTTTTATGTATGTTTGTCTCAATTCTCCAACTTCATGACAGTGGCATCAATGAACTTCCTACTGATACAAATTAATGCATTTTATTCCACTTACAGTAAATTCTATTCTTTTCACATAGTAAATATTCAGTCTACTTAAACCAGGTACTTGTCGCTCGGTTGCGTATATTCACACCATCTACTGTATATTTGACGCATTACTATATTACAGTATTTTTCATGTTGCTACTCTTATTTTTGATTAGACTTCATTACAGATTCTTATACGGTCTTGTGTCTTAAAAGACACCAATTTTGAAAGCGATCCACTTCGGAATAGAAGTGGATCGCTTTCACCTTTTGAACCCTGCTGAAACTGTCATTTAAATACTTTTAGTTATATCGAATGCAAACTATTTGATTTGGGAGTAGGGCAAAAAGTAAGCCCGTATGATTTTTCCGAATGAAATTACCGATCTAGATTCAAGAATTTGCTGCGATACCTCTTTTAGTACCTTTTAATATCTTCGTGAAAAAAACAATGCTGTTTACGGAATGGCTTTAGAACGAACTTTTTTAGCGTCATTGCAATTCCATCAATGAACATCCCACGGATACGTGATGTGAGATTATGCTCCATTGGGATTTGAATTTTACTCCCGGGTTTTTGTTCAAATATCTCAAATCTCAAGCTAACTCCATCAACGACGATTTCGAAAGCGTTCCATCTCTTCTCTCCATGTCCCAGGTCGGTTCAAAATGCAGAAACCCGTAAAGAAAAAAAAACATTCACAATTTGAACACTGCTGAAGCACTCATAAAAATACACCTAATTTTAACCGAATGCAAACCTTCTAAATCCGTGAGTAGTGCTAGCAGTCTGCACATATCTTTGTGTGGAAAAATACTGCTGACCTTGCTTCACGAATAGCCTACAATGACTTCAGTACCTTCCTATATCCTCGCGAGAAGCACAGTGCCATTTACAGAATTCCACTACGACGATCTGTTTAAGCATCGACAGTATTTTCATTTCGGGGACGACAATGTCAAAGACCTTAGCAATGCTCGGAAAAAAATAGAAAAAACAATAAATTTCAACGTAAATTACATATTTCCCAGAAAAATCGAAGGAAAAGTATAAATCGGTTAAAAATGAGAAAGTTTTTCCCGCAAATAACAGACAATGAAAGATATCGATTAACATTTAGTTATTTTACTGATAAAAAAAAACTCTTGCGCTTCCATACATTGAAAAATTCAATTTAAACCAATGTGAACACATAATTGTCGCCAGGAATCGAACCCGGGTCTTAACAAATTGGGGAACAGTACTTTATGGGTCCCTGATCCTTTTTTATGTAACCTATAACACCTTCTAGTGTATACGCTTGAATCCTGCAAAATTTCAGCTCAATCGATTGAGGTTCCGGAGTTCAGTAGTTTTTGAGGAGATGCGTAAAGAACATAGAACAGACTGATAGACACAACTAGATTTTTATATATTAGTATGATAATATCGATAGGTAAAAATAGTGTTGCGCGGAAAGAAAGCAGGTTTATCGTGCCGGGAGGACGCCAGCTTTTTGGTCGGTGACGGGAGCGCTCTCATGTGAACTAGTGGGTAGCTGGTGCGGGTAGTACAAGCAGGCACAAGTTCTAGATGGTATATGGATATGGTGGTATATGGTAAAACGCGAAGATGTTCGAGGCTGGATATATCAGGAAAGTTCTAGTACCATCTGTTCCCTAGTAAAGCGCTGCAATAAGTGCGAGTGAGTCAGTTGAGTGAGTCGACGCATTTGAGCTAGTCACTGCAATGCCGAAGTTGTAAACGACTTAATAGCAGTGATACGAAATACGGTCTCCACAATAAAAGAAATTGGAATATATTTCTGAGAATCGGCCCTTCGTCAAAAATCCATCCAAAGATAGCAATATATGTGAAACCCGTTGGTCTCAAAAATATGAAAGTATCGCCACATTCAAGGAACATTATGTGCAAATTGTTAATATGTGAAAGATTCTTCAACACCTTACCCAGGATACAAAATTGGTCACAGTCAACAGCGACAGAAAATTGGCATGCCAGTCTTTGTATGATGAGTGTGCATAAAGAGAGGGTTCTGGAATTAAAAAATAAATTTGAGAAAGAAATACTGTCAAGATTTAGCCAGATCTCTCATAGGCTAGTGCTGAAATAAGATTAGAAAGGTTTGGAATAGCATTTCAACAAATCAATTTTAGTATTAGTATTTTTAAAAATTCAAATAAAACAATTTTTAATAAAAAAAATAATTTCTTTTTGCCCCCTCCCTGGAGAAAATCCAGGCTACGCCACTGCCCCCTGGATACACCTATGCTTAGAATGTTTCGACTCAGCGCTCCACTTGATTCTCCCATTGGCTAATCTCTACTTTTTTACGTAAGTCTTTTCTTTAACACCCTTCACTGCTTACTCCATAAATTCCATGGAAGGCCTTCCTTGGTCATTCATCCCACCCACTTTTCCCTCAATGACTGTCTTCATGAGGCCACGATGTCTTATAATGTGGCTTGATTGTACAGTCTCCTTCCTAAAGTGTTAATCAGACTTCTTTAATCTTCCACTCTTCTCATGACTCCTTTGTCTGTTACCCAATCTATTTTATATCCATCATTATTATGTACATGTATTTAAATTCTTCTATAACACCATATCTCAAATACTTCTAGTCTTCAATGTAAAGAACAACTTAGTGGGATTCATAAAATGAAGTGTAGTGACTGTAATGCCATTTACGTGCATCAAACTGGCAGATCCTTCAAGGCACGAGAGCTTACGAGTTGCCTTACTAGTGAAAATGCAGATTGGTCACAATTCGCAAAGCACCTGTGGGAGGAAAACCACTCCAGCAACTTCGATCCTGAGGTACTCCAGCAAGAAAGGAAGGGAATAAGGCTCGACGCCTGGGAGCAGTTGGAGATAAGAAGAGGTTTTAACAGTGGACAACTTTTGTCAAATGAAAACATTTTTATGACATGTTCTCCTCTCCGATTCTAACTTCACCAAAAAATGCCAGCCATCGCCTGCCACCCTCCCTACCCAACCCCATTTGAACCCACTAGATACTCACACTAATCCCCCCACCTCCCCCAGCTAAGGTCAGATCCTATTCCCCCCTCCCCCCTTCTGCCATTCTCCTTATAACCACCCCCTCGTTTTTAGACTTGACTATATAGGCTCAAGGGTTTTATATTATTTCACCTGATGATGACGACTCTTCAACAAAACCAGTCGTAACCATTAAAATTCTGTGAACTTGTTACTAAGTTGTACTTTTCATTGTGGACATGAAATTTTACAAAGTTGATCCTGAAACCATCAAGTTCACTTCTAGTCCCTTCTTCTCTGCCACTTTCATTGTCATTCTTCAATCCCATAAAGAAGCATGCTGCAGATGTAAGTTCTCATAGAGTGTTAATTACTTCCAAGCTTGACCTCTTCCCTTGGGCTATTTCACTGACTTTTTCTTTCTTCTTTAATTAATTATTAATAGCTAAAAATTATCTGCAACCACATATTATTATGCCTTTCATTTTAAAATTTAAAATACATAAAACTCCATCCTCTGTAACTTGGTAGTACTCCACTTTGAACATTATTGATTCAACAATCAGACTTTTATAAATGCCACAAAGTAATAAAAAACGAATTTTTGTTATAATCATTCGTTGAAATGCAAGGCATGAGTGTTTTCTTTTTGGTATTTCTAAAAGTTTGATTTTTCAATGAGTACATTTTAAAATTCAAAACCACTACATGATTTCAATTTTATACCAGAATTTAATGTCTTATGCTTGAAGAATGAAGACAAATCTATGACATTTATCATCCCTGAAGAAAATAATTAAGCTACAAACTGCTTGCTAGAGCTCTTCAAAACCTTCACCATGAAAACAACAACTTCATCTGAGACCTTTGAGCCCTGTTTTATCCCAACTAAATCTTTGAACCCTCAATGTAATCCAGATATTCCAAAAATGTAGCTTGGAAACAAATTCTTGTAGTCAAACATTAAAATAATATGCCAAGTTTTCTCTGCCACTGACAGAAGATTGATCAAATATATTTATACCTCTAGGGAAATATAAATAAGATGATAACCTTAAAAGAGTTCTCTGATAAGCATAAACCTTTCCAATGAAAAATCGTAAGTAACTTCATTTCAAAAGAGAAAAATCCATGGCTTGTAACCTAATGTGAACCTGAGATCTTTACCTTGCCTGGAGGCTATCAAAATGGAGGCATACAAAAATATTTAGAGTCAGAGGAAGGCCTTTTAACACGTTCAACCCGATGGACGCGAATGCGCGTCCGAGGTGCGTTGCCAAGACACCAAAGGACGCGCATTCGCATCTGTTAATGACCTCTATGATGACCTCACTGAAGACCTCTCTGAAGACTTCTCTGAAAGACGCGAACTCATGTCTTTAATAAATTATCGAGTTTTGTTATTAAAAAAATTTTTAAACTAATTTTATAATTACATTTAATTGACTGGCCAAATTAATGTGGAGGAAAAACCTTTCCGTTTTTCATGATTGCACACTAGAAATATTCCGGGTTGAATGTGTTAAGGAACTCCATGACATTTAAATTTTGTTTGCAGCCTGAAGACCATTTCATAAAAACTAACCAGTCTTTTTGGAGGATAGGTAAATGCTCCTCAGCAAATGGCTTGCATGGCGGTTTTGTGGTGATGCTTGGCACTACAAGCACACTCTGATGCTTCCCTGACACCAAATTGATGCAAGTCTCCTTCCATTCCCTAGCCTATAGAAAACAAAAAAATTAGAGAATTGTAAAATATTTAGCTGACAAAATATCAATAATGTAGTTGAAAATTTAAGGTTACTATTGAGAAAGCTGGTTCTTCTTAATGATTTATGAGGTTCACTCAAAGCAATGATGGTAATCAAAGAGTTAAACTAGTTACAAAGAAGTATTGGAATACATCAGGAGAAGAAAGAGGGTAATATGATGAAGGGATAACATATTGTAGTTAAAATATTACCTTAGTTCAGAATAATTTGCTGAATTAAAAATATTGCAAGGAACTTGAAATTATTTCTATTTGAATAGCATCATAATAACGTTCACCTGAATATATCAGCTTTTACGCAGAAAGTAGGAGTCCCACCACCTGATTACATATGATTACAAAGGCGGAGTGCCAACACTGGCTCAATATATTTCAAATAAATATTATCATAATGACAATATACATTATCAGACAGAGAGAAGTCAAGTAAATTAACACTATCATTGGTCCACATTCACATTGTAGCAACCAGTAGGCTACAATTACCCTAGAATATGCAGCTCCATCAGTTAAGTAAGGGTAAAGACAATCCTGGTAAGCAAAGCAGCATTAATTTCACCAACTTCAAAAATACAAATACCCATGAAATTAAAGTAAAACCTCTCTCAGTCATTATCATCCTTCACACCAGAACTTCTAAAGTAACGAGCATCAGATTCACTGATGGCTGTAGGGATAAAATATCATTCTCACTCAGTGATCAACCTGAACTTTGTTGGCCTGATAGGTGAGGTTAGACTGTATTAAGACATTGGCATGTGAAATCACACATTCAGTATAAGAGAATTCTCTTCCCTGAGCCACCCATGAATTCCTACAAGGTTCCAACAATTATAAAATTGCACCACAAGGAGTTGAGGTGGGGGTATCCAGAAAGTCTTCTGCCCAGGATTTGAAAAAGGGACCCTCCGGTCATTAGCCCAGCACTTTACCCACTAGGCCACCATGACCCCTGGATAAAATGCAGAGCAATATAAAGAGATAAAGTTAACTATGTAGCCTATGAATTTTTGGTGAGATTATGAAAAAGGATAAAACAGGTACATGAGGATATAATTTATCACATGATCACACAAGTGGTACTGCATTAATTCTTTTTAATCCTAAATGGATATGGATTTAACATTATCTGAAAAAAGTCAAAATTATTTTAGGAGGTGACGAACAACCAAGGAAAAGGACATCACACCATTAGGAAAGGTGGGAAATTGGATAGGGGTAGAAATTATTCATAGAACCACATAAAGGTCAAGATAAACCTGAATTTGGCTTTAACCTGATCTTAAAGAAGGTGACAAAGAAAGTCCTACATTAAGGACACATTGCTGCAATGGAAGTGCCCCCCATACAGCATTAAGGGCGGACTGGTATATTTCCAATGAATCTCTATCATAGCCAGAATACAAACCCAGGAACTCCTGGTTGAAAAGCCAGTACCCTGGAAACCACCTCAAAACAATCCCTCTCAGAAAAAAGCAGTCATTACTCTATATGTAGATATTAGTCAAAGCAGAGGTTTTTTTAACCTATGAAAGAGTGAATGTCATTTTAAGGTCAAACCAAGTTTATTCAATCTAATATCAAAATAAGTTTTTACATGAAAATATACATATACATATTTATTCGTGATCATTCAATTCAAAAATATATTTAATAAGCATGGTAATATAAATAGGTATACAATTATGAAACCTATCTCCAATAGTGTTTCAAAATGAAATAAAAAATGTGGCTTTCAAAGGTTTGCATGGTTTAAAGTCCCCACCTATAAAATAACTTTTCTTCATACACTTAGCCATGCTTAAAACATGAATCACATTATCTTTTAAATGAAAGCATCAATCCAAACTTACCAGCATTTTTCACGAATACTATAATCAATCCATATGTAAAAATCAAACAGCAATAAAATTTAACACAACTCTATCTGACTGACAAATGCAACAACAATTCTAAGCTTCCCAAGGGTATGGGCAACATATAGATAAAATGTTATCACATTTATAGTAGGAATCTATCCACCATTGAAGTCTAAGATTTAATTTCAGTTACATCCTTACATATTGCTAATGAAAGCAACTTATTCCTAGGTGAAGGCAAATGATTGCTGATTCTATGGAAAACCAAAATTGTAAATCGTAATAGCAACAATAACATGGATACATTGTTCAATGCTGTTTCATTCATCACAACAGCATTGCATTTAAAAATGGATAGTCATAGTTAGTCTACTTGTAGTTTAACACTAATGAAAAAATATATAGGCAACAGTAAACAAGTGAGTGTGAACTCAAACATTTTACCATCCAAAATACATGAGCAGCAGTTTGCCAGCATAGTAAAGATAGAAGTGATGCCATTAGAAGGAAGCTAAGATGTCCCTGAGGCTCAAACTTAGTGGGATGCCATAACTCAAATCAGTGCAAGAGGGGACACAGAGAGGCAATCTTGAAGTTAGAAAAAGGAGGGACAGTTAGTCTACCTCAACACATCACAGCAATTATAACTGCAACAGCTTTCACAGGAAGAACAAGAAACCTTATTACCACTAGCATATTCAAGGGCAATCCACCTATCACTCATAAAATACAATAATGCCATTGTTCAAAAATTGTCATTTTTTGAGCTACTCATATGGACGGCTTGGAGTTTACCTGGACTTTTAAACTGCCCAAGTGTCAGTTCTGAGCTATCATAAGTTCCTTTTTATAATATCATAAGATATCATTATGTCATCGTGAAGTTGGTACTGAGATATTTGCCTTCTCCTGCTTTATGTACCTACTTTAGAATCTTCTAAATGTGTATTGAATGAATTTTTAAATATGGCATTATTGTATTTGATGATATGAAAAGTCATTCTCAACCATATGTGCATCAGCTTTTTAATTTGGCCAATTATGGTGTGTTTTGTTAGAATACAAACTCTCAGAATAGGGATACATTCAATATTAGATGGCATTCAAACATCTTCTCATTAAAAAAAAACCTGTGCATACAGTTCTGAGGAAACATCAAATTCAAAATTGATGACGATTCAAATGAACATTGCACAACTGAGGGGAAATATTATTTTTTTTAAATATCATTATGCTGGATTATTATATCCAATATTTAAGAATTAGCGACTGAATAATCAGTCAAGAGTGCTTAAGGTCTTCGTATGATTTTTTAAAGTATATTATGTATAATATAAAATTGTATGATGAATTATGCCCAAAAATCTACTCTTTCAAATAAGGAAAGTAGGAAATATGCTTATCCAACATTACCTGAAAAACAGTATTCATATCCAATATTGAAGTTAGCAAATATGTACTACATTTGGCATTTCTAGTTGAGTAGCAAATGGCATACCATAATATGACACTGAAAGAGCTAAAAAATGCCCACACACAAGTCCATGATAAATATTTTATCTTAGTAGGATTTTTTTGTTCAGATCACAATAATTGCTCACACCTTCATTCATTTTTTTATGGATGGAACATTGAATAAGTTGATGAGATACATCATTTATGCTTACACCAAATTTATGGTTTCTCAATACAACAAAAGGGAAAGACTACTTTAACTAATTCACTAGCCGACCATGGAACAGAGGAACCCACTCTGGAATTAATAAAGTTGGTTCACCATTATCATGTGAAATTTTATCCCTTACATGTAGTTTTAAGTCCCAAACAATAGAAGAAAGTTTGAAAATTTAAGGGCCTTTTGAAGACGATGGTTGCCCCCTCACCCTTCCCTTGCATTCAGTTCTCCATTGACTCAAATGCCACAGACATATTACAAAAACAGTTTTTACCAAAATACTCATTTTACCAAAAATTGTAAACTCTGTAATTATGATATACTCATGAAAAATTGTTTAGGCTCCAGCCTTTGAAAAACTGGTTAGTATATAGTTAATACATAGTAGCAATGACGATGAAAAATTTAAAAAAAATCAATATGCTTAGATGGCTAAGTGTTTTTGGGGTTGAGGTAGAATGACATCAAATGTCATGAGGTCACTAAACATTCATTTGCTCAAAGTGACTCAGACAGAGACACCCCACAGCTTGAATCCCTTATAAAAGAGAAAAATGTTTAACCACTACCAAAAGTATAAAAATAAGTCAGCAGGTGAAAATTACCATTTGAAAGCAAATCAAAAATTTTCCTCCATATTGTGAGGATCCAATAAAAAGGTTAGCGCACATGTAATGCTTATTTATCACATGATTGTGCTCCTATGGGAAATATATTTACAACAAGATGAAAGCACGTATTTTTTTCACTTTTTTTGCTGGAATTGAAGTACTTTCTCCGGATTTATTACATGCCTCATCAAGAAGTTTCTGTGCACAGTTAGAGAACCAATGACTTCTGAGTTTATAAACTGTAGAAATATAGAAACTACTATTTATTTTCAGCTAAAGAATTACTGTGTTTCAGCTGTTTACCATTCATCTTGTCACAGTAGGGATCCCTTTGTTTGGCTGCATTGCCAGGCGACATACTACCAAATACAAATGAAATAAGGGAAGTACAATTTTAATCTACAATTGCAATACTTACTAATGAAGCAATGTAACTCACAAGGATCCCTATTCACTTTCCACCATAAATATCAATATTCTATTCTGAATAAAAAGATAAATACCTACAAAACACAGAAATTCATATTTTCCAATTGTTTTCTCCCAGTCAACAAATGAAGCCATTGACATATGAGCCAAGTTTAAATGATATTTG
The DNA here is from genome assembly GCA_933228895.1 of Platycnemis pennipes. NCBI lineage: Eukaryota > Metazoa > Arthropoda > Insecta > Odonata > Platycnemididae > Platycnemis > Platycnemis pennipes. The sequence continues at coordinate 36,151,726 of OW121846.1, read as the reverse complement.
GAAGCAGAAAGAACAGCACCAGACATTAAAGAGATGCATTTTCATAATATAAGATACACTCTCATCTTGTAGACATTTGCTCATGGATAATGTTATTTATAAATATTCTCCTCCAAACATTTTCAGATAAATTATACAATGTTCTCATTTAATCATGAGGCCATAAATTTCTCCATTGAATTACATAGCTTGGCAATGAAAACTTTCAGAACAACATAAATTTCTCAATATAAAAGCAACTAATTCTTCAAATTAGCTGATAGGAATTTAAATTTCTTCAATATATCTGTTCGTATTACTGATCAAAGTTTGACTAAAAGTTCAGGATATCATGCTACTTGAATCAAGTGAAACATTCTTATTCAAGGCACCATATCTCACAAGAATTAGCATCAATACTCTTCAGATTCATCAGATACCCATGAAATAAAGCAGTACAAAGAATAAAACCACCATAAACCTCAACAGGTTTGACAAGTGAGGGCAGAGCTCACCAATTATAGAGCCCAGTGGCATGTTATATACATATGCCTGGGCAGGTGGGTCTGTTCTTGTCCCTGTGCCACATTTCCCAGAAATATCTGTACCCAGAACTCTGGGTATCCTTTAAAGCCATTGAAAATTGCACTAGACCTAACTCAACAGACCTTCCCCAGGACCTTTGGTGGGCAGCCCAACATTCTACTCACTGAGCTACCATGAAATCCACAATGGATGCCAGAGAGTTACACAGATCACTACCAACAATGAGCAATTCAAAAATTTAATTATTACACTTCATGGATTTAAATTGGCTTGAATAGTAAGGAGAGGGATGTATGGACCCTGTATCACTAATAAAATATTCCCTTTCTTGGATTAAAATTACTTTTGAACCAAACTTCAATACAGAAATAAAGAAAAAGTGAATTTTTATGATGTTGTGATATGTAGGGAGTCATTGGAGGGTTAAGCAAACAAAGATAATGGAAAAAAGTGACATGTGCATGTGTTGATTTATCAACTTTTTGCAGTACACCACCTCACTCAGTAGAAGGAAGATACCCCTATGTGCTGCATGTTACAGTGCTGCGCTGCTATGTTACGCGCTGTATATATGTTACTGCCTGAGTTTTCTACTAAAAATTAGGCCTATCTTGGATTTGTCAAATCTTGGAATAGATTACATTTGTACCACCAGCACACTTAGGAGATGGTCAATGATTAAGCCTGAATATGGAATCAAGATCCATGGGCCATCAACAGTGACAGGATTAACTAAAAAATGACATATGTTCTTTGATTTTTACTGAATTACTCTAACGGTTAATTCAGACATTATGATGTTACCTACTATGCAATTCTGAGACTCAGCATGACTTCACTTCTAGAAAATTATTCTAAATAAAATAACTCCAAATTCCAATTTACAGAATACAGAAACATTGAGATATTTAGGAATAAGATCTCAACTCTAAAGACTTATGCTGCTTCACATTTAATATTCCTAGAGGAATCGGCAGAGGAAATATGACATTCATCTGGCGGACAAATAATAATAATGAAACTTAAAATGAATGTGTGACACAGCAGTGAGCAGAACAATGCAAAACTGTAAAATCTAGATTTGAAACTGGAACCGAGAACCAAAGCAAAGAACCAAACTGGGACCAAAAAATCTGGAATAGACCCATTCCTCCTACCTGCACACACCATAAATAACTATCTCAGTTATGACAAAAGGTCTATTAGCACCATAGACGATGGCAATGAGTCCATTACCGTAGATACCTACCCTACAAAGAAGCAGAGGTAAATAACTCAACATAAATTTAAAAAACAGCATCTGCATTTAATTAAGCATTAGCAAACATTTTCTAGACAATAGTCACAACAATGATTTTAACCTAAGTTTTTATATGAAGAGAAAGGATTCAAAGTTAGTCTCATCAGAAGGGCCAGATGTAATGTTTTTTATGGACTTTTAGCTCAACTTTATGGTAAGTGGACAGTTTTATTCATCCCATCCCCTCTTTTGACACTGACAATCTCGCTTCCCTATTAGAAACACCAACTCACTAGAAATTGCCACAAGGGGCCCCATAACTCCATCCTACTATCTCTCACCAATGACACCTCCTCTCTGCTTCTAAACTGAGTTGCTTCTATTACCTTTTCCCCATCAGACCAATAGGCACTTCCCTTTCCGCAGCAATCCAACTTCATCCCTCTCTCCTGTCAATCCTATTCCCTATTTTTGTGGTTAAATGTATACAACCTAGACAATACATAATCTCACTTGATGGCCTCCTTATGTAATGAACTATAATCATGAAACATAAATTCTATGGATGGAAGGGGGTGAAGTAGGTTTTTATAATCTCTCAAAATTTCAATTAACACATTGCGGACCGATCAACTGATCATTAGTTTACTTGTGTTTTTCATCTCATCTGTTAAGGACGGGTCACAAGTATACTCGAGTTTACATATACTCTGCAGTTGTATCGCAGATGTAGTTTGGAATAAAATAATTTTGCATATTCCTTACCAATTATTAATTAACCAGGTAGCTTCTGCTTTTTTCATAAATGCTGAATCTTCAAGCCTAATGTTTTATAAAGTTGATGAGATATAAACTATTTAATATCTGTGTGCAAAAAAAGTTGGAGAAAATGGATGGACAATGAGGAAAAAAATATCCGGTCTGCAATGTGTTAACCATTTGTGAATTAATCTACAAAGCTCATCTGAAGGTGTGTCTACTCTAAGTACAGGACAAATTTATGATCAAGGTTTCATCCTTCACTGAACTTAAGGTGTGATGGCATGAAATTAAGGAATTCCTACAAAACATCTGATGTGAAATTTTAACCTGAATAAATAGTAGATTTTAACAATTTACCAAAGGGAAATAATTCTCAATTCAGTTAAAGAGTTTTGGTCATTAACTACATCGGTTTTTTAAGTATTTTCAAATCTACACATATACATTAACTGGAAAGTAACACATGCTCAATCTTATCCACCTAAAACCAAAATGATTGCATGATATAACACATATGACAGGCCTGTCCCACTAAGGTTTTATCCACTTTTCCTGGTAATTATTTTTCTAAACCACTACATTAGTAAAGCAAATCTCACATCTCCGAAGCCATTATTTTCCACCTCACCACACATTTCCAATTAGTATATGCTTCTCTTCTCAGTATGTGAGAGCAGTTTAATGAGAAGTGAGGGAAAGAAACGCATGATGTGTATGGTATTCAGTCAATTCTTTAACAACAAAGAATTAGTTTTGTGAACAACACATGAGTGTTATCCCTATATACTACTTGTATCAACTTAAAAATATTAATGATTTTGCCAAAACCAAGAAATAATCAAAGTAAAAATATAAACAAGTCCATTTTTAAGGCCAGTGATTTTTAAAAATCCATGTTCATTGAAATCCTCCATGATTTTCAGGGTTCTTTAAATATTTCCAGCACCAAAGCAAAAAGAGAAAGAGGCTTGGCTACTCCCTCTCAGGCTATAGTTTGCTCTTGACAATGAAAGGGAAGTGAGATGAAGAGGGAAAGGAGGATGAAGATGAATAGAAGATAAGAATGAACAAGAGAGAAAGAAAATGAATGGATGAAGTCAGGGAAAACGCTTGCTCTTGTAACACTCAACGCTATCACAAATTCCTTGCATAGGCACCTTTGATGCACAAACATAAGAATGTACAAAATTACCCAAAAAAATGTCTTTTTAAGCACCATTTCATGGTCAATCATTTCTTAAACTTCATTCAAAGAATTATATGTAATATAAAGCACATATTATTTTGGAAAAGAATTAAGGAAAAAGAAAAAGGAAATTACCAAATTTTATCATATAGTACTTGAAGGACTATCCTCAAAAATTGAATGAGATGAAAGAGTGTCACTTGTGAGCATAAGTGTCACTTCATTTCAACTCTATAATATTCATAAAAAATAATTTATATTGTCAAACCATGTTCCCTTAAAGCTGGACTTAAAGTATTGACTGAATTGTAAAGATTCGCAGACTTACTTCTTCAATGATTCCAGTGCCCTTTTTCTCCAGTAAAGAACCTTTCTATGAGGATAACTATTTCATTTGAAACTGAGATGATTTTCAACAGCCCTGGATGTCAGTGGTCAGAGTCTAAGAACAATTAAGTACACAGTAGTACAACACTGAGAGTGTCACAATAACAATGAGCATTTAAGTGAAAGAGGTCAAAGAACAATGTCATTTACCCTCAAATGACACATTTATTTGGACCTCCGGTGGATCTGTCATCAGTGAACGCTGAATCCTACCAGTGCCCAGCTCCTGTAATGATTGAGTCAGCCTCTGAATCTCCATATCTTCATCATCCAAGCTATAATCAGACTGCAATTCAATCAAGTCCTCTGGTCCATCACTTTCTCCATCAGAAAGTAGAAAACAGTTCTTCATGTCTTCATCCAAAGGCTCTAGATTTATAGGCTCATTCTGATCACTTACAGCTCCTTCGTGATTTTTCTTCTCAATTTCTTCCTCATCACATGCAGTGTCAACTCTTTCAGCACTGTTCGCCTCATCTTCCTCCATTGGCACCACTTGAGTAGCCTGACTTTCACCCTCCATGTCTTTCAGTAATCCCTATAACATAGGGGATAATAAAGGGATGTAGTTGAAATCAAGGACATTAGCCTGATCCCCATGATGTGTTACATGGGAAACATGTTAGTCTAACTTCAAGTAATACCTGCAGAAGAAGTCTGCGTAATGTTAATTTTTACTTTATAAGTGACCTGATTTATTTTACCCAGCCTTCGTGTTAAGGCATGAGAGAGAAAAGAAGCCAAAACTTGTTGCATAATCTGATGATAACAAAGGATACAACAATAACAGGCAACAAATAAATCCCAACATTTATGACACAGCAATAGACAATTAGAATCAAAACCATAACTCAAAACATTTACTTATGTATATAAGGAATGAAATAAGAGACATCCACTCAAAACTAGATAACTACACAGAAATACACACAACTAAGAATGTCATTACATCAACTTTCAAACCACATTAAGGCAACAAACTCCTGATTCTTTTTAGTATTACCAGTCATTGACTTTTTTTAAATCGGTGGAAAAGAGACGCCTCAGTATGATTCACTAATTGCTGCCGACAGGTTTTAGAATTACCACAACTCGAGAATATGGGAGGTGCCAGTGATAATCTACATAGGTTATACAGTATTCATTAACGGTAAAACATGCTCATTTCCATATTCATGTTACTCTACAATAGCTAAGGATTTCTCATATTATAAGTTTATCATCTTGAAAATTAAGAGATAACAAGAAATCTTTTACAAAAGTACCCAGTGTACATTGTTCATCACACATGCTCTCCTCGGCATAAAAAGGGAATTGTTTCCAAGATTTTTCATACCTATTCAAACAAGCATCAATGTCAATGTCAAACATTACATGTTGGCACATGCTCTGTATATCATGAAATTCATAATAAGGTATACCTACAGGTATAGTGAGGAATCCTGACAGGAATTCTTATAGTTACAAGAGTTAGAGTGTATGCAGGCACTCAGGGTAGAACTTACCCAGTTATTTCACACATGATGACCTTGCAATTAAAACCTTTAGGCTTGGCTCTAGACAGACTTGCTGAGTCCACTCCATGATGACCTCCAAATCCATTTCACATGGAACTTGAAAACACTGACAAAGGTTTTCCCCATTGTTTGAAGATGAGCTAATTAATTTATGGTTTAAATTACATTGTTGAGAGAAGTATTTTCATATGGGTAAACGGCGGCTGTTTACTAAGCAAAACACAGCATGCATAGCTAAATTATATTCTGGCAAAGAATCTACTCTGAGTATACCAATTCATATATAAGCAGCATTAGCAGTGAAGGCCATTTCTAAAATTAATTGGGCTCAATAACAATTCCTCATCAATATTAAAATGATTTAACGTGCATGCCAAATATTTATGAAAACTGGAAATCATTTTTAATTACAAGAGGACAAGTACCTACCATAAATGCCAAATAATTAGATGAACTACGTACTCTAATCGAATTTTAATCTTTCAATCAAAGCCAAAATTAAAATTATAAGTAGCTCTAAATTTAGGCCAAGGGCCTAGCCACATTCAATCACTGGTTCCCGTCAGCTCACTGAAGTCAAACAGCGTTGTGCCCGGGCAGAGGTTGGATGGGTGACCCTCCACCATACCTATACCGTGGTGCTCTTGTCTCCTGTCTGCAAGTGGTAAAATGTGGGTTGGCACAATGGATCCAAAGGGGTCTAGGTGCCAGGGGGGGGCTCCAGAAGGCCCCCACCCACCTCTACAATTTACATTTTACATTACAACTCTAAATTTATACCACATGTTCGAGCTAATTAAAAATAATTTAATTTTTAACCACTAATCCAGGACGGTGTGACTACCACTATTATAATACGTCGAACTTCCAAAATAAATTTTGTACAAAAAGATAGGTAGCCAAGAGTCAAATTACATTTTATGGGCTCCTCAGGTGACTGAATCCCAAGACTGTTTTGTGTGGATATCACAGTCAGACCAAAACTAATGGGTAGAAATAGACTTCATTATGGCTCATGAGTGTGATTTTTATGCCTTGTAAATAACAAATAAACAAATGGGAAAATTCTCTTTATGCATTAAATGATATTTTTGATAAAATGACCATGGCATATTTAAAATACTATTGTACAAGCATTTTAAAATGAATAAAAGAAAAATTATTTTGTAAAGATCGTCTGTGGTGGCTTGAAGGCTCATAGATAAGTTGTAATCAGTACTTTTGGAGTTCTCCTCATCTTTAGCATTAAATACCCAGGTATTAACTGATCTGTAGGAATACTTATTTGTCATGGAGACAAAATTAAGTTTTCCCATTTACTATTAGGAATTAGATATATTGTTTAAAATGAAGTCTGTATGGTTTTTGTTCATTACTTGAATTAAAATTCTCTATGCTTAAAATAAAGAGTCACACTAAGTAAATACCATAATTTCTGATTTATGAGACTTTTTTTTCTAAAGATTTTTATTCATCTAATATTGTCACTTTCGTAGCTAGTGTTGAGCTGAATACTAATGGCAATGGGTTTTCCGTATTACTGTGAAATAATATTAATTTCCAAAAAATTTTCCCTGCATATCAACACCAATTATACTTATTTTTACATTTTTGTGCCATTTAGCATGGTATTGCTCCTTATTGTGAGACTTTTAAATTGTCAGTAGCAATAAAAGGGTTATTTACTACCCAACTGGTATTGTCATATCATCATACATACCTTTTATGATGGAAAATATCATGAGTACCATTTTACTTCACTAACAGTATCACTACCTAACAAATATATACATATTAGGGTATTTCACTCACGAAGCAAAATCAACATGAATAACTATTTTTCATGAGAGGGTGGGGTCAACACAGTGGTGAATCTATTGTAAAGCTAATGAGGCTCCGCGAATGAGCTTCAGGTAATTTCAGTGGGACCCTTCTGAAGCAACTTAGTTACCTAACTATTATTTCTGATGATTAAGGAGGCCTCACAGGATGACAGTCAAGCTTCAGGGCCCCAAAATTGTGGATCCCACACTGGATCAACACATTGCCAAAGACCACTGTACTGTGTAGATTCAAGGTGAATCAACTGGAGACATCCCTGTGTTTAAAATTAATGATCACCTTTCAAAAAAGCAGCAAATTCCCTTTCATGCAACTGGGGATTTCATTTCATAATCTGTTGCATAAAATGTGTATTTATAGATCTAATTACCAAACCTTGATGCACCATTTGCCATTGTCGTGCGTCTGAAGCGAGGCGTGAATATTCTGTGAGGTTGCGTTAGGTAATGATTTGAAGGGTCCCGGAAGTAATTCCAAATGAGCTCTTTACTGGGCACGCCCAGCAAATCCCGCACAGAGTGCTTGATTTTCAAGGGTCATTGCTTCGAAGAAACCACAGGGAATTGCTTCACCAACCCGGCCAGAAAATAAGGAATTTGCACGCTACTCCTGCCCTCACACCATCGGGTTGAAGGTCAGATGGCTCTTTGTCCCTTCTCATGAATCACTAATGTGATTTATGCTCGGACTGAACAAATATGTACTAAAATATCGTTTCGTTAAAACATGAGAATGAAAGTTTTAGTTTTTGATAGGCATCGAACTATTTAAGCTTGGAATTTTGAGCAGGCGCCCGCGGCGTAGATATCTAGCTATCAATTCATGCATATCCAAGAGAGGTCACATTTCAATATGATGACCAAGAAAATATAAAATGATATGCTCCACAGTGTACAATGCCAACCATAATGCTTTACAGTGATGAATAAAATGATACCACTGGATAACTACTATTTTCATATCTTGATTACTTACTTAGATGACATAAAACAATCTGTGCTCAACCCGAAGGTTGGTTTTTGATAGTTGAGGGCGTTGAGGGTACACCTCACCCCGTACTAAGCCATCGCTGTGTGGAATTCACGAATTCAGGGTAGGGGGGCCAATTCCTTTCCCTGGGCCACCTGCGATTTCCTACTAAGTTTTAACTCAAAGAAAATCACGTAGATATTTAGGTGGAAGTGTCCAAAGAGCTTTTGCTCAGAATTTGAACCCGGGATCCTACGGTCTGAGGCCCAGCACTCTACCCACCATACCAACACGACCCTCATATCCTGATATATGACATATCAGGAAAGAAAAAATTAATTTTCAAGGAATTGGCATTCTGCATGCCACTTAAGGGCACTGGGCTTTTATTGAATTGCATAATGGGCGCAAAATTATTTTTCGCAGGAATAAAGGATATTGTAGGAAAGCAAGTGATATAAAAATAATTTAACATCGATTCCGTCAACTGTATTAGCACTTAACCAAATACGTGTAATGCCTTGTTCACAGACGGCCTGGAACATTACGAGAATGAACGAGAATTCAGACGCACATATTCAATTCGTTCCTTCAGGTGTCCATTCTGCCGATGCTAATATTGAGCTCTTTCATTTCTAGTCAATTGGAGATGCACCTGCTTTCCGAAAATTTTCTTCTTTTTTCTAGGGTTAAGGCATTATTCTAACTCATGAATTTATTGGTTGTTTTTTCTCGTTTCCCCTGTATAACAATTTATCTTCCGTAATGCCGAAACAGGATAAATATGCGCTCTTTTCATAGAGGTGTTCGACGCCCACAGTGAGACAGGTACAAACACGCAGAGAGGCAGGAAAATATAGTATTCTTAGTTGTGCTGACAACAGAAGGAAATATAAAATGAAAACGCAATTTAATCTGGATTTATTGATAAAAATATCACCTTCAGATAAACAAAGACAACACAAAGATTACTTCGAATAGAATTATAAATATTTACGGAAAAAAGTCTTGAAAAAGTCGCAGAGGTTTATTCATATGGAATAAGAATGACCAGCGAAAAAAGAAGGATAAATGAAATCATTAGAGCGATATCCCGGGCCAAAAAGCTGCTATTCTACCAGAATAAAAATTCTCAACGGGCTGGGAATGCCAGCCTACTTCATCCAAACGCGTATCTGAAGCAGACTGCCTTACGGGAGAGGGTCTTGGTCGACGACACGAGCAGAAAAGTCAAGATTGGAAGCATTTGAAACGCGAAGTTACAAAAGAACGATGAAGGCCAAACGGAGTGACAAATGGAAACGTTATGACACGATTTGAAGAAAATGGAAATCTCATGGAAGTTTGAAAAGAAAACGCTACAGCCTTAACGGAAATATCTTAAAACACGGTAATATAATGGATACGTAAAGGTGGCCGGAAATAAGGTGAGGAGAATCACAGCCGAGATTTATCGTCCAAGTAATGAAGGGCGTAAAGGAGAAGAAATATGATAACAAGAAGCGATTACCTGATACAAAAATGGAGAGATGGATCAAACCAATCTTAGAATTGATAATCAGGGCAACTATTTCCAAACCAAATTTCTTTTCAAATGCCACTCCGAATGATTCGCCAATTGGGGCGTTTAATTCGGAACCGAAATAGCAATTTTGTACAAGAAATCGTTAGATGGAAACGAAAAAAGAATTTTAGTGGAAAAATTAATCTTCTAACCACTACCATTCACTCATAAATCAAAAATTAAAATAAGCAAAAGGTGACGCCCACCGAAAAAGCTGCTATGATAACATTGACGTTATTTTCCTCCCGTCCTTGACTGCTTTTCGAGGAAGGGAAGGGAGTGGAGGGGGGTTCTCGGAAGGTCTGCTCATACAAATGCTGTCGCACATGCTCCTATTGGCAGAGTCAGCCGTGTCCCTCCCTTTGCAATAAGGCGAAGTAGTTTCGCGGGCTAAGTTGTGATTGGACGAAGTCGATATACGTCAGAGGTTGCACCACGCCCACTTTCCCGAAAGGGTTAAAAACATCAGTGTTTCGCCGCTTATAACTCGAGAAATAATTGACGGATCACAAAACGAAAAAGTACGGGTCTTTTTATTTTACAAACCCTATCAGATTCGGCAATAAAAAACATGGTAAACGACACCATTACCACAGAGAGGAGAAGTACCGCTTCTCCAAAAAATGCCAATGATCGCTTTATGGCGTTAGGAAATCTCGCCAGAAATGCTCTTATCTGCTGTGAATAATTTGATTCCACCCATTATATCAAGAGCGATCCACGTCCATATATTTGGCTCAACCGGAGTACATTACACATTGGCAGGGGATACGCTGGAGGAGGGCGCACATTGAGCAAAGTACCTTAATTCGAAGTTTAAATCGTCTCATTCTTGCGTAGTCAAATACATCATTTTGGCCCCGACAGTAAGTTTCGACTTCGTTTCTGAAGTAGTGAGGGGAAAATGAACATAAAACAAAGAAAATTATCAAAAAATATGTTAAAAGTTAGATACGAGGTTGTGATCTCATTCACGCAGTTTCGGAAAAAACATGAAATTAAGAAGAATAGGTAGACTCAGTATATTCAGTGATTTCTTGGAGTGTAGCATCGATATGAAATTGGATTTCCTGAGTTGGTTCATCGAAAAGTAGTCAAAGACAAATTCCGAGCAGTCGATATGAGGTGTAAATCATTCTACTCTTTCCTGGGAATAAAAATTTTCCAAGGCATGAAATGTAGAAATCTGTCTCCTTCACGAAAATACTTCAAAATCACCAGTTTTCTTAACAGGAGTTGGATTTTCCGGCCTTTATCCTTTGTTTTCCACTCGCTTCATAGCCAGAGCAAGATTTGGACATCCACAGAGCATGAGAGAACCCGAAAATAAATACGAAAAAACTTGCACGCTGAAATATTTTCTTCTAACTTTGAGCTTTCTTGAGCTATGAGAAACTTTTTTTTTGTCTCAGCACACACTTTGCTTCACAATATGTCACTCTAACATGGAAGCATATTGGACGAATGACTCTCATTACTAAGGCAGTCGGCATAAAATACGCTGTCACGACAACGTATGGCCATAATGCCTTGCATGCCAACACGGCCGAGAGTACTGGCGCCGGTGCAGCGGACGCCACTGGCTAGTGTCCACTTCAATTCTCACGTTTGGTGCATTTCTGGTCGTGTGGTTGATTCGCTCACGAACACGAGCTGTACAATGTGCTGAGAGATGTTTTCATGAAATTTATTCAGTGCCTACCACTCAAAAGTTACGCTTTTTACGGCTGCGCACATCCTTACGACATGAAACTGAATTGAATTGATGACGAGGTCGCAAAACTCCCATTAATAGGCATGTAGACTCGCTGGACTGAACTACGTCGTCTATTACTCCATTCTTCGTAGAGTTCGGTGCTCAGCTTGATATGACATTAGATTCCGATATGTAATAATCATTAACACATAAACAACAATTTTTTTATCGAAGACACCCACGAAACGACGCCTTTAGAGGAGAACTGATGGGGTAAAGCAACATACATGAGGATTTTGAACGAGGTAAGAAAATCAGGCCTCAACTCATGCCGAGAATAAATTTTACAACCATGGGCAATCAGTTAGCCAGTAAGCTCAGGTGAGCTCATGCTGGCGATATTCTAGTCCTGCCGGCCTGGGTAGCCAAGTCGGTAATCTAAGGTTGCGTAGTCCAAAGGCATAGTATACGAATGGATTCGGGTTCGAAACCACCCATAGGCATGGATGTCGTGTTGACATTAAGAATAAGGGTAGGTCAGATGTTGCGATATGATCTCCACGGTTGGAGCAACTCAGAAACGAATTCTACAAGTAATTTACTGAAAGTCGAAGTGAGAAATGATTGACGCAAACTTATGGGTGCGGATTCATTCTCGTTTGAGGAGTATTTTGAACGAAAATTCTTGAAATGTCAAGGACTAGAAGAGAAATACTGAGCTGTGGGAAGAAAAAATGAAGGGTATTAATGCGCCACAGACGAAATCTACAAATCCCGCCTGCGGCAGAGGTTTTTCACGACTATAGTACTATTCCCAAATAGATAACTGCTTGGAGAACACTCTGAATGCAGTACTCCATGGCACGCTAAACCGTGGACCACTGTGTCATTGTTTAAGAATAACATCTTGCCTACGCCGGGTTTCTCTCCACCCTTCCTCTGTTTCAAGTACCCCAAAGAGTACTTAAATGTCTCAAATCACCTTAACCCTTCCCATGTAACTACTTTTGTATGCTACTTGAATAACATAAAATCTCTTCATACGTACATCAGTCCAAAAGGGATCCCGGCTAATTCTGACTCTCTGATCATCGCCGATTTTCCCAGGTGCAATAATACCCTACCACCGACTTCTGGTCCTCCCATTCCTCTACATCTCTTTCAATAGTACAATCAAGGATATTAGAAGAGTTAAAATCGCTCAGAAAATAAAAGGGAACTATTTCGAGTGCACATCCGTAAGTTCCAAAATTGCAACAGATTATGTATAAGTTAGGGAAAATAGGGAGATGATTTTAGGACACCAGTGCAATTCACGGGAGTCATATACATGGACACTGTTTCGTGTCTTCGTGTTTAACACTGAGAGAGGGTCGCTTGGATTTTGGCGATAGGTGCTCCCTGATTACATGACATTTTTTCCAGAAGGTGATGGTTAGATCTTCAATTCAGCGAATATTTTGTGGAAGATAGGTACGTACAATGGAGGGTGTAGATCTCCCCTCCCTTCTGATTGTTTCTGATTCTGATATTTTCACCCTTTACAACTGACCTTGAAGTAGAGGAGGTAGACAAAAATAAAACATGAGAAACCCTTAAGGAGGTTGATCCGAAAAGTGAAATTCATGTCATTTTTTTATATTTTCAGCACTTATAGAACTAAAGTTCCTCTATCTAATAAAGTAAAGATAATTACACCAACCCATATTCCTTTTTCCACAAATTGCATTTGAAATTGCGTACGATTAACGGCGAGAAAGGCCGTCACATGGGAATATAATGTTTAAAAATACCATAGTGTCATGTCATTTTTTCAAAAAACTGGTATTTTATGCGTAATTTCACAAGACATAAAATGACACGAAAAAAAGGCATCAACCCAACGTATTTTTCGCTAAATCCACCAATTTCTTCGCTTATAGCAGACGAAATGCGTTAGTTGTCTTAATGTGGCGCTGCTGTCGCTCTAGCCAAAATGCATGGCGTATGAATAATATCAATACTAATGAGATATTAAAGCATATTTCAGAAAAATATTACAACATAACGTTTGATAGTAATATTCTGGTGTTATACATTAGTAAATTCATTGAGTACATGAATTTATTTCTTTAAAGTAAATGCTGAATTGACTTCATCGTCGAGCTGATTAAAATTATCATAAAACATTTATCCTTCGACTTTACATCGTATTTCTTGTGATATTTACGACTTTCAATAGCTTAGGTAATTTTCTTTGTGAAGTAAGGATCACTTAGCAGGCATATACTCGAGAGAGCAAACCATTATGTTTTGAGGAGCTCGATCCCATCGATGCTTGCATGTATTTTAATGAGCTAGGTTGAATCCGGAAATTGGGATGGATGCATTCCAAGTGCAATCCGTCTACAGAGCTCATGTGGCTGACAAGAGAGAAAGATGATCGTTTTGTCAGGGATTTGTAGCACTTTCAAGGCAAATTTAAAGTTGGTAGACTGGAAAAAATGACCTTTTCAGGAAGTATTCGTGTGAATTAATAATTAAAATGCACCGGTATTTATTTGATTGCTCATTTATTTGCAAAAACGAATATTGTTAATTTTGCAAGCTAAGAGACATGGTTTTATTTAGTACCCGGTTTTACCCACCCATTTAACAAAACCCTCAAATAATGGTGGATCAGCAAAATTGGATTTTTATGGAGGTTATATTTATTATTTCATTTTCCGTCAAAATTTTTAATAATCCATGAGAGGAGATGTGTGTGAAGACTTATAGAACTTCATTTCCAGAATTTTATGTTGAAGAGTGGGTTGGTACATATAAAATTGTTTGGTACCCGGTTTCACCATACTTTCTCCTACAGCAATTTCGTTCGTAATCTTGGACTCGCCCTTACTATCTGCTGTGGAACCATTATGTTAATGATTTCTGTAATAACGTAATGTTAATATAACTCCACATCTTCTCAACCTTCAAAAACATCTACTCCCAATGACCACCCGAAAAATTCTAACAGTGGCACTGATTTTCCAGTTTGACTATTGTCGCATTGTCTCTAATAATATGCCCTAACGAGTCAGATCAGATGTTACACGTGACAACTTGATTTTAATTGTTTTATGCTATGCATGATTTTGCTCGATCTTCGAAAGGAGTACGTCCATAATTTTAGCTGGCTCTAATTCACGGACAAAATAAAATATTACTGGGGAAGCTTCATCTATATATTATTCCAGGAGAAAATCCCTAACTTCTTTCCACGTGTTCACATTCAGGTCACAGATCTCCCGGAAAATACCGCGCACAATCAACTCACCGCATTTTTCTATCCACCGAGCAGATGTATACAATAAGCCATTTCTACTCTCTGCCTCGAAATTATGGAACGCCTTCCCCAGAACTCAAAGACCAATAATTCCTTAAACTAATTCATTGAAAACTTTTATGAGCTTCTTTATAATTCGGAGTCATATCAGTATGTCCGTGTAATTGCTATGATATGCTTCTACATAAGGTATAAAAGTATTCATTTTTAGTATCTGGTTTCGCTTCATGACCAAATTGTGTGTACAGTAATTATACAGTTCATTTGTTATAATACGCTATAATATTACCGTGTAAAATGCAGAATTAGTCCTGAAGTTTGCTCAGTTGGTGACACGCCGAGCGCTATAAATTATATATTCTATTCTAAAATTAGATTTGCTTACATAATTCTATTTTGTATTATTTTTATTGACAGCATGGAATGAAAGAAATGATTTCTTCTGGAATTACGTACAGCATGCCAACAAGGAACTTCATGGGGATCGAGTGTGATGGCTACAGTACTGGCCTCCCATCCTGAAGCCCCAGGTTCGATTCCCGGAAGTGGCGTCTTTTTCAGTGGCAAACCGTCCCATGACTTGATTGCTTAGTGTAGAGCATTTCAGGTTCAGTACTCCGTCCGTCGGATGGGACGCTAAGCCGTAGTCCCCTTGTCGCCTGTATTTCAGAGTAGGCTAATGCCGACGCCGAGTTTCTCTCTACTCTTCCTCCGATCCCTGAAAAAGCTTGCCAGTTCCTAATTACCCATCTATCCTAAATGGCGCAAATGATCTCAGCTGTCGGTCGCTCCCCATAAATAACTAGGGAACATCATGAAAAATGTTTTCTAATGACTAGTAGAAGGTGCTTGCTTTTAGAGTTTGCGTTTGAAAGTAACCCTATAGAGTACTCTTATTTTTAGATTAATGATGGAGGAATAGTAAGTAGGTATATTCAAAACCACAGCAGAATTAAAGAGCACATAATGCAATGTCGGAGGAAGAATCAAGTTCGGCTGTGATAGGCGGACGACAAAGACGTCTAAAGCCGATGCTTTCCGAGTTGCTGTGTGTTCAAAACAACGTTGGAAGAAGGGGGCTGGGAGGAGTGGGGGGTTAATAATGTGGTAGGGGGACGGAAAAGGCGGCCAAGTGAGTCAGCTCATCGTCTTCCATTTTCTATCACTTCCCCATCACCTCAACAGCCTTGTCAGATTACGGTTGGTGAGGCTTGCAGAATGGATGTAGCGAGAAGCAAGGAGAGATCTACATCCTCCTTTCTTCAAAGACCCCCGTAGGCCTGTGTTTCTTACGTGATCTCTGACTCATCCAAAATTGAAAGGCCCTCGACTTCAAAAATCGCCTCCATCGGTTGCGACTGCTCGCCGCCAGGAGGATTTTCAGCAGAAATGTAGCTTGCCAGTGGGCGAGACGAGTCCTTGCATGAGTTCTTTTTACTCATACCCCATTCCCTGTAAAGTTTTCCTAAAGGGTTTCCTAACAATCAGCGAATTTTTAAGGAAGTTTGAATCGTTATAAAAATCATAGTTCAATGGAACAATGGAAATAAGTCTCTATACAGCTAAAATATGGGAATTCCATTGTACGTACCTATCATACACAAAATGTTCGCTGAATCGAAGATCTAACCATCACCTTCTGGAAAAAATTTCATGTAATCAGGGAGCACCTATCGCCAAAATCCAAGCGACTCTCTTTCAGTGTTAAACACGAAGACACCAAACAGTGTCCATGTATATGACTCCAGTGAATTGCACTGGTGTCCTAAAATCATCTCCCTAGTTTCCCTAACTTGCACATAATCTGTTGCAATTTTGGAACTTACGGATGTGGATTCGAAACGTTCCCTTTTATTTTCTGAGCGATTGTATCTCTTCTAATATCCTTGATTGTATTATTGAAAGAGATGTAGAGGAATGGGAGGACCAGAAGTCGGTGGTAGGGTATTATTGCACCTGGGAAAATCGGCGATGATCAGAGAGTCAGAATTAGCCGGGACCCCTTTTGGACTGATAGATGTATGAGGAGATTTTATGTTATTCAAGTAGTATACAAAAGTAGTTACTTGGGAAGGGTTAAGGTGATTTGAGACATTTAAGTACTTGTTGGGGTAGGTACTTGAAACAGAGGAAAGGTGGAGAGAAACCCGGCATAGGCATGATGTTACTCTTAAACAATGACACAGTGGTCCACGGTTTAACGTCCCATGGAGTACTGCATTCAAAGTGTTCTCCAAGCAGTTATCTATTTGGTAATCAGTACTATAGTCGTGAAAAACCTCTGCTGCAGACGGGATTTGAATGCGTCTGTGGCGCATTAATACCCTTCATTTTTTCTTCCCATCGCCGAATCTCATAAAGTCGGTAACGTGCTGGCATAGCTATCCAAAGGTCACGGGTTCAAATCCCTATTTTATCAAATATGTCGTGTTCGTCTTGGGTTCATGCATAGGCTTGCTTGTGCATTATAACTTCATAATTTCAGGGTAATTTAAGATAAATTTCTCTCTCTAGTGGATTATGCTCCATAAGGGAAGGGATAAGCTTCAACCCATGGCCGACTTCATAACAGGCCATGACATGCATATATGGCAACATCCCATGGGGGTCCTATCGCTACTTCGTGAATGCTTGGTGTCTGTACGTGTGGTGTTGATCGTGGTGACCGAAAACTAATTTTTAAATAGTTTTCTTTGAATAATCCGTCATAACTGTGACACTCAGATGTGACTAAAGGTATGTAGAAAAATTTGGTATGATTATTATCAGTAGAAATTGAAAAATGCTTTATATTTATCAATCTGTAAAATCTCTAATCGACCATGTGCTCACGCTGTGTGCTGAAAGTGAAGGCGATTAAATCTTTAATACTGGGCCCAGGGAATAGTTAAAAGTGGATTATTGTCTTGAGTAAGGTGTATTTTACGTAATGAATTGTAAATGAATTCCACCATATCTGCCCTGAGACAACTTTATTAGAACATAATTTTATTTCATTTGCCTATTATCTCAAGACAGTTGTTCATATCATTTGTGTTATAGTTATTACTTTTTTATATGATTTAGCATTCTCGTATAGGTGTCTAATTCCGCAACAATGAATTCTCAAGCTCTAGGTACTTAGATTGTGCGTTTTGTGGAATAATAATTCAGTGCACAATTAATGTGCGTTTTTTGCTTGAGCGTTCGCATTTTGTGATACACGTTCGTGTTTATCGTGATTAGGTATTAAACCGGTGCCCTGATTATCAAATTTTGTTTTTCTTTGTTGTTCAAATTTAGCATCGTGTGCATAATCAAACACGAAAATAATGGCTGCGTATTATTCTTTATTTCAAGATGCCCCGCCGATGTTGTGTCACGGTTTACAAAAGCAACTACACTTCGCAGAAGGAAGAGGAATACATCACAGTGTTTTATTTTCCTGAAGAGGAGTGTCGTAGGAATTTGTGGCTGTTCAGGGGGAATTATAATGTCTTCGTTGTGCAAGTCCTTGACGCAGAGAAGAAGTTTAGGGTGAAAGGACTGCTTGGACTTCGTTCCGCCAGGTATGTACCAATTAATTTGCACAGCAATGTATTGGAGGAGGATATGGAACCAAATCGTGGTGGTGAGTGGTGAGTGATTTCACACAATTCCATGACATTGTTTATGAATATGATAGACATATCGAGGTGGACATGGATGTCATTATGTACATACATAGCAGGTTACTGTGCATTAAAGGCAAAGCAGAGGATTGGTTGTGATTTGTGCTCGAGTAACTTAAGCAACTGTGATGGGGCGACCAATGAATACTTTGATGACATTAATAGAGGTGGCTTGACAATACCGGCATCTATTGTAATTGACGTGGTGCGGCATATGCATGCAATCATGCAGTGCCTTATCTCAGTCAAATATGAAGACGCTTTTCTTTCCTGTGCTGTGATTAAGCATCCTTGTGGAGATTAAGTGAAGTACTCTGTGACCTAAAATGTACATTCCCAGTCCAGCTAATAATGTCTACTTAGATGATTACCGTTGAGAGACAATAGCATTCAAAACTGTAGGAAATGAAAAATGACCAGTAGGCCCATGTTGTAATAAATAACAAATTCTCTTTCCTTTTCTTCCGGGAATCGTACCTAGTGTTGATCAGTCTTACAATTAAATCCACCTGGAATGCAGGTCATTGAGATGTTTGACAACAACTGAGAATTCATATCATGTGATATTAATTTGATAGAAGTGATGCTATTACAAATCAGTTTTTAAATTCAAGTTACAGGTGAAGATTTGTACTAAGAATTTATCCTTTTAAATGATGATTCTTTAACCTGCCTAAAATTTATTGGTTGGGTTTTAATTGTTAATATGATGTCACAAATTTTATTTACAAAAGATTTTATTTACTAGAAATTTTAAAGTGAGTTCCTACCCTGGGAAGATAACTTTTTCTGTGATTTACTTAGTGAGGAGACAGAACATTTGAATGTGTGGATTTATACTAAAATGCGCATGTAGTTTAATAATAAGAATCATTTAGTGATCATTTTACATTGGATATGTAGAAGATGAGGCATGTCACTTAATTGAAGATAAAAACTTCACATTTTATGGATACACAGTTTACACTCAAATATGAGTAAAAAAAATTAGGTTCAAATTTTTGTATAGGTATAATGAAACATTTCCGTGAGTTTGGAGAGGTTTTTGTTTGAAGTATGAATTTTAATCACTTCATCTTTTTAATGTCTTCGGGCATAGTTAAATGTAAAGACCTCCCATTTTTTAACAATTTATATGCATGTTATTGATTTTACTTGATAAATCATGTGCGGTATAGAAAAGACAGTGAATTGAAAGTATTAAAATATGACACCTGATTTACGTCTGTTTAGATATTTGGCATGAGTTAATGCTGACCCAGAATCCAACCACGAAAATCTGACACATCATCCTTATTCAAGTTGTGAGGTCATACTAAGTTTTCTTTCTTTTTTCCTTGGAATATGGCCATTTGCGCTGACCATACTAGAGGAAACAGCAACAAGTAAAGGATACAATGGACTAATGCCTACAGAATACTTTTACCCATGAGGTCAAAATAAGCTGTTTGTAAAAAAAAAAGTACATGTTGTTGATGGGATATCATCTCACAAAAGCCTACTTAACCTTATGTACATTGATTGTAACAATAAAAAATATTTACTCAAACGTTTTATTATTAAAAGTGGAACAAATCTTAGGTATAGAAATGTATTTTCTTAGTTGCCATTAAGGTACTGTAGTGCAGGTTGAAATTTCATTTGATGTAATCGCGGTTAACTTTTTCACCAGGGGATAGGAAAAATATCTTACTTGGAAAATGTGTTTCAATGGTTGGTTCTTCGCTTTTTCACAACGTACAATTTTCTACAACGTAAGTAAATTATCTTACAATGATTATACTGTATTCAGCCTTATACACGATGTTTCCAGGAATAATAAGACATGAAATGTGCACTTTTCTTGCTCTTGGGCGTCGCGATACTAGAAATTCACCGGTGAGGCCAAATGACCAGCACTGCGGTTAATCATATCGCACGGTTATTCGCATAAGCGCCCCCGAATGGTCTTTCAAGCTAGGGACATTCCGGCCGGGACTGTGTGGTGATAATTCTTCAAAGCATTTCCGCGGTTTCCTTCGCTACGGTATTTTTTTCAGTTCTCAGTCTCTGTATCTAAAGAGACCTATCATCAATTATGATCGAAAGACTAAGGGCTAAATGAAAGAGATCAGTTTTATTTTGTTTCAAAGGGTAGGAGTTCGTCAGCTCTCTCCTCACGCCCCTCTGCCGCAGCAGACGGTCGCCGGACCCCGTAGGACCCCTAACGTCACGTGTAGCGATGTTGCCAACTTGCATGTCATGGCCTGTTATGAAGTCGGCCATGGTTAACCGCTTTAGGCGAGTTAAATATCACCCATTTTACTAGGGCCGAAGGGAAAATTACATTCCATTGACTCTGACACATACTTTGGGTGAGTTTGCGTAACTGAACAATCCCCTCCCTCAGTTGAGTGAAGCTCCCTGATGAAATAAGATATCCTGGATGTAAACAAGATATTTGTTTTCAGTTGTCTCTGATATTTGATCCTCAAGTGAAGTAACTCGATCTGAAAATGAAGTTCTCAAGCTGGGTGGTTTGCAGGTGTCTTTCTTTCTCCATGGTGTAAGCTTCTTACCATCAGCAATATTTTTCGTGGGAACCGCTTTGTCTATTCTATCTCAGGAGTATCAGATTCTTCTAAGTTTGCTTTAGGTCGCTCTCATCCCTCAGCTATCCCTCTTAGTATAAAGGCCTGGTTACACGATACATTAACACGTACGGGTTCATGTACATTTGCGTGAATGGTTTCTGCACAACTTGTGCGAATGCATGAATCAAATAGAACAGGTTCTATTTTCTGTTCACGCATTCATTCATTTGTACATTTTGGGGTGGTTTCACGGTACATTTTCGCGTTCATTCTCGCGTTCATTCATTTACACATTAACTCGTACGGGTTAATGTATCGTGTAACCAGGCCTTAAACCCATGATTCGCAGCGATAGATGCAGTTGGAAGCAAGCGGAAAAAATTGAAGAGAATGATTAATCAATGTGGCTCAACGGGACACATCACTCCCGCTCGACCGGTCGTATATTGTCATGATTTCGTGACTTACTTCACTTTAATTCACTTGAAATTTACAACAAATAGACTTATTTCAAGGTAAAACTTTTTCCCAAACATTAAAAAAATATCTCAGAGCATAAATAAACCACCAGAAAATTGCCAAAAAATATTAGGGATATTTTTACAAAAACAAAAATGTAAAGAGAGAGAGGGATGTATCAATCCGCCTAGTAACCGAATGGTAAATAACAGCCGTCATGGCTGAGAGGTAAACTCTGTATTTGGTCATTTTCGATAAGCAAACCGTGATTTTCGCCGAACAAATGCTCGGATGATGATGCAAAAAGTTACGCCTTTTCTCGCAGTCATTCGGTCAACTCTGAATGTACACAATAATACACCTTAGAAAAACAATACTAATTAACCTTGTAACACCATTCGGCATTTAACTAGAGAATAAGCGATTATATAAAGTATTACATATGATGCATACTATTATGCATAAGTATTATACATTATGTATTTATACATACGTGATGGTGGCAGGCTACGTCCATCGTAAGGTGACTGATGCTGCAAGCGATAGAGGAAACTTGTGAAAGGATCGCAGAGCCAACTTCCAAGTCAAGAAGATTGGTAGAGGGAGACGGGGGAGTTGGAAGGATGAGGGAGATGGGGGGGACGAAGACGATGAGGGTGATGGGGGGAGGAGGGAGATGGAGGAGGAGGGAGAGGACGGCTGAAATGTGTCTTCGCGAGTTTGTCCTAGGACACCTGGAATTATGGTCCCATCGACATTCTATTGCCACGAAGTGCTTACTGTGGGTTTAATTGCGTTTAGGCTGATTTAACCATTTATTACGTGGCAGGATATAGGTGTGCTAACATGCCAGGTTCCAGTCGCTACCGAAAATGTTCTCCTAATTCAAAATCGAAACTCGCCGCTAAGAGGAAGCGGAACTAGTGTTTGAGAAATCTTGGAAGCTCGTGTCTCAAGAATCTCACCGATTTGTAAAGTCTGTTTTGGCCATTCTTCGTTGTCACTACCGATGTTTTTTTCATTTTTTTATAAGATTTTAGGAAAAAGTTATGCCTCCTAAAGTTATACAAGGGAAGATTGGCCGAGGCAAAGTGGATAGTCGAGCATGAGCGGTGCTGTTGAGGAGTGTTGTCATAAAAGATCGGTTACAAAAGATTATATCGGTTATATTAGATACCCCAGTCTACCTTGTAAATTAGGGTAAAGAAAGCACGCAATGGCGTTCTATCTCCCTACACCGATGCAGTTAAAAGGTTGCAACATTTTTTAACGTTTTTCACATGAGCTCAGGAGAAGAAGTTGGTTCAATATATCGACTTTTTGAGGTTTATTGGTTTCACAATTACTGACCGAGAACGTGCCTTTGAACCAGCCGAGAAAAAAAGTATCCTGTCAATAAAGAAAAATGTAAATCTGGAATGGACTGGATGTACACAGTAATTCTTTCGGGTGCATACGTGCTACGGTAGTATGATACAAAGGACTGAAAAAATGGGTCTAATGAAGAGCCTTCCTATACCAACAAATGCCCCCCCTCCCCCCTTACTCCCTCTCCTCACGGTTCGCTGTTGTTTTGAACACTAGTGACAACAAGTAGAAAAGCATTGACCGTATTGACGTTAGCAGACGGCTCCGTCCCTAGCCTACTACACCCGCACCTGATTCTTTCTCTTCTCCTCACTGCTGGAATGAAATATCAAACTATGTGTGATATCTCATTCCAGCAGTGGAGTTGAGTATTCTCACAATCCCCCCCTGATTATTTTAAAAATTACATTACAATAGGGTACTTCAATTACTTCATTAATTAATAATATTGGAATTAATTAATATAATTGGATTTTTTTCTAAAATGGTGCTGCAACAAGTGTACGGTGAATTGGCATGGAATGACCCTGTTATGTTTCGAATAGTATATAGCTACTAATCCTTTTCCATACGACAGATAAAGCATGTTTGGAGTAAATCAAACCCTGCCACACACCTTCATAGTGGCATGCAGGGTATTAGAGTACATATAGATAGATAATGCTTTTCGTCAGGAAATTAGGTCATGATGACGCCTCCGCGTTTAAACGCGCGTTGCGCAAATTATGGAAAAAAGGACAGTGCAATTTATATCCCTTTTGAAAAAATCCTTCCATCACTAAGATCGCTCTAATCGATCCAATCGTATATTACCTCTTGAGAGACAACTTTTCTCTTCTTCCCATTATCAATCTCCTCATACTCGTTTTTATTCACAAGCAGGAGAACATCCTGTTGGTACAAATACGCGTGAAGCAATTACCAACGCACAGACTCCCTCGACCGATTTCGACATCACTGCGTCATCAATAATATATTTCACCGGAGGTACTTGATTACAGATCCATCGGTTTAGAAAGAGAAAAGAGAGGGAAGAGGTGGATGATCGGGAGAACTGGGAGCAAGTGATAACGAAGTCAACGGTTTTTCACTGTGATGGTGGACAATAACACGGGAAAAACACACGGCTTTGGTATGGCACGCGCAAACTAATCGTTACCTGTGGACCCTTCGGTATTCGACAAAACGAAGTCCGAGGGAATTCATTCAGTACTGAATGCAAGTTAGTTCTGAATCCGGTAGTGGTACGGTTCAATCGTCTCCAGGCGAGAGTGGCACAGCATCTGACATCCCAGTCAAATATCAGGGTTACGCTTGTTTCGAAACGGACTGTGCGGTTCGAGCTATGGTGATCGTGAAACATCATTTGTGAATATAACATGAAATATTAACTGGCCCCACAAAATTGTTAATGGTCCAGAAGTTAACACTTGAAAGTGCATTTCGGCACTTCTGCACAAAATTATGAGGTTGGACATTTTCTAAGCCTGGTTCCATTTCGAATCGTTTAGTATGAGAATAGATGACGATAGGTCACAAAGGGAATGTGGTTGGGTAGACTATGTGGATATATTCCGTTGGATTCCCGCAAATGGATCTACAAAAGAGATATACAAATCTCTTTCCATTTAAATTTAATTGCGACAATTTCAATCAAGATCAGAGAAGCTCAACGCAGTAGGTGGAAGAGACAGAGTAGCCGAAGTCAAAAAGCGACGTGCTCTATCTTTTGTCTGCCCAACTTGTTAACACCATAGGTAGTACCATCAAGTGAAATTTGAATAAATAAATTTCTAGTAGATTTCTAATTGACAAACCAAAGGCCTCAGGGGGTACTTGTTATACTCTCTCTATAACTTGTGGTAAACAATTAAGGCATGAAGATCAAATGGATCGACCGAGTAACTTAGCCGACAAGTTCTAGGCAGGGGAGGATCCGAGAAAGGGGGTATGGGGTGTTGTCCCCCCCAAACAATGATTTCAATAATACATATCGATAGACTGTCTTTTCATTGGAGGGGTGGGGGTAAGGAGGACAAGACTGGTGACCGCACCTACAAACCTGACGTCTAGGTCCACCCCTGGTTCTGAGAGGGGCGGTAGAAAAAGAAAAGTCTGCAGAAAACCTTGAAAAGAAGACGCGATAACTTAATCGGCCATATCTTGAAACATGATGGGCTGATGAAGACAGCTGTCGAGGGACAAGTGAATGGAAAGAATGGAAAAGGAAGGCTTCGCATGAGATATAAGGAGCAGGTTGTTAAGGAAGTGAAAGAGAAGAAATATGCAAATATGAAGAGGTGGGCTGATAGAAAAATCGAGTGGAGAGCCTCGTCAAGCCAATCCAAGGTTGGCCCATGATGGTGATGAACATTGAGCATGAAAAAGTATGGTGACTACGAAGATCAAGAAACCAGGAGGTGTGTTAAAGATGGGTTTATTCAATTTGCGAAATGGGCGAATGGAATTTCCCGTGCGAAAGGCGATATGCAAGTGTGGTGCACCCATGCAAAGGATCGTGATGAATAATTTCAAGAGTGGTGAACACGTACAAGCCGAAAATGGACTGTAAATGAGAGGCGTAGAAGAAACAAAAAACTTTAAATATCCCGCAGACTAAAGAAACCAATTAAAATGCATAAAAACATAAGAATATTCTGCGATTGGAACGCCATCGCCGCGGGAGGTACAGAAGTGAAATTAAAGGAGAACAAGGAAAGAGTGATATCAGAAAAATTCAGAAATATTCAAGCTACGACGTACATTATTAAGAGGAAACTGTTATAAAAATTATCAAAAAGCAAATAGGTACACGTAATAAAAGATATGTGACGGAAGAAAGTCCAAACGTTTTTGCATTTATAGGGAAAGGAGATTGAAAACCATGCATTATGAGAAAGAGATACTAGTTGCGATCATAATTCTGTACGATTATGAGTACCAATTCAATTTCAAAAACACTACTGAAGAAAATAGCAATTGGCAAGTGAATGAATTAAAAGGCTAAATCAAGGCTATTTTTCGGCAGCCATGTGGTTTCCCACAACTGAGGAAGTAACCATAGCGGAAGAGTGGTAATGATACGACGATGAAAAATTCCAATCCCCCTTGCTCTCTAGTAACCATAGAAGACACCAAAATTACTCGAATGAAAATCTGCCAATAATTATCGAGAGAATTCTTACGCCTCGATCAGATAAAAACGATTGAGTAGATCCTATATTAGCCCGCTGCGGAAGATACATGCATCATATTCTATTAATCGTTGCAGGACGGCGAAACATCAGCTTTGCCAAATGCGATATGTTCCGTTAATGCACTTTTCACGTTATCGCCTAGGTACCGTTGGTCTCGCGTAGGAATCCAACCCATGGTGTTGTTATTTTGTCGACTCTACCGAATGGAGACGAAACGAAATATCACCCCGAGAAGCAGTAGTGCGGGGAAGGGCA
The DNA here is from genome assembly GCA_933228895.1 of Platycnemis pennipes. NCBI lineage: Eukaryota > Metazoa > Arthropoda > Insecta > Odonata > Platycnemididae > Platycnemis > Platycnemis pennipes. The sequence continues at coordinate 36,125,229 of OW121846.1, read as the reverse complement.
GGGGTTAAGGGGTCACGCCCGACCACAAGTGCAGGCTAATGGCTGAAGCAGCTCCCGGGGTCCCTAGGCCTGTTTTCCCTCGGGAAGCCTTTTACGCCACGTAGAAGCACCAGATGCCCTACCAAGTCCTGACCCCACCCCCACGCCTGGAACAACGCTCCGACACCCTAAACGAAGAACAGAGTTTTTCCCATCCGACGTGAAGAACGGCAAAGCACATCGCCAGTCACTATTTCCGTGAGGCGTGTGCGGCCATCTTTCGCGAAGTGCAACCAGGCACCCCCTGCCACAGCAGACCTCCCCCAACGGCAAGTATAGGGAAGTTAAAGTCCTAACTTGTCTTTCCATGAGTGCAGTAATGTAGAGGGACAATTTTATTCGTGCGAACAGGAATATATTCATCGCCACAATGTCTCGAGCATTCAACAAAAGGCAATGGTGTGGAAAAAATGTTTCGGCCAGTCATGTCATGCAACGAGGCGGAAAATCTCCACTGGTGAGCATTATGCCCCCGATGTCTGCTTTAGCATCTTAGCGCCCAGTAATAAACGTCACTGAAGTCTTTAACTGATATTTTTCTTCTAAAAATATCCACGAGTGATCGAAGTCACAGATGCCGGTGTCATGCGTTTCCTGGGACTACAGAGGAATAATGTCTCCAAGAAATAGATATATCACGTATAAATGTATGCAAAAATATTTCAGCGATTTTTATTTCAGATTAAAATTATCTCTACAAGGAAATATGAATGTCTTCGTGCCAAGAGGAAAGGTAATGCAAACCGAGAAAGCAACTGCACTCGATACATCACTTCGAAATCGCTCTCATTATTATATGCGTCGTTTTATCACGACAGCCTGCATTTAGGATGAATATGATATTACCCTTCACGAAATTTTGGGAAAGTACACTCTGAACTGTTGAGTATGCAAATTATTTACAAATCATCGAAAAGCATTAAAGACATCCGCTACCATTTAGTGTAAAACTATAAAAAATATAATAAAGGCCTTTTTTTACAGATTACACTAAAAATATCTCTCGATTATTAAAGTCAATAAATTACGCCGAATCTTTGTTCTTAATACCTGGTAACGGTTGTCAGTATCGGCGGGTACAGTTAGCAGAGGAGAACAGACTTTCCTAGGATTTGGATTTAACGCATATCAAATTACAACTTCCACTTCACATTTTCTGAGGAATAGACTTGCACGCCATTAAAGATTGTAACTTCACCAATTTATCGTTTGATTATTGCAGGAATATGGACGATTATATTGTATCTAATGACACGACAACCTTATTTCGTAAAATTCCAGATACATATTTCCGCCTACCAAAATATTATTAAATGGGTGGAAAAAAGGACATCCACTCGAGTACCTGAAAAAAGAGCAAGTAGTTGATCTTGCATTTTAACGGAGGACGATGGAACAAATAAATTGTAGCAAAAAAATTAGTCAAATCGAGGGTAAGTGCACAGTATGCAAGTTTACTGGGCACACAACAAACACTGACCACAACACACGCAAGGTATACAAGGGGAATCTTTCCAAGCATTCATTATCTGCCGAAAGATGAACAGATGAGTTCAAAAATAAATGCTCTTCTACACAAATTCCATCCCCTATTTAAGGGGAATATTTAGCCTACTCCTGTCCCTGATGGCTTTCCGAGGTCCAGACAAATTGCAAAACGTGGGATTCGTTCTCTCGAGTTTGGTAAAGCAGATCAACAGGTACCGAGATTTTAATGGACCAGCTGACCTGATTCTAAATGAATACTTACAAATGCATTGCAAGTTGTCCACTCAAGTGACCCAATGGGCGTAAATTTATATCAGCATTCAGGAGGTCTCTAAGGCAGAATAGCGAGGGGGTGAGATGAAATTAATGAAAGGAAGTCTGCAAATGAATAATATTGAGTCGCACGACATGATTTTATAGGTCAATGCCAGCGAAAGTGATGTGAGACCGTAGGCGACTATTCAAAAGATCACGATGGAGTCCTTGGTTCACAGCCAGTCCACCAGATCGATCTAAACCCCCGACTCATTCACCAAGAGGTCATTTTTGGAAAGGAGATGTCAGCCACTGAGAGAATGCGGGCCGAAAGGGAGGCAGGCAAGCTGCGCGTCACAACCCACGAGACTTCGATTATCATCCCTGACCTTTTCCCTCCTGCGGCTGACCCAATGATCCACTATACCCTCCCGACTATGCCAGACACGAATCTAATGTCAAATCTGAAAACGTCATTGGACCCGTAGAACAACTGAGTGTTCCTTTCTCTTGTGAGTGAGCTATTGAACGCGTATTGTTGGTCAACCATACATAGATATAAAATAAGAAAGTATTCGAGTTTTTGAGGGCATACCCAGCTTGATACATGGATTACTAGAGGCCCCACTATCCAAAAACGATCAAATCTGACGATGGATTTGGAGGTATGATACAGAGGACAATGATGAACAACAAGTTATTTAACGATTTCATGTCATTTGAATTAGATCCGGGATGAACATATAATGGGCATAAAACAGGAAAATTACTGAGTCTCCACGGGCTCGCTATTGATCACGGACATTCGCTATTGATAACAAAGGTGAAATTTCAATGGGTCACTCAAAGATTCAGTTTAGAATTTGATCATAGATGTCTCTCGCTAGGAGATGCCAGCCTTAAACAGACCTGGGCCAATTTCTAGCAAACAAGAGACGCAGGAAGGTAATCGATATTAACGCTCCTAACACCCTAAACATGCAGCAGGTGGTTTTGTACGTTGAAAATCCCCGGGCTTGGAAGTGGCTAAATTAAATAATACGAAAATAACGCTATCCGATTCATTCATTAAACTTGATACGAAAAATATGCAATGAATTGAATGTAAAAATAATTTTACGCCACCCTGATAGTTTGCTCAAAGGCTATTACTATATCATAAGGAAACTTTAATCGCTAAACCACGGTGACATTGCGGTCATTAACACTTAAATGCACAAACAGTCTCCGAACGCCACGAATCAAAGCATGCTTGCTGCATTTAAAAACATTGAACGCCGCGACACATCGAGCTAAGCCAAGATGGGGTAGGTCAGTTCGTGCTAGGGCGTGAAGTCAAAACATTGAAAGCTCCGTGCTCCGTCAAATAGCACAAGGTTGAAGCAGCAACACCAAGTTCTAACGAGAAAAATTTTACCTGATCATGGAGTAATCAATATTCAAATTAAATCTATCACTCTTTGAGTTAAGAGAATCCAACGCGCACCTTTCTCAACCACTGACCCCCGACACTGCGCGAGACGACTAAGCTAAAGCGGCACCAAGCCAGACTTCGGTCAATTACAGGTTCCTAGTCTCCTCAATAGATGGCAGGTGTTACCCACGCAGGCGCTGAATTTGAAGAGCTCAGCCACCGATGCCTCCACCAGGGTATGACGGAATTCAGAGGGGGTTGTATTTCGATCAGGGTGTGTCCCTCAATCTTCAGTCACTCTTAAAAGGGTTTTTCATTAACCTCGAGAGACAAAAAGCTAAATTTATTTGGTACCACTCCCAAAAACTATGATTAAAACAACCGTTGTAAAATAGGACCCCACCTCACGAAATTTTAATGGCCGTTGGGATTTTATTCATCACACATTAACTAAAATACTATCGTTAAACATGCCTGAAATACAATAATCTAAGAGCAATAACGTTTGGAACGTTTTCATCAAGTCCCTCTAGTCAAGTTTCAGGTCGCAAATACTACTTGCCAAACTAATAATACCGGTAGGGTACGATATGCAAGTGTTGGATGATATAACTCCTTCATCTAAATATAACTGTGTTGGATGATATAACTCCTTCGTCTAAAAATAACTGTTGAGTTCTCACGGTAAACAAAAATGAATCGACATCGAAAGACGTAAGGTGAGCGGCTGTCCGACTAACAAGTTCTGCCAGGCTTCAATCTCCACTAGAGGAGAGACTGTAGTAAAAAAACGTAAAAAACATGAAACGATAATACATTCCAAAGAAAATAAAAATAGCCAAAAGAACACAATTGATTCGTAAGCACCGCTCTCTCGGAAAGGATCCCATTGATGTACGCGTCCGATTTGTCACCTGATGTACATTTGGACTTTAAATAGCGAGAAAACTCTTTTTTAATTCATCTGGCTTACTCTGAACGGGGCGAATGGAAAAGGCAGTTCTCGTGTGACACATATGGAACAGCTTGTGAAGGATGTAAAAGAGAATAACTACGTTAATAAGAACAGGTTGGCCGATAGAAGAATCGAGTGGAGGGCTGCGTGAAACCAATCCTAGGATTGTTGACCGATGATGATGATTATGACTGGCTTAATCACTGAATCATGCATATTCGAGGCTTGGCTAGGTCGTATGTACACAAACCTTAAAATATTTAATTGCCTAAAGCTTTCATGGTGTGCTACTCTTGTGGCTGCAACAATTTTCCGATCTCGAGAATGGCACCAGAAACAGTAAGGTGGGAATCTAGGACCTAGTTAAACAAGACTTCGGAAAAACGAGACGAAAATGAAACGGCAACAATTCGAGAGCAGCCAAGAGCAAATGTATCGCAAAAATATATACTTAGATACAAGTATGCGAGCGCGCAGGAGGGAATTTCAAATGAGTATAGACTACAGCAGGTTGTATAAGCATAATGGTCAGTTGCCGGGATTTTCCAACCCACTGTCACCCTCACACTATCTTCACGCCTCGTCCAAAATACAAGCCCACCCTAATAATGAATCGGACATGCTGCATAAATTGCTACGTGCCCCCCTCGATAATCGCCACTACCTCCCAAGCGCCTTCCTTTGATCGATCCTAAACACCTAGCGGCGATCTATATGCAAATATCGATAACTCGCAATTCTCAATCACTCTTCTTACACCACCATTATTGTCACGATTATTCTTAGTAGCGTGACGATAGCTGAAGAGCATTTCTTATGGGAAGCGTCCCAGGATGATCATGTGAGGGATTCCTTTACGGTAGAGGTAAATAAAATTAAGAAACATTAGAATGATACTAAGTCCAAATTAGCCGAAATATAGCAACTATGCTACCCCACTACGGGAAGAAGAATACTGAGAATTAAACTGAACAAATACATCAAATGAACCAACGTAGAAAGAACCAGAGTATTTTGCGGTGGATAAAGATATGGACTGGACTGGTAATGAGGCATAAGGCGGAGGGCGTCAACTAATTGCGTATGCAGCTATAGTTCCATGCGATACTCCATTACGAACATAGAGAATATCATGATGAAAAAAAACAAACTGCGAATTTCACTGAAATAATTTAATCACGACCCGGGTTTCGACAATTTATAACATCTTCAGGTGAAGGGTCTACTTCGGACTTGAAGATGGCATAAATTCTCGAAACCCGGGTCGTGATTAAATTATTTCAGTGAAATTCGCAGAGTTGTTTTTTCACTGTGGAAAAGTTTCACAAAATTACTCCTGAAACCTTTCGTTTTGTTATAGAGATTATCGATGTGGTATCCATACGGCATGACATCCATGAATCAGGTGAAATTAAAAATTAAAAAGCAAGCTTACGTGGTTTACTTTCAAATTTCAAAAAGACGTTCGACAATTTTCCACACAACATACTATTATCTAAATTTCATTTATGTGACATTAATGAAATTGTAGCAAATTGGATAGGTATCTGATCTCTGATCGTATATTAAACGTCGAAAATATAGAGAAAGAGGAAAAAAATATCTCACCCCGAAAGCCGGCGACATTAGGCGTCGTAATGAACAATGCATTCAACCTGTATTCCTCCACCAATTCACCCCTCACGTTTAATACGAGAAGCGGGGTGCTAACTCCATCATAGAAAATAGGTTAGACCAAGGAATCGACAAAAAACGATAATCAACTTAATGCGTAAAACGCAGAAAACATAGCATTTGATATACAAATTCCATTACACTCAATTTGTATTTTTAAGCAATATTGATCCATATAACATCTCATATTTTTTACACGCAGTTCAAAATGTCATGGCAAAACACTTCCAAAGAGCAAAAACCGCTGTATAAAATGAATTTATACGCATACTTAAAGATTTTCCACGGGTGTATATGAAAAGAATGATAAGGTATAAATTGTAGAAATACTACCGTTATTACTTTTATTCTCCACGGTATATTACCCATCGAATATACAAATGAAGTCACGACGCTCGGCCTCTTGGGAAAACTCACCCGGTCACTTATTTCAAAGAAAGAATTAAGAACAAGTCGCCGATGTTATAATCCTACAATTAAAATGTAATATCGCCAATTCGCAAATCCTTTAAGAAGAACGCACCGCGACAGGGGATAGATTGATAGCGTGTAATTGATGTATTACTTTCACAGATTTTTATCTTCACAGTCATTCTCGGGTTCTTGTATTTAAAGAAACTCGTAGTGAGGGCTGGAGGCAAGAGGCAGAGAACCACTGCGTCACCCTTAGGCAGAAAACCAATACTAACTGATTTCGAAGCAAAAATAAGCAATGTTCAGAGCTACGACAGTACGTTTTCATGTATATTGTTACTCTGAAGTGCAAAGGAATGAGTCATTTCTATCTCAAATTTCCATCGGGTAATGTTACGGCGTAAAGGCACGTGGTATATATGTACTAAATAAATACTTACTTATACTAAATAAATAAATAATTTACCAAATTCTTTTAGTGAAATTGGCAAAGTTTGTTCCTTTTCCAGCACAAAATTCTTTTTTTACTCGTAGTTTCAAAGAATGATGTACCTTTATGTCAATTTAATTTCATATATCACTTCTGGCTCCCCTTTTTAGAGGACTATGAACAGATTCAAATCTAGTGAGCTAGCCACGAAAACTTAAACGGCGTTACCCGCTCAAATTGCGCAATACCAGAGATTCCACAGAGAAAAAATCATTTGCCTTGACCTGGACTCGAGCCTGTGCAGCAGTTCGAAAATATCTTGTTCTTTCAAAGCCTCCATAATTTTCACGATGAAAGAGGATGTCTTGGTATCTCAAGGGGTAGAGCACCTGGCCGGAAATTAGGGTTGGAGTCCCGGTCATTGCGAATGATTTCTTTCTCAGTGAAATTTCTGAAATTGGACTCTAAATAGGACTAAGACGGCTAGATATAACTGCTGCTTTGCGTGGAAGATCAATCATCATCCAGCGTTTCGTGAATTTTCATTGGTGATCTACCGATGAAGGTAAGTTTAGATGTACGTGAAACTCTTCCTACGACCCCTGCCTTCCATTAAATGCCTTTCAATTCCGCATACTTCCTACCTCTCACTATTCTATTGTTTTATCCAAAATACTCGTTCTCCTTCTGCTACCTTGCTTGCCCAACGTTCTTCCCTATTTCACATCCTTCAAAACACCCTCGACATCACTTACCCATTCCATCCAGTCCCTCTAGCTTTCCTATTTCCCTCTACCTTCCTCCCCTGTCATCCCTAGAACTTCCTCGCTTGTATTCCTTTCCACTCATCTTACCTTCTCCATCCTACTTGGTTCCCAAATCACAGAAGCCTCAAGCCTATTTTCATCCTCTTCCCATGCTTCGTCGTCTCGGAAAGCCACACTCCATGTTGAGAAAAATTTCGCAAGCCTTCGTTACCGAAGGCTTGCGAAAGCTCTCTGACGCGACTACCTCTGGCTAGGGTAGCCCAATTTTTTTTTTTTAATTTGCAAGTGCGGATGCATTTTCGGGTGCAATTTTATGAAAAAACACCTCAAAAAATTCAGTTCCATCGCACAATATCGCACCCTGCCGAATCTCGTTTAAAAATTTCATGCTTGGATGCAGACACATTTACCGACCTTACAGGGGCGTTTCTACTATTTATCGAGATTCTACCGCAGAAATAGAGGTTATCCGAAAGAAAAATAATCTGTGGCAACATATGTTTTTATTTTGAACGAGTTTCTTAATTTTAAATGGGTCAACTAAGGTTTACAATAGCTTTACATTTTTCTTAACCTTTTTTCTTCCGTACTTATCGAACACTTGCCTGTTTCTGTACCACAAGCAGCAAGTGCTGTCACTCGCGTTCATCATTAGTGAGTTTTTTCTTCAAAAGGTAATCCTTGATAATGACACGCCCCTTTCGGCAGTGTCGTTGACAGCATTATTGTGTTTGATGGTCTTGAAACCTTTCAGGTACCTTTCATCCTGTAGCCATTCTTCAGGGTCCTTTGACAAAAAGCATTGGTCGATGCCCGTAATGTAGAAGAATTGTCGAGAATTACTGGACACGAAGTCGCTCAGTTCCAGGTCCTTAATACAACGATTGGAAGGAAGTTGCGCCCGGGGGCTGCAAACATCCAACCCTTTCTTTCCAAAAGAGCTAATCGCTATCGCCCTCTTATCAGCTAAGCCCATCTTGTCCTACTAATGCAAGGACGGAGTTTACTTAGTCGCCAAATAATAGTAGTACCGCTGTGAACGCTAATTCTAGATTTCCATTCTGCTATTTATGAAGATAAGCGAAATATATCATGTGGTAGCAGGGTTTTCGTCCCAACATGTGGAACCTACTATCTGCATACGATATATCTACTATTTGTCTTGGTTTTCTCATACAATCTTAGAAGGACGCAAACGGAATCCTCTCTCGGATAGGCAATCTGACCTACATCAAAGCTGCTAATTTTTAAACGCGATTCGGCAGGGTCAAATATTATGCAATGAAACTGAATTTTTGTGAGGTTATTTGCTTCATAAAATTGCACCCGAAAATTCATCCGCACTTCCAACTTTAAAAAAAAGTTTTTGGGCCACCCTAACCTCCGGCATACTATCAGCGTAACGTCTCCACATGCGCTAACTTTTGACTGCATACTTTTAAATTAAATTCGGCCCTTACAGTCTTTGGAAAATCCCATTACTCTCACTTCCTTATGACTGATCTTCTTGCCGCATCATTTGCACTGGTTTCGTAACGCATCTATTTCATGAAAACTTGAGGACGTCTATCCTCCATGAATATAACAGGCGGCCAGGTTTGTCACGGCTACAAAAAATTGACGCGAGATATCCCGGGAAAATTTCACCGCGCGTCTTTCACGTTCACGGAGAATGCACGGAAATCAATTCTCTGCGCTCAATCAATAATCCTGAACGCATTTTCATGCGGTTCAATTTAAAAAAAATATCGCAAAACTCTTCACTAAATTTTTCCGGTTTAAAACCATATTTTCCCTGAATGGTACAGAAGAAAAGTACTGCAAGATTGCATGCGATACAAAAAGTGATCATCAATACAAATAACCTCCGAGGGTGATTCAGAACGAATCGTCTCCGATTTCTGCGGAGGGGAGTGACCTGGATCCATCGTGTCCCTGGAATCGAAAGACTCTGTCATTGTGTATATTACCTAAAGAATTAGATCAAAGTTTATTTTGAGAAAAAACCAAGAAAGCAAATGGTGCATTCCCAAATGAACATTGACCCGGAGAGTTCGGAATGTGTTGTTCAGCGACGGCGACTGGGGATAAAAGTCCTTACTTATGAGGAATCACCAAGTTCCGTTTTTTATCTATAAGCATTCGGCATGGCATATTACGTACGTTATTCAGAAAAGTGAGATTTTCGTTCGAAGTCTTCACGTCGCCAATGCAGTCTTAAAACATTCACCGTAGAATGACTTTCTGAATATACATTTTATAATTTACATTTAGATAGTTTTTTTTAAGATTTAAAAAGTTATTACTGAAGCGCTAGTAAAAGCACCCTGTTTTCTGAGGTAATGTGACCAAATTAGAAAAATTGACGCATGAAAAATTTACTCGCAACACCGATTTCCATAATGGCATCGGAAGCTGCGACTCAACAAGCTTACCTGCTTTAGTGAAATAAATCACGAAAAAAATATGAAAGCTAAATTGCATTGCATTCTATTTGTGTGCAAAAAGTACTCCATAATGGCAAGAGTGTAATGTGATCTTCAAAACGAGATATAACTAACAAAATGGAGATCAATTACTGCTCGCTTTTTTCTGGCCTGCTTTTCCATTAAAAATATTTTCCCGACACCGCTCGATGCTGCATTAGGAAATGCATTTTTGGTCAAAACCGTTGATCTCAACAACCACTTTTTTATCCCAGTTAATATTAATGGCTGTTTTACGCGGCTAATGATATTGCGAATGACCTATCGAATGATGATCATTCATAGCTCTTGTAAAACAGAAAATTCTTCGCATGAAAAATCATGCGCAAAATCATCATAAATCATTAGAAGATGTTCTTTTTTTAATCGAATGATTCCGTTAATGATCGCATGATACCAGCACAAGACATTTATCTTTGATTTTTCAGCGAGTAGAAGAGGATGGATATAAGTGGAAAAAATGTAGGACATTATCCAATTAGATGTACTTTTCGTTCTTATCTAATATATTGACATGCCCCTCCTAATGTCGATCTTCAATTAATCACGTTTTGCTTACATCCGGATTTATTATAATATACTGTATAGGTATTCTTTAAATACTTTATGTTTTTTGATTATTCTTTTCATCATCATCATCATCATCATCATGGGTCAACAGTCCTTGGATTGCACAATGGAAATACGATCCTTTCACTCAAAACTTACTCTCCATAAACGTCTTGATAAACAATAGGGTATGTATGATTTAATACCATCATAGTAACACATAAGCTACCTTTCGCATTTCCGAACCCCATGCAAGATAAACGTTTAATTTAACACTATTCTTATGTTAATAGCGATCATCATCATCAACAATCATCCTAGGTCATCATCATCATCAACAATCCTAGGATTGGTTTGACACAGTCCTCCACTCGATTCTTCTATCGGCCAACCTCTTAATTCCTCTCTTTCACGTCCTTCACGACCTGTTCCATATAACACAAACGAGGTTTCCCTTTCCATTCTTCCCGTTCACTTTTCCTTCGACGATTGTCTTCATAAGGCCATCGTGTCTTCAGATATGGCCTATTAGGTTGTCTCGTCTTCTTTTTATAGTTTCCAGTAGACTTCTCTTTTCTCCCACTCTTCTTAAGACCTCTTCATTTGTCATTCGGTCAATCCATTTTATCTTCATCATTCTTCTGTAGCACCACATTTCGAATGCTTCCACCCTTTTCTTCTCCGCGGCTGTCATTGTCCATGCCTCGCTGCCGTAAAGAAACCTGCTCCATATGTACGTTTTGAGATTATCCTTGTAATAATCATAAAACAATGAAATACTAGATCATATCATGAAAACAAGAAATTAAAACAATGCATTAAAATATTTCCATCGGCACTCCTCCGTTGGCTCTCGTGCCATTCAGAATTTCAATTTACTGTTTTTGGCTATCAAAGCTACCATGAAATGGGGAAAAATAAAACAAATGTCACGTATCTTCATTTAAATACACCTCTTTCCAATTCCGATAGATATTCCTTCACACTTCAGGAACAAATTAGCTTATTGCACTCTCATGTACTCTTGTTGAAATTCAGCAGAGTACGCCACGATCATGGGTACGATTTACCCGTCACTAAAAATCTTTGCGTGACAGCTGGCAGGAAATGAATTGGAAAATATCAATATTCTCAACATGTACTTCCAAGGGTGAACAAGGTATGTACCTCACTTTGACCGAAATTGCTCCTCACGTCGTCGCGTCTGATCTTTCATAATCATGTCTGGTGAGATTTAATACAGTATAAAAATTGCACCTGCATATTTCTAAAAATGGTTACGATGGGACTCACGGTTCTCTAACATGAGTTTATATTGAATCAGGCTTAGCATACATCGGCCTCTATTCTTCTTCTCTATCCGTCTCCTAGCTTTCAGCAACATAAGTTCAGTTTCCATAAATGGACACCGTAGTAGCGGACGCGAAACTTAAACCAACCGGTTAGTTGGTTGGTTATTTAGGGGAGGCGACCAACAGCTGAGGTCATTTGCGCCATATAGAATAGGTGGGTAATTGGGCAATTAGGGAACGGAGGAAGGGTGGAGAGAAACCCGGCGTCGGCATTAGCCTTCTCTTAACGAAAGGCGTCAAGGGGACCACGGCTTAACGTCCCATCCGACGGACGGAGTACTGTACTTGAAATGCCCTCCACTAGGCACTCAAGTGGGGACCGGTTTCCCACTGAAAAATCCGCCACTGCCGGGAATCGAACCCGGGCCCTCGGGACGGGAGGCCAGTACTCTAGCCACCACACCAACCCGATCCCCTTAAACCAACCGGTTCCATCATTAACGACTCTAATTCACTTCAGATTAACCTAAATCTCAGTCCCCACAAAGCTTTGCTTCCGAAATCACGCATATTAAGACGAAGTAAAAATACATACAAGTCATAACAAAAAAAACATATAAGTCATCGACATAGCTGTTTCGGTCAGAAACTTCCCGTGAACCTGCATGCACTACCGATAGGCCACCACTGCATCACATCCTTTCAGAGCAGAAAATTCATAGAGTTATTTCGTATGATCATTCGCCGTCGGGGAATGGGTTGGTGTGGCTGGAGTACCGGCTTGGAGTATGGCTAGTAAGTAGGGGAGACGTAAAGCCAGTGATGATAAAGGCATATGAATATGAATGATGAAATACCCAGGAAATGGGAACATTAAGTTAAGCATCGAAGAATAGCACTGCTCACGACATACAGCGGGATAATGAAATTAGGAAAAGAACTGCATTTACAGAAAAGCATACACAAATAGTATGAAGAAGTATTAGATAGTAGAATGATGTTTTCAAGTGCTTAGGCAGCTAAGTTTATTGCACCGTCTAAGGTAAGTTTAACTCTAAGACGTGCATAGTATCCATCCCCGAGGCAGGATACGAACCCGCAACATTTTGGTTGCCAGGCCGACGCGTTACTAATCTGAGTACCGCGGCCGGCAGGGAAAGCAAGGAATTTTTAGCAAGGAACCAGAGCCGTGAGTGGAAGAAATAAATTCCGCTTGCATTTGGGGTGCAGCGCACTACGGTTTCAGAAATGACCCAAGAGATAAAAAAAAAGACCGTGGCCTATCTGCGACCGAGATCATCGAGACATCGACAATGACGAAGAAAACAAGGCGGAGAGAAAGGAACAGAATCGAAGAACCGTTCAAGCTGATAGAGGGCCTAAGGAAGTTGTTAGGGATTCCTAAGAAGGTAAAAAAGAGAAAGAAAACCACGTTATAAGCGGAAGTGCTAGATGATCGGGAGAGGGAGGAGGATAGGCACCTTTCACGGCATGACGAGGGTGAAAAGCATAGAGAATTGGGAAAGAAAAAAATGTACCCCAAAAGACGTTTTGCCATGCAAGTGGGCCTGGCTTCTCGACTGCGTTCTGAGATAGTTTTCCGGCAAGCGATCAGTTTCTCCGACATTATGGGGAGATTTTCAAGTATTAGTCTTGTGCAGAGTCACTTTGGCTCTGGAGAGAATTTCCGATCTAACACCAGAAAATCAGTCAACGAACCAGTGATAATGAGCTGAACACGTCTGTCAGGGATTCAATGGGGTCGTTTACCATATTTTTATTGCCGAATATGATAGAGTTTGTAAAATAAAAAGACACGTATTTTTCGTTTTTTGATCCGTCAATTATTTCTCGAGTTATAAGCGGCGAAATACTGATGTTTTTAACCCTTTCGGAAAAGTGGGTGCGGTGCAACCTCTGACGTATATAGACTTCGTCCAATCACAAATGAAGCTACATCGCCTTATCGCAAAGGGGGGGGGCACAGCTGGCTCTCCCAATGGGAGCGATTGCGACAGGATCTGTGCGAGAAGACCTTCCGAGAATCCCCCTCCACTCCCTTCCCTTCCCATAAGAGCAGTCAAGGACGAGACAAAAATGTCGTCAATGTTATCACAGCAGCTTTTTCGGTGGGCGTCACCTTTTGCTTATTTTAATTTTTGATTTAATGAGTGAATGGTTGTGGATAGAATATTAATTTTTTCACTGAAATTCTTTTTTCGTTTCCATCTAACAATTTCGTGCAAAAAATTGCGATTTCGGTTCCGAGTAAACGTTCCCATTACAAATCGCGTCGCCTACAATTGAGATAATGTTCGCGCGCAGGCAAGATTGAACATGCCCATCAAACACATAATTTCTCGGAACGCGTACTCGTACTCCTGGGAATAACCTCGCGCAGCTTTCAAGGGTCCATGGGTGGGAGGAGGGCGGGCGGCGGGGGGTGCCATCCACTTAATCGCTGTGTCGCCCCCGCAACGCTCGGCGGGACCCGAGCGTCTGCTGACCCCGTCCTCCACCTCCAACAACTACCTCCAACCGACGCACGCCTTGGTGAGAGAAGAAAAAAAAAAGGCTCGCGTATCGCAACGCAAAGCCCCCCCCTCAGGCTCCCACCCGAGATTACTACGCTCCCCCAAGTCCCTCGCGTGTCCCCGCCAAGCCACACCTCCGACTGCTTCTTTCTCCCCACCCGAACTCCTTGCTTTTCGGGAAGGGTTCGTCTTGGAGGAGGAGGAGGCCGGGTGTGCGGGCGGCCGCAGATAAAGGAAGGCAGCAAGCAGCGACTCGAGCAAGGAAAGGGCGAGGAGGCGTGGGAACGGAGGCCGAGCGGCCGTTCTCACACTGCTCGTCCCCTAACACGCTCTTGGCCCCCGGGGCGCCTGCCACCTGTGCATCAACGCCGCCCCCTCTTCGCTCTGGATTGGGAGCGGATCCCGCCCCGCCCCTCCGCCCACCCCGGCCCGATTCAGTCATTTCTGGCGGCCCTGGAAGGGGGCGAGGTGAAACGATAATCGAGACTTCGCCGGCGACCGGGGCCGTTGAAATGCACACCTTCGCAGGGAAAGCGTGCGTGAGGGGGTATTTATGACTCATGCGGCGGCTCGCATGGAGGACTGATAACCTCCATGCGGTGCATAAAAATAATGTGTGCGCTGGTAGTGGATTGGTGCAGCGTTAAAACTAACATTGCCATGCTTCTCTTATCTTCGACGCAGAAAAAAAAGGCGAAAGAGATTTGATTAGCAATTGGTAATCTGCATGTGGAATTCTTAAAAGCCATAAATTACAAATTATTAAGAATCTATTGCGGAATATAGAAAAATATCTTAGTTTTTTCTACAGTTCACAAATTTATCACCAACAGCAAATTTAACAAAGCTGCCAGAAGTTAGATAGGGGTACAATACCAAATCTTTATGTCAATGGAAATTTACCATCTTCACATTCCATCAATGAATATTTATTTACGGTAGAGACTTTTTATCTTTCAGCATTGTTGTTGAAGTTTGTACCGTAAAAAATTGGCCATACACCTCGGACTTTTACTTAGCAGTATATAATGGGAGATGGCAAAACATTGAACAAAACCAGCCTTTTGGATTTGGGGGGGACATACAAAGGAGGGGTTAATACAGAATCTAGGGTAAGCCTCCGCAGCTATTATAGAAGCTAGTTCCTCGCAATGGATGTAAAAAAGTATCAGTGATAGAGAGTTCTGGATGCTGCATTTTTTTATAAAACTGGGTGCATAAAATCAATGGAGGACCTGGATCAATTTTTATGCACGTAGTGCTAGAAATATTAATCACCACCAAGTATAAATTTTTGGGACATCATAGCGCCTGGCATCATTCTATGAATGTTTTATGGGGAATTACAATCGACAAATGATGAAGGACACTTTGAAATACCACTCTAAGACACTATGAAACACCTAATCACTAACTGGAAGTTCAATTCCTTCGGCTAGAAGAACAAAAATATGCACAGCGCCTGATTTCACAATTCCAGAAGCTATGTCCCGCGAACTTGAATTGTGGGGGGAGTCGGTAACAATGAGTGAGAAACGATGCACCGTAATAAACATAATTAAGTGAATTGCAATTGTTTTGAGACGAGGGAATAAGTTTTCCGTGTTCACTTAGGAATTAGCTTGACGAGCTCACCCAACGAGGGCGAAAAATCATTCAGCCAAGCCTCTGGTAATTACGTTTTAGCGGCATATAGACGAACTAAGATGCAAATTCCTTATATTGCCATCATCTTCAGTATTTGATTGATGGGTAGGTTCTTGAACAGTTGCGGCCTGATGGGCCCCTCCTTATTCCAACGCTATTCCTGTCACCTAACAGCACAGATGTCCCATGCTATACCCCCTTGAACTCCTCATACCTACTATCTTCCCTCGAGCAATCCAAAATCCTTTTTACTCCCCATCCCCCTCTTACTCCTCGCAGCCTTTAGGTGACCATTCCCTCCTGATTCTTCTTCAATTCATCTTCTCTGCCTCATTCTAATTTATCCCAGCATTGGACGCATGATCACGTCTTTGTTCATTTCCACACAACGTATATACACAAGATTTACACAACCGGTTTCCGCAGTTAATCCATCATCAGGTAGCTGTATCGACGCATACTGTACTGTATCAGGTAACCACCGCAGCTGCCGAAATCGGTTGTGCAATGCTAGTATTCAATAAATTGTGCGAAAAGTCAACTAGACGTGTTCATACATCCAATAATGGAAATATTCCACAAAGTGAGATCTTCATCATTTGATGTATCCCAGCAACGTTTCTCTTCCCATCACGCTTAAAACATTTTCGTTCCTCTTCCCCTTGAAGCCCACGTCGCGAAATCTTACATCCAACCATATTCGTACTTCTTCCTCAAAGCCCAAGTTAAATCATATAACACCCTCTCCACGCCACCTTACTTTATCGATATTTTCTTTACACCTCAGTCAAATTGCGTCGCTAAATCGTTTCTTTTCGAAGTATACTGCTACTAATTCGCTTTTACTCCCAGGTAACAACACATTTTTTCACGACTCTTTACATGTTTGTTAAAGCACTAATACAGTACGTTTCAAACATGTGATAAAACAAGGCACTGACAAGGCTATTGATAAAAATATGCCAATAATTACAATCAAATGACATCAATGCAGTCATCTCATTAAGGTGCTCTTCATTTCCGTCCAGATATTGTCCCTGGTAGAGAAACAGCGATGTGGAAATAAGAATGAAAGACTTTTGACGCAGCGAATATAGCATTACAATCTTGGGATTTGACCACCATTGACTTGACCTTGGTTCCTCAGACAAGCTACGAAAAACATATTTGACAATTTAAATCGAGTACGCGCACTTTTATGGGAAAATGACCTGATCTTTGATCTTTGTGCTTGGATGTTTTTATGTACCATACATGTGCTAGGTTCCGAAGTATGCCGATAAAAATCCTCTTAATTGGCCAGTGCCGAAAAACTTACAAACACAATAGATGACTGAATAGATGGCTCTCGTACGCTTGGATCAGGAACACTCGGCCTGTCAGGCGGGGAAATTAATACAGCGGGATAAAAAGGCCAAGGGAATGCATGACTTCAAATCCGAAACTTTCAACCAGATGCCCTCGAAAAACCAGAGGTCCATCAACCCAACCGAGCTCCCGCAACTGAGTCACAGCCAGCTTCAAGTGTTGCTATCCTCCAGTCCCAGATTGCACTGGTTCACACCAAGATATAAACCCCAAAATTTCTGGGGCAAGGCAAATGTCAAGAACAGCGTGTCAGCCACGCACTTGGCTTCGGCACTTAACTACGTGATACCTCACTCGACACCGGATAACGCCGGATATATAACCTACGCTCTCTGCCGGACACCTCTTTCCGGCTGAGTGTGGTCGACATCCGCTATGCTAGGCGTCATCCAGCAGCCTCTCACTACTGGAATCATTTCCACTGCCCACACTTCACCCTGAAATAAAACAGCCAGGCCGACGGCTGAATAGGAATGACTTTTTGAGAGGGTCTTAATTCAACAGATGAAACACATATGTATATATTGCAAAAGAATAAAACATAGCAGACCCACTTCAGGTTACAAATGGAGCCAGGATCTTTTCAGCGCGTCGATTAGAAAAACTCTCGAGTCCTCTCGAAGAGCTATAGATTTTTTAAATTTGGAATTGTACAGAGTATGATGGTACATATGATGTACTTACTTTCTCCGATCACCACAACAATCGCTATATATTGCGTCTATGCCACTGTTAGTAATACTCAATATCTCAGATATTAATATGTCAAAATAGTCAGTGCTTACTTAGTATTCGGGGTGAGAATTGTTGCTATCCTAATTATCAAAACGTGATTAATTACATTACTGATTTGCGATAACTGATGTGTACTGATATAACGAAGCTAGACAATTATTCTTCAGCGACTATTCGACAAAGCGACATAGATACATAGAAGCGACATTGTTAGAATGAAAGGTTAATTTATAACCATGCAATTTCGACAGGGCATTTAACTGCTCACAACCATGATCTCATAACACAGCAATATCATCAGGTGATGAAACTGGTAGCGATATTCCACGATCAAATCCACTACTTCCCATTCCTTTAGCATCGGCGAATAAGAAAAATGTCAGCCTGTAATGGGTAAGGAAATAGACCTTTCGCTCTAGAAATCATTAAAAATATATCTCTTTGATTCTTATTTTAGATTTCCACTCCAGAAAAATAGTAGTTTAACTACTGCTCATTTCTCATTAGGCTTCCCATATAGCTAAAGAAGATACAGCCCCCTCGGTAAAGGAGAAAAAAAAGATTGGACGTATTTCACAGGTCTGTTCGCAACGAAAGGAGTCCTTAGATCTTAAATCTTTGGTCATGACCTTATTGAATGCCTTTCATTATTTGAGAATCACAGGGTACCAACTCTATTGCACATTAGGTTGAAGAGTTTTAACGGAGAAAATACATTGAAGAACTGTAAGAGAAGACTGAGTTTGGAAATTTGCATTCATTTGTGCATTCCTCCAATTATATTACCGGGAAATAAAGTCCTGATCCGATTCACTACACGCGTTTTAGAACACTAACTCAGACTGCAGACCTGTCGAATAAAGAGGAAAATGGTCTATAGCTTCGCAAATAGCAAAATGGTACAGGCCGTGGCGAGTAATTTAAAAAACACTACCATCACAGGGATAGAAAACCACAAACCTTTCATATTTTTCGAACATTGTCCTTACCCTTATTTTATATTGCTCCCCCATATGATAGCTCCGTCTAATACCTACACTTTAAACAGTGTCATTTGGTTCTTCGGTAAAATAGTAAAATACAGAGTTCCCCAGTCACGTAACAAGCCTATTAATGCAATCCTATCTTTCCTTTCCATAAGTAGTTACCTCACGTAACCAAATACTTAAAACAGATTTAAAATTCGATTGCAGCACGCGTAACACCTTTACTTTCGTTTCGCCTCTTTGCTTTATTCACTCCCTCTGACAACACATGCAATTGGACATTTTTAAGCAAAATACAGTAAAAAATAACCACTGCACCGACATCAAGGACAAATGTTTGGATTAAAATATCCTAGAATGAATATCGTGATCCCAAAGAAATATGAAAATCGATTTTCTACAGGATCTTGCCACCAGCATGCTGCACGCAATCACGCCATAGCCTATCCACAGAATCATTGCTTGAAGATACTGCATTTGCTGAGGTGGTGTCTATAAAGGTACTCCTTATTGAATGGCTAACTTTTTAAAACTCCAAGTGAGCTTAGAATTCTCAAGATACGGCCTCAGCCAGTAACCGTTAGGATAGAAAAAAGAAACCGTCCCAGGTGAGAGTTCTTAACCGATTCCAGCGGTTTCGCACGAACTTTTCCGCAGGGATTCAAATTCATGGTACAGGAAATAAAATCTTTGCGATGAAACTATGTACTCAACTTAGTTCTACAAAAATGATAAAATGTAGCAAATCATATGAGGTAGGAATGCAAAAATGAAGTTCACATAAAATAAAATAGCAAACTTCGGTAAAAGGTGCCTCAGACGGCAGCATCATAAACATTGACTGGAGGCAGCCGAATTTTCTTTTCCTGCGGAGTAAGATCAAAACCCAAGTACAATCAAAGAGAAGCCTTGACCTTATAGCTTTGGAATATTCATCTTTCTTTCCCCATAAATGTTTACGCCTCCACAAATAGGTATAATGGAGTGCAAATATATTTGGGAGAAAGCTTCCCTTTCCAGAAAATAAGTGATGATAAAAATCACCGATGGAATAGGGTGGTTTCCTTCTTCAAAGAAAACAAAATTCATTAACTGTGATTCGTGTCCCACCATTAATGTTTTCATTTTACGGAAAACCTTTGGATTTAGAAATCCCAGTTTACTAGGAAATTAAATGCTAATTTTCAGCTGATCGGAAAAAGCTCACAAAAGGCGGGATGCACTGCCTTGTTGCTGACGTAACTTGCCTACTGGTAAGTTTACTTTGCGAGGCATAGGAAATATTCGTCTCCTGAACGTATCATTGTATTTCAGAGCACCTAAGCCCTAGTGAACGTGTATTAATGATAGCCTATTTAAAAATTATCAAAGTTCGGAAAGTCTTCGACGTTAAGCATGGCGTTAATATTTTATAGGCTTCAGAGCATCCTGCTCGTGGAGCCCTCTGTTACTGCGAAGCATGCCTTGAACGTCGCGCAATTATGAGCCAACTTCACACATTGGCTACGCACGCTTAGTGAAATGAACACTAATTGTTTTTAAATGAATATTCTGGATTAATAATTTTAAATCTTTTAAAATGAAAGCAAATGATAATAAATTAACCGAATAAATGTCCCTCTGATACCTGTTAATAGGCTTTATCGGAGTGCATCGTATGAATGGAAGCGTCCGAAACACCGCCTAGCGGCAGGTAGAGGAAAGAGTGTCACGTCACACACATAATTTACCGGCATGCAATAGTTTTCCGTTGAGTTTTCGCGCCGTTGAATTTTTACTTTTTTATTCACGAGGAAATATACTTACCGTCATTTTTAAATCGAACGGCTTAAAATATGTACTCCAGAAGTTTAGAAAGATGACCTGGCTACTTATATGCAACTAAAAGGTCCCTACAATTCTATTACTTGATGGAAATATGTTAGATATAAGAGCCGCGTGCAACGATATCTTATCGACGGTCTCTCTCTCTCTCTCTCTCTCTCTCTCTCTCTCTCTAATCTTGTTTTTTTCTGATCACCGTATGTAGCGTATTAATATAGCAATCTAGTGTAACACGCAGGCGTTCTTAATATATTTCCAACATCATCTACCAACAAATCAGCTTCAAATTTACTTACAAGTCTAAATTATAACCGGCGTTCTGATATTAGTTCCCATCCTAGTTAATCTATTGAATTCGTAACACTAATGTAATTACCTAAATGACCGTAAGCAAATATTTCTGATCTCCTGTGCACATCCTCTAATGCTTTGATCGTATCGTATGATCCCATATTCTAAATGAGATCTGAAAAGGGACAAGTAGCATCTTTCTACTACTCTCATCTCATTCAACAAGAAATTCTTTTTACAAATCCCAATCTACGGTTTGCAACACTGCTATTTCTCTAACGTATTTCCCTCATGACATGTCTTAGGCGATGAAGATGCCTAAAGATTTGATAAATTCGATGTTAGAATACATTATGGTATAATATGGGTATAGGCAGAAGACAAATATTTTACTGTCATCACTATGTTATTGAATTTTAAAACAAGTTTTCTCAAAACTTATTCAAATTGGCAGAAGAGACGTCAGTAATTTCCCCTGATGCACACTGTAGGTAAAGACGAAGAAGATTCATGACGACGGTAATTCAACTGTAATTTTTCTCAGAATTTTAGTGTCCTTTTAGGGTTTCGTGGATAAATATTAATTTTTTTAAATTGCAGTCTCAGGTTCAGTTTTTGACAGTGAAAACAAACTCCCCTTAGATAAACATTATTTAACAGCATCGTAGTGTTTCTCCGTGAAAAGAGAAAACGTGAAGATATCCAAGATATGAAACAACTACTAGTGGAATCGTTGCTGTTATTAAGTACACCCAGCGTGTAAAGAAGGCACTAGAACTGAAAAAAGGCTCCCTTCGAACCTTAAGAATAAAAGTGTTGGACGTGTTGGTTACCTTAAATTAATTAATTACCTTACTCCCTCATAGATCCCGAATTTCTTACGCCTGATGTCCTCTGGACCCTCATCCACTGTGAGTTAGAGTTACAGCCATCACATCACACATAGATAGTCTCACCAGCTCCTGATCTACTGTAATGAAAATATACAAGTAAGGTAGAAAATATTTTTGAAAGCGAGCCATTAAGAAATGTATAACCAAGCAACGCACATTTTGGAAATCGCAAGCATCCCAACGATGTGAATTCTCTGGTCTTCAATGGTCCTGTCTTCAATGGTCTTGTCTTCATCTGGCAGGAGCCTAATCTGGCATCTTCTTCAGCTCTCGTCCAGTCACACTTTAAAATTTTTTCTGAGTATTGTAACAATGAGGAGGACCCATTTTAGTACGCACTCCTTCCCTAATACCCGCCTATACTTTTTTTTCAGTTTCCGACTCAAGACTCATTACAAATTGAAGACGAAGCGCCCATCCCTTCGAATGCCACAATTGAACTTTACAATAACTTTTATTCATCACATGGAGATTAATGTCCAATAGGATAAGGAAATGACCACGTTTGTTTGCTTAAGATAACATTTACGTATCCCATTATTAAAGCAGATACTACTGAAAACAGAAAAAACGCTTAGGACCGTTAGAAGTAGTTTTTGAACAAACTGGGAAGATAAGTTTCTCCAAATGAGTTCATAGGTGAGACAAGGCAAACTTAAAACAAATGATTGCATCATTCAAGGATAAAATTAATTTTAAAAATAATTATAAGTTATAAAATTTCTTAATCCTTAAAACAAGCAACTCTGATCAACTCACAATGCCTCTAAGCTAACTGTTATTCGCCATTTATCATATGACATGCATATTAAGACGATATGAGTGGTAATACTAATGGTGGAGTGTTAATTGAGTGGTACCCAGACTCTAGCAGCGGTATACGTTTAATGGCAGAATTTCAATGCAACTGCAAAATAAGAAAAATAAATTCTGAGTAAAATAACCTCCAGTATTTTATGCAGAATCCAATAGGAAACGATGAGCAGCGATAAATACTGCGAAGAGAAACAAAAAGAAGACAGAGGGAACTCTCATTCAAGACAATATATCTGTCGGCAACACCAAAGGGAAAATCTCCAGTTCGCAATCACAAAATCTATCGACTATACGGAATGCCACGTGAGCTCTGATCTGAGTCGGAGTGAACTAAAATTCAACGCAGTGCATGGTGACGAAACTTTAGTTTATAAAAAGAACGCGACACATCAAAAACGGCTGCTGCTGAAAACGGAACATTTACTTACTTGAGACTTCCACGAAGTACGCCAACCGCAGCGTTTCACTCTAAGAGACTTCACTCGAACCCAATGCCCATCTGCTCTCTCAAGCCTCAAGTCTCCTAAAAATTTCAAACACAAAGAGGATAAGCTCATCTTGAAAAAAAATCATCTTACTATCTTAGATCCGCACGTACCCATGGATTTAAAAAAATCCTCAATATTTGCTTATATTATATATAATATTGTAAAGACTATTTTAACTTATCACAAAGGAAGGATACAAATATAGACATATTTCCAGCCAATGAGCATATAGCCCACATAAGCTCATTCAACTCTTCCCGTACATTTAATAACATACAAAAAACTAACAGGGGAAAACAACTTGATAGTAACTCCCTTAAATATTATAGCGACATGGAATACGAAACTTTCGATACCGTTCTAGGTAATTTTTTCGCACTTAATTACATAATTCAGGGCACTCATGTCGTAAAAAAATACCATAGTTAAAATAAAATTACATAATTTCATTTGGTATAGCTCCACAATATTTTGTAGTATTATCAAAGATTTCTCTTTTTCTGAGATTCACCAGAACGGCGCAGTATTATTGTGAGATGATATCAAAGATATTATCTTGAGGATATGACCCTCATCCCAAGGAGTCAGCCAGTTAATCCCGGTTTGCAAGACCAATGGGCAAGTAATTTATTTATGAAACCACATGAAATGATATAAATTGAATCTACCTTCACCAGGATGATAGGGTGATTTTATTTCACTAAGAGGTTACCATACGAAGTCTGGAAGTTACTCTCTCCTCCCGAATTCAATCTAGGATTCTTGGAGACGAAGACATGTCCAAGAAAGAGAAAGAGGAATTGAAATTGTTAATGCACAATTGACGTGGAAGGTGATTGAGGAAAGTATGAGCACTTAACAATGATGCTCCCAAAACAAAACGTAACGTAAGTATCACGGGCAAGGTGATTTGAAAATAGGGGTGATTTCAGGGTGATTTGAAAATAGAAACCTTTTAAATATTTATCCACCGAAAATAAAACGATTTAGGTAGCCCTATGGCGCTATAGAATTCAAAAGCTGGATGTACGAAAGAGAGTGCCACGACGTCCTGGGATTGAATTGGGGTGAATGTGCATGGAAGAATGAGAATAAAAATTTGAGAAATCAATTGTAAAGTTTTTAGTGTTTCAAACTTTTAATGAAATATTCAATATTCCATTATGTATTATAGGTTTATCCTTTATCGAAGAATTAAAGTTTTCTTTCATTATTTTCCTTAATGACATCTGCATTTGCGGCTTGAACCCTTCAGCGACGAGCGGCGTATTCACTACGTCGAGCACGAACTTCACATTCCGTTGAGCGACGAAGTGACTGCGTCGTGGCGGCCAGTTCTATATCTCAATTTTTTTATGCATTATAATACTTTCGATCCTATACATTTTGGATTGATGTTAAAGGGAAATGTTTGGGCTTTTTGTATTAATAACTATAATTAGTTTTGTCATTTAGCATATTTTATTGTAAGCGTTATAGTAACGTGAAATGATGAACACCAGCAATTCCATTCCAGTAAACAACAATATATCAACTACGATATTTTTCTGCTAATTTATGTTTGAAAAACCCGGTCTCATTTTTCACTTTTATATCCCTTTAGCAAGAAGATACTGCGGCGAATACGAAAATTTCTAGAGATTAAAATAGGTGGCATTGAAAATTATAAAGAAATATCATTATTGGAAATCAGAAAATAAAGTTCTGAATGTCTGAGAAATTAGACAATGAACATGCATATTCGTGTAATGGTGAAGGGTACATCTACATCTACATAATACCCTGAAAGCCACCTACAAGGTGTGTGGCAGTGGGTGAACTATCACCAAACATGCACTACATATCATGCATTTAAAAGGATTAATATTAATATAATAGTCTAAACTACAATATTTAAAAAGATAAAAATAGCAAACTAAGCATGCAAGAACTTGCTGTTAGTTGGGTTACCTTCAAGTCCTTACACCAACATGCAACTACCTATGCTATGGATTCAATCACTCGTATTGGACATATTTACCGCTATTCATATCCCTAATTGTACGAGGGAAAAACGACATTTTGAATCTATCAGTTAAGCAATCAATTTCTCTAATTTTGTAATTATGGACCATTCTACCATAGTAAGTTGGGGTTCG
This sequence comes from Platycnemis pennipes, assembly GCA_933228895.1. Lineage (NCBI taxonomy): Eukaryota > Metazoa > Arthropoda > Insecta > Odonata > Platycnemididae > Platycnemis > Platycnemis pennipes. The sequence goes on along the minus strand of OW121846.1, from coordinate 36,099,746 downwards.
CAACATCTTTTTAACGTCCTCACTGAAAATATTATCTTGGAATTTATTTAGGAGATTAAGTCTAAATTTCAACCTGCGATCTGACAATGATTCCCATTTTTATTCATTTAATAGACTGGTCACGGTAATAAGGTTATCGTACCGTCCCTTTACAAATCTTGCCGATCTTCTCTAAACACGATCAAGTTCGTTATTTAGACCGATTTCGTAGGGATCCCATACACTGGCAGCATATTCCAAATGAGGTCTTACAAGGGAAAAGTAGATGATTTCTCGTATATGTTCGTCACATTTACCCAGTCCTCTTTTGACGAATCCCAGTTTACGATTCGCTTGAACCATTATTTCACGTATGTGTTTACCCCAGGAAAGATAATGTGCCAATCTTATTCCAAGATATTCAATGGATTCCACGTTTGTTATTTCATTATTACTTATTTTGTACGTGCTAGGAGGAGAACAATTCTTTTTCCAAAAATTCATTATTAGACATTTTTTAAATTTAATACTAACTGCAAAAGGGCAGAAGGTTGAGAGACGCTGCGTGTACAAAAATGTAAAATACTTGTCATAATGGAGTTTCATGTGATGGATGGGCACTGAACGTTTCATGTCCGTCCTAGCGGAAAAGCATTATATCAACACCCTAACCTTTAATACCTTTAATATACCTTTTATTACCTTAGTAATATACCTTTTGACATCGGCTAGAAGGGCAAGTATACCGTCGGAGATAAGAACCCAGAGAGAAATTCCATTACAAGAGAGACCCTTGTAATGGATTTAACTCTTATATAGAGAATTCAATTCGTTTTTCTACGAAGTGGTTGTGATATTCACAGCATATATATCAGCCAACAAAATCCGTACTAAAATTGAGAAGGCTTTGCTTGCTTATTTTAAGGCATTAACTTCTGGAAAGAAGTTCAAAACACTTGCTTCCTAAGTGGTGTCCGCTATTAAATCGACGCCGTTGCAACAGTAAAGCAATTTATCTCTGATTCTCTGACACATAACCAAAACCCTCAACTCTTTATCAAGTTATTTGAACTGTGTATTCAGTTCCAAGTTTCGCACCGCGGGTCGCCTCATAAATCTTATTCTAAGCAAAGCAACCAATATTGATAAATTTACAACCAATCAGACCGACACCTTTCTAAACTTAATTATGGAGTGCATAATTCTTAAGAAGTCTGGTTTTACGATTTCGATAGTGAAGGATATAGTTTGGCAAAATATATATGGAAAAACGGTCTATATCTTGCGTTTCAATGATAACGAATTTTACCACTTCCCATTTTATTTACTTTTCAAGCGTCCAGTTGTAAAGACACTAGAAATTTTACACAAAGGCTATCGCGCAATAGAAATGCGTTTGCAGTTCAGTTGTTCCAACGCAAGTGGCTGAATAACCTCCTCTAGTGAACGCATTACTTAAACTTATATTCTATTCCTCCTTCCTTTACGAAGTAAGAATTTTTTGAGTAGTAGCCGAGCAGGACGACAGATTTTTAATCAATGTTATAAAAATCATACTTACAAAAATAACGGAGTTCCATGTCAGCTAGTTTCGATGGCCAAATGTGAACGTAAATATTTTAATGATATTTTTGCATGATTGTTAAATATTTATTTGCCGATAAAGCTATAAAATCTAAAATACGTCCGGAAAATTATTTAATCCGACATATAGCTTGACCTTGATAAACTTAATTCACCAAAAACAGACGGAGTCGATAAACTATAGTGCTGCTACATAAATTCAGTCGTAAACTCATACTGATATGGAGAAGCCTCTAAATTGCATTCATTACTAACGAACTCCGAACGATTGGAACAAGAATGTTCCAATTCTCCCTTGGAGATCAAGAAGAATAAAAGAAAATCAGAACAGCAATCTTCGATGCAAAACAATTATATTTCCCTGAAAGACACTAATAGCCATCAGGGCAGTTATGACAAATAAATGAATCTCTCTCAAGAGCATTCAATGGGCTGGTAAGTGATAGTTCTTTGAAAAAAGTTAAAAATCAGTTTGTAAAGAATACATTTTAATGTCATCAAGAATTCTTAATGGAAATATGGGGGAAAGAAGGAGTAAAACTACAAAAAAATGCCAATACTTCACTATCTTTGTTTACAAAAATGATGAAAAATATATCACATGGGAAAGATAAAGAATTCAACGCGAATGGAATAAGTTCTGAAAAAGAGGAGCGGAAACCCAATAAGAAAAGCAGTAAGAGACAACGGGAGTTACTAAAATGAATTCTAATGAGACCCGAAAAAATACAATTTGAATACCAATCAATTTAAAAAAATATCCTTAGCTGTTTCAGGGTTGAGATTGCGATAGGATCAAGTAAATAGCAAACGTGTAACCTTTCACGTAACAAAGAAAGAAGAAAGAAGCATAGGAAAGTAACCTTCCTGATGAGATTATGACTACAATCCTATAAAAAACTGCGATAACACACAATGAGATAGTACATAAAAAACTATTCACAAAGAATAGGATGTTAAATGTATAACGGCTGCAACGGAGGATGGAGTCTTAGAAAATACCAACCACCTCCGACCAGCGCTGGAAAGGATGGAAGGGGGGATTGAGAGATTACGAGAAAAAAGCGAGAAGAAGAGGGAAAGAAATACTCACTAAAAAGAAAAGGAGAAATCAGAGCGTAAAAGCGGCAATGCTCTAATAAGGTGCAAGCAGGAATGAGGAAACGTAATTGCTTCAAGATAAATACGAAGAGAGCAAAATGCAGGAATGCATTTGGATTCGGCGGCATTCAACCGTCAGGGATACCATTAAAAATACATATAATAAAGGTTTTCGAATAGAACAAGTCCACCTACCAACATGAACGTAGGCACGGATGCCTTCAGTTTTCAGCCATAGGCCAAGTGCAGGCAATGAAATGGGCGGGACTGTTGACGGATAAGAATTTCCAGACGCCAGCAGGAACTGTTAGATGAAGAGCAAGAACTTTTAAATATTCAGGCCCTGCAGTGACTGCACTCGGCTGCATCGGAGACAACCGGTTTGGCGGGAACCGGTTGAATGACAGGAGCCAGGCCGACCACTACTCGCTCAACCAACACGCGTCCCGAGGATTTAAAATGATTTCCGCGAGGGATAATTGACACCCAAGAAGGACAGTAATAATGCATAAACGAAGGGGGCTAGACATGAGTCAAGAATTTCCGGATTCGGCCAGATAGATTCGAGCGACAGAGTTCAGAGAAAAGTCGTCTCGTCCATCGCCTTTCTCCGAAGAAATATTTTCCCAGTTTCGGGACAAAACATTATCAACGAGCAGGCTCACCATTATTTCAGCCAGAAAACGCATAGTGGAGGGTAGAGCGGGCGAAAACCATGACCAATCAATGCTGATGACCTCCTAAAGTCATCCTGGAGAGGAATAATTTTGAATAACATAATTTAGGGTACTACTGTCTGTGAAACGTCAATTAATCAGAAAAAAATACGTATTTTGCGTACCTGCAGAGATGTGAGGAAGACAGTCGTAGAGAGGAAAAAATCCAAGTACGATTTGAATGACACATGGAAACCAACGATAATAGGTTAGAAGCCAAACTCGGCTTACTCTATGCACGGAGTGTTTAGGCTACAATAATAAAAAAGGGTTAACGTATTCAGAAACGACAAACTAATCAGAAAATTCTCAGCGCGGAGGAAGGACCAAGGAAGGTCTCGCATGAGAAATGTGTTGGAGTAAAATTTTTGAAAAATTATTCCACCCGAGAAATATAACGTCAACGACGGATCCAAAATTAAAAAATGGAATATGCACTCAATGCTTTGCGGCGTAACTATGTGGAAATTCATGGTCAAATAAAGAATCCAACACCTATGTATGTTTCACTTAAATTTATTTGGCACTACTAGTTTCAACGCATCGGCGTCATCATCAGGTACAAGTCAAAATTTCTGTGTCTCTGGTATATATACCCTAAAGAAGTGGGTGGGGGGAGAGGGTTAGATGTGTACACTTGAAACTGCATGAAGGATAGATGATCCAGTGTTAATTAAATACAGCATGGGAAACTGTGTCATCATTTCTTTTCTTAGTGTATCAAAACAATACTTGTCGAAATTCAACCACACCGCTAAAATTTTTAACGAAGATCATCGGTCTATGTAAAAGAATTCTAATTTATTTTCCCGAGAGATTAATCGTCAGATTAGTCCGGTAGCCATTGCTTGACAATTAAAAAAGAATGATTAAGTCTCAATTTTGTGAATGAGATATAAAACTACGCGAAAGGGAAGCGAAGCTATCGGATAATATAATATCATAACGGGAAATAAGAAAATTTTAGTGAAAGACAGACATACTTTTGGGCTTGTACCTAGACTATATGAAGGAGGGTACAGCTTTCATTCCTTTCCAAAGATGAGAAAAGAATAAACATACTTATAAGGTTAATAGGTCCATTAGTCTCATTTCTCACGCAGCAAATGAAGTTCTTGAAGCTATCAATACATCAAATTCGGCTATGGAAAACATCGTTGCGTAGTATTCATCTTCCATGCCACCAACATTTTAAATACAATTCCTCATCCTTTCAATCGTTTATACTGCCGTCCATTAGTAATTAAGAGCTCTTGTTTCCGAGCAAGATTGATTCGATACGTGTTTAATTATTTTACGAGGAAACTCTCTCTCACACGAGAGTAACTGTTGACGGATATCAAAACAGATATGATCAAGTTTCATTTGCGCGAAGGATGCCGAAAACGGAGTATTCATTTTTCAAAAGGCTGCCTGCTAGCGACAATAAAGATTTGTTTTAAATATTAGTAATATATACCACAGAATAGTTGAATAAATTGGCGAAAAGTACTTTTCCTATGGCTTTCGCGAGAGAGAGTGTATTCTACCAAGTTCTATCGGTAAGTTAGTGCATTAGTCCCCGTCACTAACCTCCCACATAGGTAATTTCTTACCATCCTTCTACACCAACCTAGGTTATCTCCATTAAATCCTTTAAATCTGCATACCTATAATCAATATCAAATATCATATTGTACTGAAGCCGGCCACACCTTCGAATCTCACCTCGGGCATGGAGGCCGTGATTTTCTTACAATTACTAATTAAAGTTAGAGGATAATTCCAACACTCGCAATTGCACTCATTATAAAATTGTGTTCATCCTTACTTTTAATATGGGAATCTTATACACTGGAACTCAAGCATAGGTACACATTCAATGCCGCGTTACTCCTATGCAAGCGGCGCCTGTTAAAGTGCACATTTCCGGCTGCCTAGGGTAGCGCCAATGGTGGCGGTGTCGAAATCTTTTAAGGCACTGGGCTGCTTTAGTGACGAAAGAATTGACTTGGGCCGAACTTTTCAAAAATACATTTCATTTTAAATATACACACTATTTGATGAATAATAATATGCTCTATCCACATCTACATAATACCCTGCAAGCCACCACAAAGGTGTGCGGCAGGGGGTGAATTCTCACCAAAAATGCACTGCATATCATGCATTTAAAAGGATTAGTATTAATATACTAGTCTAAACTGCACTATTTAAAAAGATAAAAATAGCAAACTAAGCATGAAAAAACGTTCTGTTAGTTGGGTTACCTTCAAATCCCTACACCAACATGCAACTACCTATGCTATGGATTGATTCACTCGTCTAGGACATTGCACCGCTATTCATATCCCTAATTGTACGAGGGAAAAAGGACATTTTGAATTTGTCTGTTCGGAAATCAATTTCTATAATTTTGTCATTATGGTCCAGTCTACCATAGTAAGTTGTATTCGAAAAATATTTTTAACACCATCAATGAAAACATTATCTTGGAATTTATTTAGGAGATTAAGTCTAAATTTCAACCTGCGATCTGACAATGGGCAGTCATCTGCGAAAGTCCGTGACGTAGTAAATGCCAAGGAAGCTTGCTTGACAGCTTTAGGGGGCTTTATAGCTCGGCGGCAGCGGCGCTTACGATGGATTTCGCCGCGGAAGGAAATCGGTGGCCCTTCACAGCTCTGCGGCGCGGCATGAAAAAAGAAGATCGCAATGCGCTGCAAGGCACTGGAACCTGTCGCCTTGTGCTTCTGATCACGGTTGAATCTAACTTGTTGAGTTTCGTCTCCTATTTTTTCCTCGTGCGTAGTTCATTTTAGTTAGCAGTAGTACATTTTAGTTGGGCATAGAATAGTTAAATTTAGTATGGAATAGTTTAGTTCATTTCAGTTTTTAAAAACCAGGACCTTCAGCAATATATTAATAATTTGCGGTGTATTACTTATAAAACTTTGAGATGGGATGCATACTGCAACGAAACATGAAACGACTATGAGATACTATTCCATGTGTGTATGCGCAATGCAATAGTTACATTTTCACTAAACTCTTATTTCTGGGATAGCTGTGACTTCTCTTCTTCGATTATAAATTTAACACTTCATAACAACCTTTATATTCGTAGCACATCTAATACGCGCTCATGAAAGTGCCCAATAGAAGACATCCAAGAATGCTGGGCAATTCGAATTAACCGGGCCTCCCTCTTCTTGCCGCTGGGATTCAGCACGGCTGAATATTTGCGGCAGCAGGTTGCCGTTTAAGCGCTAGCCAGCGACGCTCAACGGTCTGACGTCATGATTTCCAAAGGCGTGTTCTCATTGGCTGATTTCTGCCGCTGGAGCTCTGCCGCCGAGCTAAAGCACCCCTTACACGGTGTAATCGTCGGCGCAGTATTTCAGTGACAATATGCCATAAAGTACATCTACATCTACATAATACCCTGCAAGCAATAAAGGTGTGTCGCATGGGGTGAATTCTCACCAAGCATGCACTACATATCATGCATTTAAAAGGATTAGTATTCATATAGTGTTCTAAACTACACTATTTAAAAAAAGATTAAAATAGCAAAGCAAACATGCAAAAACATGCATGTTAGTTTGGTTAGCTTCAAGTCCTCATACCAAAATGCAGCTATGATATCCATTGCTACACTTCTACTGGATATATTTACCGTTATTCATATGCCTAATTGTACGAGGAAAAATAGACATTGTGAATCTGTCAGTTCGGCAATCAATTTCTCTAATTTTGTGATTATGGTCCAGTCTACCATAGTAAGTTGAGGTTCGCAAAATATTTTTAACATCATCACTGAAAATATGGTCTTGAAATTTGTTTAAGAGAGTAAGTCTAAATTTCAACCTGCGACCTGACAATGATTCCCAATTTAATTCATTTAATACACTGGTTACGCTAATAAGGTTATCGTACCGTCCCTTTACAAATCTTCCCGATCTTCGCTGCACTCGTTCAAGTTCGTTATTTAGACCGATTTCGTAGGGATCCCATACACTGGCAGCTTATTCCAAATGAGGTATAACAAGGGAAATGTGGCTGATTTCTCTTACAGGTTCGTCACATTTACCCAATACTCTTTTGGTAAATCCCAGTCTACGATTAGCTTGACCCATTATTTCACGTATGTGTTCATTTCATGTATGTACCCCAGGAAAGATTGAATTAACTATTTGATAAATAATAATATTGAATTTATCCTCTTAAAAAAAGAGGCAACAAGATATATCACGGCAAATTTCGAAAAGGCCTCATGAAATAACCATGTTTAACTTTTTTTAACTAAAATGTAAATGAAGTATTTGTGTTAATTTTTTTTTTGGGCCGCATCGATCACTGCTCTGGACCGCGGGTTGGATACACCTGTTCTTAGCTTATCCGGATGGAATCAATATTTACTTCATGTTCCTAGTTGCTTGTCAATAGTGCACGTTTGGTGATCTTCACTCCCTACCTGAGGTCTTACAAGGGAAAAGTAGCTGATTTCTCGTACATGGTCGTCACATTTACCCAGTACTCTTTTCATGAATCCCAGTTTACGATTCGCCTGACCCATTATTTCACGTATGTGTTTACCACAGGAAAGATCATGTGTCAGAGCGGTAGTCCCGTCAATGTATCGCATAACGTCTAAATTTCTCAAGTAGAAATTAATTAAACGTGAACAAAATTTTATTTTACAGTGGTGGTACTACCACCGTTCTATCACCAATATAAAATATCCTTTTAACCCATATTCTAAACAAAGTAGTGGGCATCCTAGTTCCGTATCCTTGCCCCACATTTGGGATACCGAACGCATGGCTGTGGGCCAAGTTAACGAGGTAGGAGTCTCTTCCTTGCAAGGGAAACTTAAGGTTCCACGTGATTAATCGGCCAGCTCATGACTATTGCAGTTCATGTCCCTCCGAAAGATTTAAGAGCAAACAAAAGCACCCATCTCAAGAGTCAACAATCTATTTAATCGCAAGAACCCCGGTAGCAGTCCGTTGACGCTATATCTGCGGCATCTGGCGAGAAAAATGTGAAAATTGCGCGATTCCATGTATCAGATTAGAACATGTTCTAATTTTCTCTAAGGCATTTACGCAGTGGCGCAGGTTTTTCCCTTAATGTCGGCGTCTACTCGGACCCGAAATCGCTATTTTGTACACGAAATTGTTAGATGGGAACGAAAATTGAATTTTTTTGGAAAAAAAATAGTCTTCTAACCAGAGCCATTCACTCATAAATCAAAAATGCAAATAAACAAAAGGTGACGCCCACCGAACGAGCTGCGTCAAGGATTACTGCGTTATCTACATCCCGTCCTCGTCTGTTTTTAGGGAAAGGAAGGGGAGTGGAGGGGATGTCTGACGGAAGAGATCCTGTCGCAACCACTTCCATTGCAGAGTCAGCTGTATGTCCCCCATTGTGATTAGGCGAAGAAGCTTAGCGGTCTCAGTAGTGATTGGACGAAGTGGACGAGTTACAAGTCCTTTGCATGCCCACTTTTCCAAAAGGGTTAAAAATATCAGTTTTTCACCACTCAAAACTCGATAACCATACCATACTCGATAACCGTTTACCATATATTTTATTGCCAAATCTGATAGAGTTTGTAATATAAAAAGACCTGTGTTTTTCCGTTCTTCGATCCGTCAATAAAATATATGGTAAACGACCCCATTTGTCTCTTTCCACAGGGCAATATTTCTTGCGCAATTGTTATTGCAGTAGCCAGCGCTATTTCAATGGCCGTGTAAAGGTAAGTTTTCGCAGAGTGGGCGTCCAGCGGCCGTGTCGACTGCCGCGTTCGGTCGTCGCCGTTCGTTGTACGACCCGGCAGGGTGCTTTTATTCAGGCGTCCACGTTCCACTACCATGGCGGCGGCGGCGCACATTGGTTGGAAAACCCGGCCTCACTGGGCAAACGTCCGAAATCAAGGGAAGAATACCCGAACTTCAGGATATATAAATCAATTTTTTTCTGACAGAATATTATGTAGTAATTCATGTGACTCTAAAGTTAGTTAGTTATTCAGGGGAGGCGACCGACTGCTGAGGTCATTTGCGCCACATAGGATCGGTGGATAATTGAAATTGGAACCTGAAATTCCCTCCTCTACGCTCTCAAGTAGGGACCGGTTTGCCACTGAAAAATCCGCCACTGCCGGGAATCAAACCCGGGCCCTTGAGATGGAAGGCCTGTACTTTAGCCACTACACCAGCCCCGGTACCCCACATGCCTCTAAAGTAACGACTTCCGATCTAGGGCATGTTTTTGGGTTTTAGTAGGCCGAATGTGCTAAAAGAAATCAGGTTTTCCGTAACGTAATTTTCCAACTTTACGCACCCTCATATTTAGGATATTAACTAGTCTCAACAATGTACCCTTTTTGCGAGTTAAAGGCACCAATGACATTAAATAATACGAAATGAAGAACACTTGGAATTTATTTTCGGAAATCTATAAATCGAGACCTACAAAAAATTCCTCACGATAACCCATCGTGATAATTACACCAATACATGAGAAGCGTTTTTTGTAAAATTTATTTGCAGCTACTTGACTTTTCTAAATTAAGTCTTATTTACTGAGGTTATCACCGGCCTGCGAAAAGGGCCTGCGCGTCGCAACTCTCTTATGGTGGGAGATTATGGTTGTTCACGTCTAAACGCTCGCCAAGTCTATACGCAAGTATTTTGACTGTACTAACCGTCCGGCGCCTATAGGGTAACGATATGAAATACACGAGCCCATTAGGAGCATTTATTAAAAGTTTTTCAGTGATTTTTGTCTACAATTGCGGCCAACCGTACAATTGATGTCGACATAATTAAAATATATATAGGCACTCTTGCAACTACAAGGATATGAGTTAATTTGTACTATTGGCACTACATGCCCGCCTCCATCGATGGATTGTAGATCTACAAAATTTGGTAGAATGGAGGGGCCTAATAGCTTTTGCTATTTTGTCTATTGGTATGCATTCGTTACTACTCGGGAATCTAGAAGAAAGGACTGCAGGAAATACAGGGAAAATACACGTATTGTCCCTGCGGCAAATGAAGATTTACTTTACGCATTATTTGTTTCCTCATATCCAACAATCACTTTGCGAAGGAAGCTCCTTAAAAAATCAACTGCTTTAACTCCTGAAACATTCTAGTATCTCATTCCTTCCTCAAGTGTTGGGATAATTAAGTACGCGAAAGCCCTCATGGCAAGGTTTTTCGCGTTTTTTGTGTTCGCTGATGTATGAGAGACAATTTAAATTACAATTAGCATTTGAATAATATAATTGGGGGGTTGATATTCAAAGAAGTGACAATTTAAGTAAGAGTCAAATTTCAATTGGAAGAACTAAAGTTCTTCGAAACTTTTCAGCATAAAATGACACTTTTTCCAGTGTAATTCATGTTTTGCAATTTGATTTGTGAAAAATGTCAGCCAATTAATAAAAAGTAAAAAATTTTCATCACCATGCTTTCCAAATTTGCAACTCAGGTCAAATGTTCTCCTTTACTTGAATATCGCTGAAGTTCTTTTCCTGGTGATCGGAGAGAGAAGTTTGTTTACTAACATCTTGAATTAAAAATAGTCTGTTCGGCTTGGAAGGCAGTGACGCCATCGAATTTGATGACAACATATCGATTTTCCCCCAATGAGAAAAGCTAAAAATCACACACGTTACCAAGTTTTTTGCCAACTTACGAGGTACAAAACAATTTACTGTCGCTACAGCGAATTACCCTGCGGGAACTTCAAGTCGTTTGAAAGGGAATTATTTTCCATGGCACTGAAATGCATTATTAATGGTTTACAGCACAAGATTTTAACGGCAACGGTAGCCAATAATGTAATTGTCTCCCGTCTTGAAGGGATTCTTACCAAATACTCAACTACGTACTCTTATTACAACAACCTCAACCATCTCCCTGACTATTCCCTCTTGCTATATGAATAAATCCACTGTCTCTCCTTACAAATGGTTATGCAGGTGCAGAAGCGACATCAAGCTTACTGAGGAAAGCAAGCAGAACAAAGCTATTATCCCACGAGAATGCCTATGACAAGTTTATTGGCATTGAAAAACTGGCTTCAGGAAGTTAACACTGAAAAACACATTGATACTGGGTTCAAACTTTGATCCCCATGAATCTGATAACTTGCCCAAGACATTAAAATATACTGAAATAAATGTGTTAAACCATAACGATAAATCTTGGTGCACCTACATCCATCTCTTTAGTTTGCCTTAGTCTATGCATCTTGTAATGATTCCCTCACTCACCAAGCTGATTCTACATTTTAAATTAATTTGCTCAAAAATTCTACGCTGAACTAAAGTCAAGGCTTCTACTTTGTATTAACACAGTTATTCCTCAGAAAATCACGTTCACACTCAAGGCATTCCATTCATCGTGGGCATCAACACCATAGGAACTACTCATTTCTTACGATACGGCTTAAAAATTTACTTATGACACTGACTATCATTTTATTTAGAAAAATAAATGCAATACCACAAAATCGCCAAAACATTTATGTCATTACAACAATGAGAATATGATTGACACGGTAAATGTTTTTCCAACAGCACTTATCTCACGGAAAACACCATGGTTTATGCTTTTTCACTTATAATGCAGTGCACGAAGATTTATCACACTATCTTTGTAACTTTGGCTGCATCAGCTGCTCATTAATATCAGAGATATACCTGTCGTCACGCCGAGCACCAATTCGTACGACACCGAAACAAATTTTACAGTTTTTCATGCCAAATCCCAACAAATCCACTTCCTACCATTTTTCCTACATTAAATCAACATCACAAACCTTTATTACACATTATTTGTTATTTTTGAGGCCTTTGTCAGAGGAATAGAAAAATATGAAAGCACGTCACGAGCTCATGCGTCTGCTTTACACATTGACATAGAAAAATTCTAATTTTAACATCACTAACCACTCCAATTAAACAGCGGTGGTAATACATATGACTCTAAAACACAAATTATTGCTCATAAATGCTGAACTCCGAAAAAAACTTCGAGAAAAACAAAGTACACACCACACGAGAGCAGAACTCACATTTAGCAATTTTTGTACGAATTTCGCCATCAATGACACTGCCGAGGTTACTAAGTTCCTTGGTATAACTCACCCAAACCTAATAACTTAAATGCATGACACCTTTTTGTTTGATTCGCTGAAGTTGAACTTTTTAGTGATGTATGCTGACTCCGGTGTCCCATGAGAGATCACTTACACAACTCGTGGTGAAACGCTTTAATAAATAAGAGATTGAGGACGCCTTGAATTTCTGACAAAGAATTCACGGGAAACTAACGGAAAATAACTTCAATTCCAAAAAAATATGCTGGTAGAATATTTAATTAAAGAAAAACTTTGAATATACACCAGAAAACGTTAGTCAATTGTTCATCAAAATGTGCGAGAGAAAACGAAGTAGAGAGCATCCAAAACAATCTGGCAACTCATCGGCGTGACGTCACTGCCAAGATATAAAATACGGACTATACTTGTCCTCTTCGCCAGAAAATCGAATTTCCCTCGGTCAAACAAGAAATACCCGCGAATGCCCGAGGGAACTGGCGCCTTGACTGCTTCTAGAACAGTCAAGCCGCAGACGTCGAGCGCTAAGTGTCGATCGCGTCGACCAAGCCGTCTCGACAAATACACTACATAGTAAACAGGCGCAACAATTCAATGGCAGCCAGCAGCTCAGTCGGACACGGCTGCTGGACCCCCCAGCGAAACCATACCTTCAGGCCGCAAACTTCGTGCGCCAGCCCTCAATCGCGACGACTGAGCCATCTCGACAAAACCATGTTAAATACGTGCAACGAGACAATGGCGACAAACAGCAGCATCCGTCGCGGAAATCCAGACCTTCAAATGGTCCATCGTAAAAAACCAGAAATCGCGGAAAACCGGACCTTAAAATGGCTTTAAGGCTGCAGGCACCGTTGTAACTGCAGCATTCGTTCCTAGATGGGTATCGTAGTTGTCGCTGGTTTGACAACATAAGGTTATTTTGCACCTTCACGAATAACTGAACTAACAAACAGGTTTAGGAAATAATATAAGGTTGAAAATGAAAAACAACTTGTATTTTGCGTTATAATCACGGTCCTAAAACGTTAATATGCATTTAATGGCTGAAAATAGCTTGGCATCTTCAAAAACTCATACATGTGATCCAATTTGCTGGGTTCGTCCTCAAGAATGTTCATCAGCTTAATATTGTTTTTCTTTCGCCTACTTTCATATTTCCTACGGTTAATTTTAAGATGCTTGAAGATATCTGGCATCGAAACTCACCTAAGTCCGGCGCGGTGTCTCCTTCTCCACAGTGAAAATATACAAATGGGTATATTCTGTGTCCAAATATCAGTCGGGTAGCCTTCTTTTTTATTCCTTCGGTTTGAAGACCATTATACAGTTATCTTTCTTCAGGCCTCGAAATTTGACTGATGAAAGGCTGGTCTATGCATTACTCCAATGATCCCGCAATAGTTACCGAAATATCCTATATTTCATCGGAGATTACGCTTTCTACTTCAAGCTAAGATTTACTCAGAGTTTCTTTGGTGGCTTGGTCAACTGTCTAGTTATCCTTGAAACCCAGGTACCCCAGCCAATTCTACTTTTACTTTCTGCGAATGTAAAAATACTATGCGGCCTTGTATGCATTGAACAATTGGGTGTGCTCTTGAATAGCATGCGATGGATTGGAGCGGGCTTATGGAGTGCGAGCATATTAGAAATGACAAGTTTAAAGTTAAATGACTCAGTCAGTCCGGAAGAATCAATTCATAATTAACGCACAGGCCCTTACAATAAACAGCTCTCATCTCTTGGGGAACCTAACGCTGTAGGAAAAACCGCCACGTTGAAATCGACGCACGATTAAGCCGAGTGATACAAACAAGTAACAATACCTACTACCTGATTGCCATAAAATTATCTTAATTCTTCTTCTTCTTGCTTTTCAGGTTTAGGTAATTTGCCTGTTCGGGGTTCACAATCGTAATCTCGGCCTCCCAACAGTTCTTTTCCCTAAAGGTTTATACTCTAAAACCTTCTGGGAATCCTTTCTAGAGGCATGCGCTCAACATATTCTATCCAGTTTTCTTTGTAATTTGTTACTACTTCTGATACCGATGGTAATTCTAATTTTTGCCTTATGCCTTCATTTTTATGTGCCATTATTTCGTAAAATTTTACTTGAGTCTCTTTTGCAGTTTTCCCTTCAGTGCTCTTCTTATGGTCCCACACATTCTTGGTAATCATATTTAATTAAAGGATATCCAGTAGTAAATCGTCTTCATTATCTTGAATTATGACTTGATCATCTGCACTACCTGCACTTCAACTAGGCTGAATTATAGACTTAATCTTCTGGGAAACTTTAAGGAGGGACATTTCATTAATGACGTTAATCATATACCTATTGCTGGCTCCGACTTATTATGGTAGGCTCGATAATTCTAATAAAATTAAGGTAATAGATTGCAGGACGGAGAGGTTTAAAATTTCATTTTTTCCACTCACGATTCGAGATCAGAACGTTAGACATCGCGTGAATCCGTAATAATTTTAGAGGTAATATTCAGAGTAGGTCGATAGTATTTTTTATTTCCTGCATGTTCAAATCAATGTGTTACTCGCATGCATTACTTTTTTTGAATGCCTGAGTATCTGGTAAATTGGTGTCGGATTTCAAGTCATGCATTGTATTCGTTTTGTGTCCTGTATAATTGGAATTTGGGATAAGGTTTTTTTTCTTTTTTCCCCTAATTACTTTTAAAGGTGTGGTGTTTGTTTTGTGTTGTTCATTTTTGTTTGTTGTGCCATTGTTCCGGGTGTGGATGCACCCCCTGCCACACACCCTCAAGAAGGCTTGCAGGGTATGTCGTAGGTATAGATATAGATAACTTAAAAATTCGTTTTCTGTTATTTGTATTCCTGGGGTGTAACTTACTTCCATCTCGTAAGCAGTCATCTAAGTATATATTAAATAGAGCAGGCGATAAAGTGTACCCCTGTGTAACACCTTGGTTCGTTATAATTTCCTGTGTTGGGTTTTCATCAATTCCAATATGAATTGTAATTTTCGTAATTTATAAAAAGATTGAATGGTTTTAATTAAATGCACTGGCTATCCTCGTTTTTCCGTTATGGACCAACATTTTTATCGATTAATGCTGTCGAATGCCTTTTGGTAATCTATTAAGGCTATGTGTGTCTCCAGATTATACGTATACGTTTTGGTATTATCAGTTTTAAACTAAAAATAGGTATAGTCAATGATCTTCCCTTGCGAAATCCAGCCGGTTCTTCGAGGAGAAAAATTTCAGATTTTTTGAGCCGTTCGTTAATGATTTTACTATATATTTTGTTAGCTATATTTAGTAAGCGGATACAATTGTAATTTTATGGCTTGTTTCGTTCACATTTTTTGAATGTGGCAATTACTATTTTCCCTTCCCCATGGACTACGCCTTGTCGTGGTGGGATTTGGGCTTGCGTGTTCCCATGACCGCTAAAGCTGCACTGGCGGGAGCAACTAATAGTTGCTCCTGGTAGGGTCACCCATGACAGATAGGTCGACGGGTAAGAGCCTGACGAAAAGTAGTCCACGTACCGTGCTCGCAGCGTCCGTTCCTCAGTGAGGCGGCTGTGAGAAGGCGTCTGACCCCAGTGGGGCGGCCTATCAAGTGATGGTGTCACGTTAAAAACACTATTGAGGCAGGCAACGGGAAACCACCTCAATTAAATTCACCCAAGAACACAATGGACTTGAACAAAAGGGAATTGAATCCTGGCAACTACGGGGCCCGGGACCAAATTAGTGTCGTGCCCGGCAGCAGAGTAAGCAAGTACTCTGCGGTCGTCATCTCACGAAATCCTTGCACGAAAAGAAAGACAGTAGCAACGGCAGCAGTATCGGCGGCGAAAAAGAAACCAGAGAAGATGGCAATAATGTTAAAGATCGGGACATGGAACGTTAGGACTATGTTAAGGGCAGGAAAACTAGAGAACATTAAGCGTGAAATGGGGAGAGGAAAGATCGATTTGTTGGGATTAAGCGAAGTAACATGAGGAGACCAGGGGGACTTCTGGAGTGAAAAGTACAAGGTTATACACAGTGGAGGGGAAGAGAGCCAGCGAGGAGTAGCAGTTGCATTGAATGCAATATTAGGAAAAAGGGCGTTGAATGTGGAACAGTTAAGCGATAGAATACTAGATATCGAAATCAAAGCAAAGCCGGCCAATGTAGTCGTAGTACAGGTTTACATGCTGACAGGGGGACATAGAGAAGAAGAAGTAGACGAAGTATATGACCAGTTGGAAGAATTAATCGGGAAAGTAGAGGGCAGGAAGAACCTAATAGTTATGGGAGATTGGAACGCTCTAGTAGGGGAAGGGAGGGACGGAAGTGGAGTAGGGGAGTATGGACTGAGTGTAAGGAATGACCGGGGCGAGAAAGCAGTGGAGTTCTGTAGGAGGAATAATTTAGCGATTACAAACACGTGGTATAAACACCACCCTAGGCGTAGGTACACATGGAAAATGCCGGGGGATACTGAAAGGTACCAACCAGGCTACATCATGATTAGGCAAAGATTCAGGAACAGAGTAAAGAACTCGCATAGTTTCCCAGGTGCAGATGCCGAAGCCGACCATAACATGGTGGAGATGAAATGTGAGAAGAGACTAGAGAGGTTGAAAGTCGGAAGGAAGATAAAAAAGTGGGATGTAGGAGTACTGATTGGAGGGAAGAGGACGGAATATCAGGAAATTGTGGATAGATGCATGAGGGAAGAGGAACAATAGATGAAGGGTGAGAAATTATAAAAACGGGCATAAAAGAAGAAGCTGAGAAAACAATAGGAACAGTAGACGCTATGAGGATCAAGAAACCATGGGTAACAGAGGAAATGATGGAAAGGATCGAGGACAGAAGGAAATGGAAAAATGTGAATACAGAACTAGGCAAAAAGTGTTATAAGAAGATTTACAACAGGCTTAGGAGAGAAACAAAAAGAGCAAGAGAAAAGTGGTGGAGTCGGCAATGCGAGGAGATGGAGAGACTCCAGAGAGAAGGAGAAATAGGCAGTCTGTACTCAAAGGTTAGAATATTATCGGGAATCAAGAAATGGAAAACGTTCCGGTGCATCAAAGACAGAAAGGGAAATTTAGCAATAGAACCAGAGAAGTTCCAGCGTCGTTGGAGGGAATATGTTGAGGAACTGTATGATAGCGAAAATAGGCCTAGGAACTTGGACATAGAAGAGGAAAAGGACGTAGATCAGGATGGCGTAGGCCCCGGAATACTGGATACTGAGATAGAGAAGGCACTGCGGGAAACGAAGGAAGGTAAAGCGGTGGGGGTTGATAACACCCCAGATGAGCTTCTGAAAAACCTAGGAAAAGGGGTAAGGGATAGATTTTATGAACATGTTCCTAGAATATACGAGGAGGGGGCTTGGCTGGAGAATTATGTGAAAACCGTGCTGATACCAATACCGAAAAATAGGGTGACAACAGAATGTGAAGACTATAGAACGATAAGTTTGATTTCTCATGCGGCAAAAGTAGTGCTTAGAATCATCGATAGGAGAATGGAAAAGAGAGCAAACCAATTCCTAGGCGTTTGGATTTCGGGAGGGCCACTCGGGATACGATTGCACACATAAGAATGCTAGTGGAAAGGAATCTCGAATACAATCAAGATGTATTCCCGTGTTTTGTTGATTTCGAAAAGGAGTTCGATAGAGTGAGGTGGGACAAGTTAATGGAAATATTGCGGAAGATAGGAGGAGACTGGAGAGACAGGAGACTGATCCGGAATTTATACATGGCGCAGGAGGCGCAAGTGAGAGTAGCCGATGGAGAATCAGACTGGGCCACAATAGGGAGGGGAGTTAGGCAGGGCTGTCCGTTATCGCCGGTATTTTTCAACATACTATGCTCGGAGGAAATGGTAAGAGAGGCTTGAGATGAGCTGGAGGCTGGAGTAAAGGTCGGGGGGAAATTGATAAAATCAGTGAGGTTTGCGGATGACCAAGCGCTAGTCAGCCAGTCAGCCCGTGGTTTGCAAAAAAATGCTGGATCCGTTGCAGGGACAGTGCGAAAGATACGGGATGAAGATAAACCAGAAGAAAACGAAAGTAATGCGATTTTCAAGAACAAAAAGGGCCAGTTTAACGATAAAAGTAAGAGGTCTGAAGTTAGAGCAGGTAGAGAAGTTCAGCAATCTAGGTAGTGTGTGGGAAGAAAACGGGTATAGCAGCATTGAAGTGGGAAGGAGAATTGCATTGGCAAAAGAAGCTTTTACTCGTAGGCGTGAACTAATGACAGGGGCGTAGAGTAGGAAAATGAAGAAAATACTAGTGAAAAGTTTAATATGGAGCGCTGCACTATATGGGGCGGAAACGTGGGCTTTGCGAAAAGAAGATGAAAATAGACTTAGGGCTTTTGAAATGTGGGTGTGGAGAAGGACGGAGAAAATAAAGTGGGTCGAAAGGAAAACGAACGACGAAGTGCTGGAATTGGTAGGAGAGGAAAGAAATTTGATAGATGAAATTAGGAGAAGGCAGAAGTTGTGGATGGAAAAGGTAATAAAAGGAGATGGTGTATTGAAGGAGGTGATTGAGGGAAGAGCGTTGGGTAAGCGGGGAAGAGGGAGAAGAAGAACGGGTAGCTTGGATGGAATGATGGGTGGCAGGAGGTAGAGGGGCTGAAGAGGGACATCGTATGAGATTTAGGGGGTGGGAAGAATTAAATATCCATTTAAACCTACCTTCACCGGTAGAATAGATATTAATAATAATAAAAATAATAAATTACTTTTGCAATTTTCCAATCTTCTGGTATTTCAAGGCAAGTCATGCACATATTACAGACATATAGCAATCGGGAAATTAAAAGGGGACTACCATACTTTATCGATTTCAGAGTTGATACCATCTAGTCCTGATGGTTTTCTGTTTTTGTTTTCTTTCATGCGTTTTGCATTTCTGCCAAGTTGAAGGATCTAAACCAGTTTTGTCTGATTTTTTCAAATACAGCTACTTTGATTGGGTTGTACCAGAGCTGTTGATAATGATTAATCTAATTCTTTTTTGATATTATATTTGTCAGTGCAACATCCCTTTCTGTTTTGTTCAGGTGATTTAACATTTTATAGGCCAATCTTTTGTCTACCGTATGCAAAATTTTCTATGCTACTTATTAATGTATTCCATGATGTCATATGTGGTTGTCTTACAATCGATTTCGTCCAGTTTCTAATTGCATGGTATTTGTCTTTTGCTTCCTCAGATTGCTTTTGTAAGTACTCCCCGTATGCTCTGTCTTTTTGTCTGGTGGCTTCTTTAATATCCTCATTCCAGATTCTTAAACCTCCTTTCCACCTATTTTTTTCTCATACCTATTACTCCATTTCCTAATTGTTGTATGACGTTTGCAATATTTCTCCATTCTGTATCTTAATTAAAGCCCATAATCTAAATTTTGAACGTTTAAGCTATTTCACCCACTCTCCGTACTTACACGCGTTACGCTATTTTTCTTGAAACATTATGCCTGTTATATTCTCCATAATTCCATTATCTAATGGATGTTTATGGCCTCCTGGTGACCAATATAGTGACCAGATTCAAAGGAACGCATGAACGAATAATGCTACATTGAGCCACAGTAAATTATACCACTAATTATTCGATGTCGAGCGAAATGACCTAAATTATTCTTGTGCGACAGGATGCAATCCATGGTAACTGCATCACAAAATGCATTAACGTACTGGTAGTGAATCATAATAAAGTCCGTCACGAAATATCTTTCAATGTAACTTGAAAACCCTATTCATGCATTGGAATGAACGAGGACTGCACGCAACCCAAAAAAAACATTGTGAAAGATTCATGGATTCATGTTCAGCATATGGCACGGAAAACAGGAGTTTTTGCTCAATGGAGAGAAATGTAAATGAAGGGTAATCGTGGTGCGATTAGACGGACGAAATGCAACTTGCAACACAAAAACCAAAATACCTTAAGCCATGCTCACGATATACACTGCCAGGGATATTCCGTACAACGTTTGGCGACTACATGGGATGGGCATGAACTAAAGAATCACATTCATTTTGATTGAACGCTCCCCATAAATGTTGTTTCTTTAGATTACCTGTGTTTACGAAACTAATAAGCGTTATCTTCTGCATATTTCAGTCAAAATTGTCATAAATTAATGCAATAAATTTAAAGCTCGTGCAATCAAGCAGGAAAAAATACCAGAGAGGTAGAGGCGGATAGGTTTTTTTTTACGATGCTGATTTTACCAAGGACACCAGATTTTCTTGTCGATTTTCCCGGTTGTTATTTAATAAGCGGAAGGCGCCTATTTCAGATGAGGTGGTTTAGCACGATTGACCGACGCATTCACATAAAGTCCAAGACACATTAGCTTCAATGAATTATGTTCTTTCTAGGGGTTGCAAAATCTCCAACTCGTGCAATTTTACGCTTTTACTTTTACGAATCACAAACTCCATCGTGAAATCCCGTACTCGAATTCCATCTCCGGTCATATTCCGGAATTCGGTCGAATGGAATAGTAGTACTTATTCAAAGGGTGGTGACCAGCTAAAGTGTAATACAGCTAATATAACATACACCACTTGGTGGGTAGCTGGAAATGGAGAGGATTTTTCGGGGAACGAAGGAAAAATGAAGAGAAATTACGTCGTCGTCATAAGCCTACTCTTAACGAAAGGCGCCGAGGGGTCCACGGTTTAATGTTTGAACTCGAAGTGCACTCCACACAGCCCCGCTATACCAATAAATTAATTCCGGCACTGCCGGGATACGAACCCGGGCCCTCGCTACGGGAGTATTTTAGACACCACACCAACCCTTTCGCGGTTTCTAAATTATTACAAAAATAAGCTCCTTTAAGCCATAAGGGTGATCCTGATTCGTAATACGCATTAACCTCTTAAATTATGAAACCTTCAAAATAAGTAATAATGAATTAACAAACGTGGAATCTTGGAATGAGACTGACACTTGGAATAAGATGATCTTTCCTGGGTGATACGTGAAATAATGGGTCAAGCGAATCGTAAACTGGGATTCATCAAAAGAGTACTGGGTAAATATGACGATCATGTACGAGAAATTAGATACTTTCCCCTTAATAGACCTCATTTGGAATATGCTGCCAGTGTGTGGGATCCCTACGAAATCGGTCTAAATAATGAACTTTAACGAATGCAGCGAAGATCGGCAAGATTTGTAAAGGGACGGTACGATAACCTCATTAGCCAGTCTATTAAATGAATTAAATTGGTAATCATTTTCAGATCGCAGGTTGAAATTTAGACTTACTCTCTTAAACAAATTCCAAGACCATATTTTCAGTGATGATGTTAAAAATATTTTGCGAACCTCAACTTACTATGTTAGAATGGACCATAATTACAAAATTAGAGAAATTGATTGCCGAACTGACAGATTCAAAATGTCTATTTTTCCTCCTACAATTAGGGATATGAATAACGGTAAATATATCCAGTACGAGTGTAGCAATGGATATCATAGCTGCATGTTGGTATAAGGACTTGAAGCTGACCCAACGAACAGCATGTTTTTGCATGTTTGCTTTGCTATTTTTATCTTTTTTTAATTATATAAATACTAATCCTTTTTTATGCATGGTATGTAGTGTATGTTTGATGAGAATTCACTCCCTACCACACACTTTTATGGTGGCTGGCAGGGTATTATGTAGATGTAGATGAATTATTTTTTGACGGAAAGGTTATGATTTATTCAAACGTTACAAGGCAAACTACGATTGCCTTGAACCGTAAAGAAAAAAGCCTCCACTAAAGGAAACAACGCTCCTATAGTTTTCTCTACTTGATCATAATATCACAATTCAACGAAAGAGAATGAATTATACATTATACACATAAAACAGTACCAAGAGAGAGTGCACAGTTAGCTCGTTCACGATGCATATGAAAAGCTAGCTTATACGAAGTATTTGTAAGAGAATCAGTAACCTCACCAGCATAAGTATTCTCAACCACTTTTAAACTTAACTTAAGGTTTTTTTAACCCCCAAGCCCGTGCTACGCCTAAAAAACAATGGATACACGAATATATAATGCAATAACCTTAAGATCACAAAAATTGTGACTGATTTTCCTCCCGCAAACGTCGCTAGGGAATCGAGGGAAATCGTTCAAGCCATGCCGTCCCCCGTGGTGAAGAGAGAGGAGAGCCAGCTTCACACTTGGGGGACTGGTGGACATCGCCCTTGCGGAATCGACCGAGGGGAAGATTGATACAGGAGCCAAGCGCAACGATCTGATCCTCCCTCACCACGAAAAGCGATTGAAACACTGACCTCTTGCGACATGGCCTTGAGACGTGCCTGCCCTTTTCCTTGAAGGAAACGAACGCCAAAATTGTCAGAAGGAATAATCCCTTTATCCCTTCTCCTTTTTTGTCACGGGTCGAAGACCAAGGGCAGAAGTAACCTCTTTTTCAGCACGTATGACTTTTCGGCGAGCTTTTTCCAGTGGCAGTGACAGAAGCGGGTAGTAATAAAGACCAAACTTCTATGGCCACAAGCGGGGAAAATACGACCAAAATGGCGATTTCGGGAGTAATATCTATCCGCCTAGAGTGCTCCATAAAAAATACAATAAGCTTTCGGTGTCATTTTCATTCATAATTTCCGTCACAAATGAAGAACAGCAATGCACTATCATATTTTCAAGTTAGTAGTGAGTATGAACGCATGAAAAATATGAAACAGCACAATATGTGAACTGGCGAGCATATTTTAGGATTATTGACAATACCAGCAGTGACAAAAAACGAATAGCAGTAGAAGGGTATTAGAAGCTACAAATGTTAAGGTTATATCACGTCGTTTATCCAAAGATCACATCACTGAACCAAAATGTAACGTTAAAATCCGCGGCAGGATTCGAACCCGTGACCTTGAAGATAAAAGGCTGACACGTTTGACTGGCTTCCATGGACATCCGGAAAGAGAAAGAAGATGAACAGTGCTTAACTTCACCAACTAAAATATGAGGGATTTAAATTTCATACGAAAAATTTAAATGGTGGAACCGTTCTCTTTTCGATGATCTGAGTACATTTCGCATGAATTCATACAACAGTACGTGTAGCATATCTACGATGAGCATGAATACTTCAGCATTTAAAGTACGGTTACCGTAACATTTACTAAACAACTTAACAAAGTACTGAATATGATCCTTAATATTTCTATATAATCTTCAACGTTGTATTTCATAAAAGGATACTATTCCGTTAATGTATATCACTTTATGAAAAAGGAAAATGATTTGTTGCAGCATGTTTGGGAATATTAGTCATGAGCTGGAGAAATAAAAAATCTGATGACGCGAGAGACTTGCTCTGCAGATGCAAAAATATAAAGATGTTAGCCTAATCGAAGTACCAAAATACCACTTTCATAGCGTCTGAGCAAGTGCCATGAATGTATATCTTTAAATTCAGTGGATAAAATCGATATGCCCTTGATCATTGCACAAACCTTGAATCGCAAACATTGTCCCAGATAATTACCGACTCTTATTTTTCAAAAATATATCATCTGCTATTTACCTTAAATAAAACAGAAAGGAAGACAAGGAACTTGAAACTAAATATTTGATAACGTCGGGCACGTAATTTGAACATAAATACGATGAATGACATTTACAAATACAATAATTTTTGTCGACTTAGTTTAGCTTTCTTTTATTGCAATTCTTTCAAAGTGATCTCCTTAGATTTCGAATGAAGTTAATATGATTTAGCATAAAGTATCTTTTTATGTCTCCCAAGGAATCACGTATTATGCCGGGTGAAAGAAAAAAATAGCGCGATACTAACTTAAGCACGTTTAAGGAAAGAAAGTACGGCCTGGACGCCATTTATCCGTATTTGAATTATAGCGAGCGTTTGGCATGTTATTTATTATTCAAGGTATGAAAGATTTTGGAAATAAACCTTTTCTTCCTTTGCTAGTACACTACCCACTTATTCTCCTCATCTTAGCACGTAGAAAATTTGGTGAGAATTCACCCCCCGCCACACACCTTTGTGGTGGCTTGCAGGATGTTATGTAGATGTAGCTATGGTAGCTGGAATGATGACGATAAATGTTTAACCCAGGGTTTTTACAATCCTTAAAAACAATAGGGGAACCTTCCGGGCCGGGTTGAAGAATGGAGCCAGAGTACAGCAGCGAAGAATGCGAGACGTGAGACTGTTGGCAGTCCTATACAATCCCCACGCGAGCCTATGACGCAAGACCTATCGGGAGATTGCTCTTTTCGGTGCTTGGGTGATTGTCGTGGCAGCGTGCAGCGCTCGCGGCTACGCATACTAAAGACAGCTCGCTGACCGACAAGTAAAGCAATCCAGAACGCAATGTGTAAACCTTTCACCCCTCCGCGACTACCCAGAGGCACGCCCGGCGGCTCCCGTACCCGCTCGCGCGAACTGCGGAGGAAATCGTTGGTCAACTTCATCGAGATGACTCGTGGCCACAATTCCAGACGCATGAAATCCTCTCCTCCTATTGGTGGTACACCAGACTACTGAGCGCGAAACATAGTCTTCTTGTTTCGGGCAGACTTAGTGTAGAGTCGCATGCCGAAGGGGTCTGACGAGTAAATAAACACAGTTCATGTCAAAAGAGCTAGCTGAAACCCGGCCAGGGCGTTGATTACACACTTCAAATTGTGACTAAGGCGGCTACCCCTCGCACGCATTACTACCACAACTTCCCATTCAACATCTCCCAACCTCACCCCACGTCCGTCGTCATCCGCTGCCGCCTCCCCCCACCCCCGGGTCGGGCAGACGTGTGCTGAGCAGGAGGCTGTCTTCCACCATTCCTCCGCATCCAACAGCCCCCCATACCACCGCCGCCGCCCCACCCCACCCGCCCTCTGACGTCTCCGGAGCGAAGCGTGGGAAAGCAACTCGGGAGGGCTTCCCAAAACACTGGTGGGTAGGCAACCAGAACCCCCCACCCTACTCCCTCCCTCCCATCCCAACAGCCAGAACGCTCCGCTCAGACACGATTCCTCGCACAAAGGCCCCTCACCCCACTCCCCCGCCTCATCCGACGGATCCCTCACACCCAGCCCCCCTCCCCACCCCATCGCCCACGGGATCGGATTCCTCGACGAGGCTGCCCCCTCCCCCTGCTCCCCTCACTCTTCCTCTCTCCCAACCCCTCCACGCGTGCCCCTCGAAGCTCCTGCCCCCCCTCCTCCGCTCCGTCGCGCCCCCATCCCTCCCTCCACGACCGGCGGAGACCCCCGAGGGGCCCCCGGCGCAGCCGCCGAGCACGCTTCAAGGTTCACGAGCGCCGCTCGTGAGACGCAGCGCCGGGATATGGCTCCCCCCGACCCGCGCTCCCGCTTTCACGCGGTCAGGCCGCGGCGAGCCGAGTGAGAGAGAGAGGGATGAAGGGCTCGCCTCTTCTCGCGCTCGGGCTCCGTCCGCAACCGAGCAGTCCCTCTCGCTTGGTTCCCCGCTCCGCCGTGCAAATGAATCGCGGCGCCATATGCTCATTCATGCGGATATCCGGCGTAATGGTTTTTTGTTCCCCCACCCTAAGGGTTTTCGACATCGCGCGGCGCACGGTGGAGGAATTGAGGTGGAGGGCAGCATGAATGGATGCCTCCTCCCCTCCTCCACCGCCCCCCGAATCCTCCCCGAGGACTGTTGCAACAACAATTGAAGGGTTTGGGGTGCGACGGATCTTACTCGTTAAGTTCCAACTTGTAGAGTCGCAAGCTAGGACCGGAACAATGCCTCCCCTGCGGTGGAATGGGGAAATTCAAAGGAATGATTGCCATGGTTTTAGTTGCCATTGAGTGACGGGAAAGGTGGCGAGATCTCGCACTGCGTGTGCGTGGCAAATTCCGGGCGGCATAATGCGACATGGATGCGGCAAGAGTGGGTTAGAAAAAATGAATAGATTCACTTCCGTTTAAGCCGACGATGAAGCGATGGAATAAGCGGAAAGAGAAATGCTCAGTTTAATTTTATTTGGTGCATGGGGAGAGCACATTTGGCTTCCAAGACGTGAGCGCATGATTTCAAGAACGTTAAACCTTGCACTTGTTCCGGTTAGAATCGAACGACCGGAGCTCACCACCGAGACAGGCACGTTCCAAGAAGCACAGGAATGCTGTCAGCAGCAAAACTGAGGTGGGCTAGGGTAACCTCGTGACACGAAAAGTCATCCGTGCTCTGAAATATGCCGACGAAAATAAAGACATGGATAAAATTCTCTGGTTCGCAGAGGTGCTGTGCCAATGCATAACACCTAGCGAAATAGTATGCATAAAACATCGATGGTGAAGTGCAGCTAACTGCTTCAGAAAATTAAAGATGAATCCTCAGTCCCACGTATTTAACCCGTGGTTTAAATAATTTATATAGATTAACCAATTATAACTGAGGCTAAATTACATTTGCCTCACATGATTCACTAAACAGCTTTTCTTTCCTTCACTTAAGTCAATGCAATGACAAATCGATGGCCATAGATTTGAAATGAAGTGGAAGTAAATGCTTCAATGAAGGATCGATGGTGATAATAATGATGCACAGAATGATTGTGAGACCTAAGTACGACAAGTATCTACGTCGCTTTTCAACCAAAAGGGGTTACGGCATAAATGTTGGTATATGTACTCGGCTAATGCAAATTTGTCCCGTGGACGGAAAGCACAAGCGCGCTTAACGCCCCGGAAATTCTTCATCATCGCCAGTACAAAGTATACACATCTTGAGTGCTCTCGGTTGTCCTCTGATTCACTACTTAAAAAACTACTCCCGGCGTTAGCTCCTTCTTTCATTAGTATCCATGGTTGCAACGAGAGCAGCGGAAATATTCTCGCGTTAAAATGCCTGGTGCTTCGAACGGAAGTAGGTGCTTTTGAGAACCAAGTTCGGCGGGAAAGACTTACGTAAGATAACCTGAAATTACTTCACATAAACACTATGTAACCAATCCAAAACCGGCCACCACTTATGGATGTGGTACGATAAAAGTGCTAGCATACTCCCTTCTGGTCCTTTATCGTACAGGAAAGTACATTTTGCTTACAGATTAATGCACGGACTTTAGACAAAACCTGAGGTAAACAAGGGTCAAGATGAATGATTTTTCCTCTGCGTAAATCTAGCTAATGTGCAACGAGTGAAGTAATAGCTCGTGACCAAAGTAGCACGGCAGAAAATGTTAATTAGAACTGACAAAGGATTTATTCAAGACTGCACAGAGAAAATGTAAAAGGTAGGACACAATAGGAAAAAATTTACGACCTCAACACGTAGTGAATTAGAGATTTTTCTCATGTTAAAGGAAATGAACAGTTTGAACTCCGAACGTCATGGTTTAACGATAACAACTATGAGATAATTACAGCAAACAAGGTATCAACATAGAAGTAATGGCGTTTCCGGAGCTCACGGAACCAATAGGTTAAATTACACAAAATATGCAACAAATTGGCGACAAATAATTGAATATCAATGTAACTGGTAGCAGCGTGAGAAACTACCAGGAAGCTTACAATTCGCCATTCATGATTCACATTTAAACGCACTTGAGAAATTAAGCACAAGTAGGAGGGCAAGCAAGATCTGAGAAGGTTTAAGAACCAATGAACAGGCCACTGCAGGAGCGTATCACCTATAAATCGGACCCACGGCATTGCGCGGACGTCCCCCGGCGGCGGCGGGTGGAGCAACCATACAACAATCGCCCGGCAGAATCACGCGCAGCCGGGAAGGTAAACAACAAAACAGCCCTACCCCCTTCGTCTCTCGTACAGCCACATTTCGTGGCAGCGCCGGACCGTAAAGGGGCGCACCCCCCGCCCGTCCCCTCCCCCCCCCCGTCTCCCGACCCCCAGCGACGCCTCATTATCGTCCGGGGCTAAAGAAACCGAAATTCCGCCACCCGCGCCCACATGCCCCCACTCGCCCATTCCCATCTCCA
The DNA here is from genome assembly GCA_933228895.1 of Platycnemis pennipes. Lineage (NCBI taxonomy): Eukaryota > Metazoa > Arthropoda > Insecta > Odonata > Platycnemididae > Platycnemis > Platycnemis pennipes. Next base: position 36,071,253 of record OW121846.1, on the reverse strand, counting down.
CCGCTGCCATTATATTGGCCATTTCGCCAAAAGCCGCCCCCCCCCCTCCCGACTCCCTCTCCCCTCCACTGCTCCCCCTCCCCCCGCCAGCCCCAAAACCGCCGAAAACCCTCGAGGGCCCCTCACCAACCCCTTGCCCACACTCCCGTCTCGGCTGGCACGTGCTGGAGCAAGGGCCTGAGAGAAAGAGGGGGAGTGAGCGAGGGGGAGGGGGGAGGAGGGCGAGATAGCTCCGGTGGGGGGAGGGAAGGGGGCGCGCCCGGGGCGAGGAGTGGGGGCAGGGCTGGGACAGCCAGCAAGCCAGCCACCTGCCGCATTTTCCCACACTCGGATCGGCGGAAGTGGACTCTCTCGTCTGGGCGAGGGGAGGGGGGAGGCGGCGAAGTGGTGGGAATGGAGGGGGGGTCTCCCTCTAAGAGGGTGCGTGCGTGATAGTGTGCGTGATAGTGTGCGTGCCCTTGGTGTTCGTGTGTCGGGCGGGGTGCTCGCTGCCTCCCCCCCCCCCCCCCCCCCACAGCCAGCTCGCGTGGAGACGGAAAGCCAAGCCGCTTCGTCAAGAGAGAGACCAACCTCCCATCCCCACCCACCCACCCACCGAATCCTCGTTTTTTTTCCGACGACGCGAACCTTGTTTAAATTTTTTCGTGCGCCGCCGGTATCACTTCCGCGTGGGGCGGGGCTGTGTTTAAGAGGCAGGGGAATCCCCGCGGCGACCCAGAGACGCGATTTCCAGCGTTATGGCGAATATCGCGCCCACGAGATGACGTGTTAATCTTTCCCTTACGGTTTAGTTTTTTTTATGACTTTCCGTCCCATCCTCGGTTCCTTCCCGGATGAAGTCCAGCGGAATTTAAGGGCCTCCACTCTCCCACCCACCAAAGGCCCATCTTCTCCTCCGCTGCACTCACGGTCGGAGTGAAATCGCGCGCGAAGTGTACGCTGATGTCTCACCCATCGGAGGCGACTGGCGGAGCGGAAATCTCAACATGAGGCGAAGCGAAGCTTGACGAGCTTGAAGTAAACAAAAACAAAGTTCGGTGCGGACCTCTATTCATCAAGCACTCGTCACTACTCATTTACAACACGGTTGTTGTTGTTGATATTGTTGCTATTATGGGATGCTTATGTCATTTGCACCATTTACGATAAGTTGGTAATTGGGCAGGTGAGGGCATTTTTCAGGAAACGGGGGAAGGGTGGGGTAAAACCCGGCGCTGGAATTAATCTCCCTTAACGAAAGGCGCCAAGAGGTTCGCGGCTTAACGTCCTTTCCGACGGAAGGAACACTGAAGTTAAAAAGCTCTCCATAAAGACACGATGTAGAGACCTCTGCTATTGCCGGGATACAAATCCGGGTCTTCGGGAAGCCAGTAGTCTAGCCACGGCACTAACCAGATCCCCTTCACCATCTCAATCTTAAGTTTAACGGAACTCTCTGCTCCGTGTTTTTATTGGCCTACCTCTTCTATATAGGTTATCATATAGACAAAAATTACTAATACATCATTTCTTTTACATTCCACAATACTTGATTCTTATTCCTCATCCGTGTTTTCCCTCTCCATTAACTCATTCACTTTTCCCTGAACGACTGCCTTCGTGAGCTATCGTGTCTCATGATCGCGTCCTATATGATTTTCCCGTTTTCAGAATTTTAAGTAGACTTCTCTTTCTTCCCAATATTCTTAGAATCTCTTCGTTCGTAACTGGATGACCGTGATACATATTCGAAAATGCCGCCTCACACTAAATGCAAGAAAGTGAGTTTAGGGAAAAAGCTTAGGATATTCGGTGCAGTTAAGTCAATGAGCGTCGTAATCACGATGAAGAGCAACATGTTACTTTTCCTCAACGGCAGCGGTTGTAACTTCTGCCCTAGCACTGCAACTCGGGGCAGCATAAAGATCATGATTTAAACGTAACAACATCCTTTGTTTCTTGATTATAAAAAGGAGTTTCATATATGGATTAGAAATAGAGATTTTAAAAACACTAAAAAATGTCTGATGAGTGAGTGAAGATCAGATCCGTCCATGGTCTTCAAGGTGGGTTGATGAAGAGATTTTCACATCCTCGTCCATTTCACCTCTTCATCCTTTTGCCTTTCTGTCCAGAACGCTTTCAATCTTACGTGTTCCACGGACACGATAGCGATACCTGTACAATAAACTTAAAATCAATATTGCCGTATTATGACATTGTTTTAAAAATCAGCTCAAGTCGTTTACACGGCTATTCCTTTGTTCAAATCGACACATCATCATCATTACTGCCCATCAATCCCATGGTTGGTTTGACGCCGCGCTCCACATTATTCTCCTGTCAGCTAACTCCTTAGTCATATAGGCATATCTTATTTCTCTTTTGTAGAATGTTTTACCCACTTTTGATATAGAATACTCATTTTAGGTTCTAACGTATTTTTCTATATAATTTAACTTAAAGAAAAACTCTTTTAGACAAAAGCGTAACGGAACACGAACGCCCCGCGGAGATGCTGTAAATAAACAATGAAGAAGACAGGGATTTATCTAAACTTCACTGATGCACAACACGTGTTTCAGCAGCTAGGGTGCGCCATCACCAGGTCAGACCTGATGAATGCGCCTTAGCTGTTGTAACACGTGTTGTACAGTAGTATGCATCAAATATTATTGGACAGTAACGCTCGTGAAGTTTAATTTAACTCCTAAAATGCCGTTCCACCTCGCAACGTCCGATACGGTCACATTTATGTTTCTTTTTATTGTGCAACTAAATAACTAATAAGAGATATTGTAAATTAAAAATATCTTCACATTAATAGAGCGCTTGCCATTTTGCATATGCACTTCCCTGACTATTTCATTTCAACAACCCAACAAAAGACTCAATCATTTTGGGGGAAGGAAGGTCTAATGTGCGAAAAATTTGCACGGGTTAACTGGTAATTTAACAATTCTTCAAAATTGACGCCGTTGAGAGAAATATTCTCCTTCCAAAAAAGGTCTGCCGAAAGGCCTAATATTGAGCATGACATTTCATGATGACGAATCACTGACTTTTAGGATGGAAGATGAAAATGGACTATGCGCTTTTGAGTTCTGGATATGGAGAAGGGTGGAAGGTCATGTGTGTGGAAAGGAAGAAAGATGAAGAGCTGGGTTATGGGTAATGGTAGGATTACGGGTTTATGGGTAATGGTCGGATAGGAAAGGAAGTGAATTTAGGTAATTGCGAGACGAAGGGAATGAATAGAACAGATATCATGGGGCGAGGATGTTTTGAAGGACGGGAGAGTGGGATGAATGTTGAACAAGCGGGATAGACGGGGGAGAAATGGTAGTTGGGATAGAGAAATGAAAAGTAGGAAGCATGCGGAACAAATCAAGGATATAGAGGCAATGGGAAGAACCGTGTGTCCATCAAAGACTATTAGCCGATAGAGCTCTAAAAATAATCATAAGTAGGAATTTTCTCAAGAGCAGGATCTCAAGAGATTTTCTCTAACGTAAGTAGCGAAATAAGCTTCCCCATTGGTACACGTAGTCGAATTAAGGCCCGTTAACGATCATAGGTTTAGAAATTTGACTAAGTCCTCATGTTATTTTTCTTGATCCTAATGTGAAAACGATGTTATTCCCAGCTTTATGACGTCTAGTTAATTTTAACTTGGCGACCTGATATCGACTTGGATGTTATTAAGTGAAGGTAATGGATACCGGCATACAGTTCTTATAGATATCATAACAAAGCATAGTAGTTTTCAAATCCGAAATAAACCATTATTTTTCCACGCCTAGTTTAGTTAGTTATTCAGGGGAGGCGACCAACAGCTGAGGTCATTTGGGCATTTTCCAAGTCTAAAACGTCAAGCAATCAAGGAAATGATTCATGGAGTTCGTTAATGCCTAGGTACACAACACGGGCCACTAAATAACCTTACCATAGGGCATCATAGTAGGTAGTCTTGGTAAATTGCATGCAAAAATTGGCCTTAACACTTACCACTTCGTGGTAAGTAAGCTACCATGCCAGGTGTAAAAATTATTCAGTGTATTTATACACATAACTCACGCACTAATGACCATATTGCTTGGAATTTTAAATTAATTCAATAATCTAATTGCAAGTACCTGTTGAATACCCAGCTAACACTAGTTTTTTCATTGGGTACCTAAGAATTACATTACAAATCATAATTACATATCTTCGAGTTACACGTGTCTAGTGCTTGCTTGGTGCAGTTTTTAAAAAACTGCTACACACCCTCGAGGTAGTTCACAGGGTAATTGTTGCATACAGATGCACAAGAACATACGAGAAACAGAACTGCTGCGTTTACCCAATCGACTAACATGGAGGAAACAGATCAAAGACGCATATAAAAGAAGCACAATTAGTGACTAATTATCATATTAGTGGCCGGATGGATTGCTGTAAGTTTTGGTAATCCAAGTATCAATTCATATTTTTGGAATTTTAGTTAAAATGGTCAATCATAGATGGGCGAAAAGCTGTAGAAATATTAATCTCAATGCAGACTGCAGCGGCTGAAATCTTATAAATGGAAGTGGTATTAAGAAACACCGCGGAAACCATCAGACTGATAACGGTTCCGCTAGCCAGTTGAATGACAATGAGACAAATCCAGAAAACAAGGAACTCATTTTTACCTGATGATTGTGACAACACGCGACAGGAATCACTAGGTACCGAAGAGAATTTTGTTCAGCCGAGGAGATATCAGCAGATATGTTGATATAGCTTAACTCAACAACTTCCCTCAGGATATGTTTGCAATGAAATAAAAATTCACTATAGAAACAGTACAAACATATCTACCACGTGAAAAAGGGATTCCATATCTCGATTCCGTGAGTAACCGATATGAGAGATAGTGGTGACTGACGCGGTTTCGGGTAAAATGGTTGCCCATGGAAACGTAACTATCGCATTAATCGTGGGACGCTTGTATTTTCACCTTCTCCTCACGCTGTTGGCCACACGTGACGAGTCATCGACTCCACTGTTCAGCGAGTGATATGCCAAGTGATACGCTACCCACCGGCAGCTGTTTCCATAGGCTAATTATTCACCTTTGTCCTTTGATTCTGACCCGAGATTGACAACAAAACCACGAACTCCGATAAGCCGCAAAAAATTCCGACTTCTTTTATAATACACTATATTATTCACCAGCGTCAATTTGACAAATCTGATCCATCAATCGGCGGCAATGCTCGCAGTCCTCAGCCATACATTATGAAATTCAGCACCACTAAAGTTGTTAGGGCATCCGGAAAACAAGGACCACCGCAGCCGGTAGGGCAATTAGTCCAAATATTTCCATCACCAAACCACACATCGCCTTGCCCATTTGAGACACTCTGGCAACTATGTCAATGACTAACCCATTGGTTGAAGCACAAATAATATACTTAGAAAACTCGAATAAGTAAACTGAAACCAAATCCATCGGTCTTCAACCCAAAGAAAGGACCCGGAAAAACTCAGCTAATGCGCGATGTATGTATGGACTTCCCCGACGGCATGCTTATTTCACACAGGTAGGAAGTGGATGTTCATTTCCGTGCCGCTATCAGTTTGTCCAAAAAATCTGCTCCTAGAGCATTATAAGTTAGGAATTACCTGGGCCTGCCCCTTTTCGGGGAAAATGAGAGGCGCTACGCACATCCACGTGTCCATCGTAGCGACATAACTAACCACATTCGTCAAGTATGACGTTCGATACATCTTACTTATGTAAATTCCAGTCATAATATAGACAGGGAAAGTTTATATAGTTTATCCAATTCATTACAGTTAAGCAGAGACCTTATTAACCTGGCGTAACCTTATTACCTGCGCATTTTCGTATTTCCTTCTAATGATGATACTTTCATGCACGCACCTCATTTATTTCCTGCGTGTTTTTATCAAGAGATAGTTAAATCAGGCTTGACTTGGTTAAAGTTCCATAGCGTGGTTACACATATCGTGAGGCCAAATAAACCTGCGGAGGATTACCATGTGTTCATAATTTCAGAAATTAATAGGATATATTATCGTTTGATATACCATTCATGTAAGGCATTGTGGGAGGAATCTTGCATTTGTTACTCAGCAATGTGACGGTTTACATGTCAAAACTTTCATTTGACTCTCACCCCACGCAATGCGGATCCTAGCCCAACGTAAGAAACAACTTTTTTTTCCGTTAACCTAGCTCAATATCAGTAATTCTTTCTTGCCTGCAGGGCAATGCAAGATAATAAGTATTTTAGAGCATTGCCAATGAACAATATAAATGAAAATAAAATCTATTGCTTGAACCTGAGTGAATAACTTTTGCACTTTTTTCTAGGCATGTACACATTACCCAAATTCCCCTCATATAAACATATAAATCATCATCACCATCAGTATTTCAATCCTAGGATTGGTTTACTGCAGCCCTCCATTCTGCCATATTCAGTGTCAATTTCCTCACGCCCTGGTATGTTTTCTCCTTCACGTCCTTTATTTGCCCTACATATTTGTCCCTTGGTCTTCCTCGCGGGACCTTCCCTTCAATCTTCCCTTCTATTATATTTCTAACTAATTCATTGTGCCTCAAGGTATGTCCAATCCATCTGGTTCTTCTTTGCTGTAGGGTTTTCCATATTGTCCTTTCTTCATCTGCTCTTCTGCATACCTCTTCGTTCCTCACTTTATCTGTCCATTTAATCTTCAACATTCTCCTCCAGCACCATGTTTCGAAGGCTTCAATTCTTCGTTGGTCTGCTTTCCCGATGTTCCATGTCTCTGAGCCATAGACTGCCACGCTCCATAGGAATGTTTTGATGAAGTGCTTCAGGGATGAGAAAATCAGCAGAGAAAACTAAAGGGAATGCATTGAGTAGAAGGAGCAAGACTCTACTGAGAACAGCAGAGGGGATCGGGAAGATGGTTATCACAAAATGTAACCGTATAATGACTTGAATTTTTTCTTATTAAAATTAAGAAAAAATTGAGCTGATGTCTACACTTCCTCTTTTTTACATTGACGTCGGTGTGGCGTCACCCTGACTACTAATTCTTAAGGAGCAAACCTTTACTACTAATTCTTAAAGAGCAAATTTGATTACTGCCAAGGTTTTGGAAGCCAGGATATGCTACATTTGTCTAAAACTAAAATGATTGGTTAGGAATCTGCCTATCGTAAAAATAGAAAATCGACTTCAGATTTTGTAATATTCTAAGAACAAGATAATCAAGCATTTAAAATAGCGATATTTTAACATGCAGAACTATAAAAATTCCCACTGTTACTTTATAGTAGTGGAAAACTAAATATATTGGCATACACATAGAGGTTATTCTAATGAGTGTAATATCATTAGAATTGACGCAAGAGTATCTAATGACCTATCCAATTTAGTTATTCTCACAGCGGTCAGACCATTCCTTAGATGATGCCCTTAAGAGTGTAAACAATGGACACTTGGCAACACATCCGACGGGACTCAATAACGACTCGTTAGCAATAGCGAGACGATTATGCATTATGAGGCGTATTTGACTTCTCCTCGATACGCTCGATCGATTAGCAGAGAAGGCTGGCTGCTCCGAAAACGGCAATCTCTACGTCGAAACGTACAAACTGTTTTTAATTAGGGCGATAAGAATGGAAGAAGCAAGTGAGCTTGAACACGACAATTCCGCATCTAAGGTTCTCAAGTTTAGCTGCTATGAGGGCCACACACTAAGAAGAAGTCGTGTAAGACGCCAAAGGAGTGTTACCATCTCCTACCCTCCGTCAATGACAACTAGACTGCCGTCACGTTAAGTTATTCATTCGTTATTCTATTCTCGAGTTTAAAGGACTCGAAACGCAATGGAAGGCTGGCGAGTGGTGCAGATAAGGAATGATTAAAAAATAAAAATATTTTCAATGGCTGTCTCGTTCATCGATCAGGATATAGTCAAATTATTTGTAATATTGGTCCATGCCTCATGATAAGGCTTTTTTCAATCAAATACTCCCCAAAAAAGGAAATCCGTCTGTTTACCTTCGGTTTTGCCCACATGATACTGACATAATTAACTTGAGACTATTTTGTGATTGATAAATGACGCTTAAAAAATATCCAAAAAGGAATGGCATATTCATGAAAAAAGTTGTGAAAATAGTTGTCAAAGAAAAATAAAAAACTATTGATCAAGTAAATCTAGTAAGTCAGATGCTCGAGAAGATTTTTAAGAGCGAACAAGCACCGACAGAAAGACACAATCACGTTTCGTTTTGCTGTACGAGTAACTCGTAAGAATCTTTGAAATGTGTTCACATACAAGTATTTCACTTTTCTGTGACTAAGAAAAACTTTTATTCTTTAAACGAAAATGCGATATCTCAAATTTAAGGATAGATTTTAGATGGATCTCAGCGTGATTCGTCAGCAATGAACATATGAATAGGTAACAGCTACATCTACATCTACACGATACCTTGCAAGCCACCGAGGGGGTGTGTGGCAGGGGGTGAAGATCACCAAGCATGCACTATTGACATGCAAACAAGCAACTATAGGGTCTAGGGTAAGAGGATGCACACCACACAGCCGTCAGAAAAGAACCCCATTTTAAAAATCAGATAAACACAACAAGACACGATTCATTCGGCATACAGACTGGCGACATCTTCACCTGATAAATTAGTCTCTTCAATCGTCTGACAGAATTGTTCGAATAGTCAATCCACTTCCTCTAACTAGGTGCCGGCGGAAATATCCTATTGTCGCCGTCAAAATGGTATAGACCTGGACTTTGACGCATTCCTCAGTAACACTGGGCGCGTTTGGTGTAGCGTATAATACATGGTTAGAAAGAGAATTTATTTTTCTTTAAAAGGACTCATCGTTTGGGCTAATATAATCTCCCTTCTTGATATGAGTTGTCATAATACCAAACAAAACACGGTAAAAACACCAGATTTCAGGATTTGGTCATGTTTACGATATTGTGGAACAGCAACAGCGCATCGCAAGAAAGCTAAACTATATCACAATTAAAATATATAGTCGTAAATCATTCTACACGTTTTCAAGACTCGTCGGTTTTTAATTGCGTGTTGGTACGCGTTTGAATTAAAAATCGATAGGAGTCTACAAATTGTTTTTGAGAGACTTAAAATTCAAACGAGCTATACTTCGTACAATTTGGAAAAAAATAAGCGAGAGCGATTTTTCATGAAATTTGTTTTCAATTATATTTTTCATACTTGAGTGTTATCGTGACGTTGTAAATGCATATTTTTAGTAGAATCGTCTTTTTTTAACTCCTTTACAGATAGAAGAAGATATGCAAAATTGGATCCAGTATAATCTAAATGTGAATGTTATGAAACAGAAATTTGCTGGGTACTTTAAATTGAAAGAAGGCGTAATTCCTCGATTTTTTTACTGCCAAGAGAAAAAAAGACCTTGCAAGAAGAAGCCTCCACGTTTAGCAGCAGTGAAAAGAGAAAGCCGCAGCATCATTTCGGAAATAATGGACATATCAACTGACGAGGAAAGGAAGGAAGGAAAAATAAACTCGAGGAACGCATCAAAATAACAAGTCTTAAGACCGAAATAAGAGTCCAGGGATGGTTAATGTAAAAAATCGCAATGAGTAAACCACATTTACACCGTTGAGGCCCCAGAGACTTTCAGATTCAGGTCACATTAGATCCACAGCAAACAAGCATCAGAACTCTGACGTCACGCAGTTACCGATTCGATATATATCGATTTCTCATGATTTTCGGAAGAGAGCGTGGAATCTCATTTTTAAAGTTTTAAATAATGACTTTTTGCTCATTTTTCAATGAAATAAACATCGAATCCGAAATCTATGATCAATTATGTACGAAAATTGAGTATATACTTTGAAATAAAAAATACCTGCACGGACCCTATTGGAGCTGCGATATAAGGGGGTCTTATTTATGACGTCACGGCGGTAGCACGTAATCCTTGTGGATGGCCGTTCGTGACTCCGCGCGAAGCTTTCGAACACCATTAACCGTCGCTCGGCCGCCGCTGTGCGTCCCACATCAGCAATAATAGCAGTAAATATTAATTCATCATTGCTAACAGCAGCTGTGAAATAATGTTTGAGAGAGAGGAAGAGTGGCAAATGGACATTGTAGGCGGGATGAAGAGCGGTGGAAAGTATTTTAACTTTACGAGAGTAATAGGATTCGAAAGGGAGTGTCAAGAGATGAGAATAATGAAAGCAGAGTGAAGCACTCCATCGAAACTTTCCCAAATCTGTAGAATTCCAAATAAGGGTACTTTAAGGGTACTTTTTGTAAAAAAGTACCCTTGGTATTATATGCTTGTGACACTACATTAATTTCTCCTTCATAGCCCTAAAGTCATTTCTTCAACTCTTTTGCCAATCAGAATGCTTTCGGAGGAAGCACAAGAGGCGGGTAACAAAGACATTAGAAGGTATCATGAAGGGTATTCCAGAAAATTTTCCAAAGATAAGGCAACCCATTTTTCTCGAACAAATACTCCCCAGTATTAATCATTTTTAACTGTAGGTATCGCGTAGGCCTGGCAAACAAATGGTCTCAAGTTCAAATCTCAATGTATTGCATTCGACTTAGTATAAGTAAAAAATATGGCGAGATCGCAAAACCTTCGTGAATTTGAGATACGTTGGATTAAAAATTTCATCCACTTAAAACGCAGGACTTTAAAAAAACCCACCATATACCTATAGCTTTTAGTTTATTACTCATGAAAATAACCTCCATTTCGTAATTTATTCAATTATAAAAATGATTACTGGTTGTAATACTCTTTCTACAACTTGCAAGGATTCCACTGAGAGATAATCATCCACCAGGACGGCGATAATATATGTTTGTATAAATTGAGGTCAGTTTCAATTTGTTTCTGCTGTTTATGTATGTCGATACTCTGATTGAACGTGCATTTACAAAATTTTGTTCCCCTATTCAACTTCCATGTTGGATATTTCCAGTTCAACTCAAGTTGAATGATTTTCCGGGTGTGCATTTACAAAATTTTGTTCCCCTATTCAACTTCCATGTTGGATATTTCCAGTTCAACTCAAGTTGAATGATTTTCCGGGTATCAGGCCTTCTTGGGGAACCGTAGACGGCATAAGGAATGGAACTGCACCCCCACCCTGAAGCGTGACATTAACACGTCACTAGCCTCAGTACTTTTTTAGTTCTACCTTCGCCACCCAGGCCAATCTTGTATCGAAAACTGTTCTTCGGTTCGGTAAACGCTTCACGATTTCATTGGGATATGTATGGAAAAGGAATAAACTAGTTTTTCGGAGCGAGACAACGAGGCATCAAAAATGATTTTCGCCCAAATAAACCCCACATTTGGTGAAATGCAGCAGCCTCACCAGATGGCAATCATGCTCAGATCAAAAAAATTGGTCCAGTATCAACGACCACAGCTGTGGACGAAAGAGTGGTTCGCGGGATCGGGCGAAGGACCGCGATGGATGGTGGGAAACCACGGCATCCGTCTCCATTAAAGTTGCAGCCAAGCATTCACGAATGAGTGGAGCGCTATGTGACGGAGAAGTGCAACGCGGAATAAGCAGTCCTGAGATAGCACGGAAGTGTTATGGAAGATAAAATATAAATGAATATATAAAGAATAAAACCAAAAGGTAAGCTTACGAGTCGAAAAATGGAAACGCGGAAAACAAGTGTTAGTACATAACTAAATCACCAATTTGGGGAGAAAATTGAGGATTGCGGTCAACCAATCGTACGTAGGTGATGCTGATGAGAAAGTCGACCAAGGGCTAAGACCATTTTCCTATATATGATATGCAAGTGTTTATTAGAGGTAGGGTATTTTTATGAAGCGGAAGGAAGGGTGAAGAGAGGCCCGGCGCACAGTGGCGAATTTCGCCGAAATCCTGGCCAAAACTCAAAAATTGAGTCTAGGCCCTTGAAAACCTCAACAAATAAAAGTAGCTGACACCTTTATAGCAAAAAGTGTGAAAATGCATTGAATTTGTCACAATTTCTTTTAATAAATAAAAAAATGGCGTTTAAATCACATGGAAGTATCCCTAAAATCCAGTATTTTGGGTAATTTCATCCTCTGTACAAGAATACTGAGTATGCTTGATGTTGAATATTTTTAATTGAATATTTATAAACATTAGTAAACATTTGATTGTTTTTTCACCAAATGGCGACATAATAATATATGTTAATCAACAATATTATGAACATAATTGACGCATGATACAAAACATAATCATAATTGATTGAAAATTTAAAACATTACTCATGAAGGTAGAAATAGAACAAAATTAGTCGAAGTCACTGACATCTATCTCCATTTCCTTGTCACTCCGTTTTTCAGCTGCGCCCAACTCAACAATTTCAGGTTCTTTGAGTAAAGGAAGAGCATCTTTTGGCAAGCAACTTAGCTTCCTCTTCGGGATTTCTCTGAGGCTGGAAGTACATTTCTAGCCTCAGAGTACGGATGTACGGATCTGATGACACAAGAAGCTGATGTTAAACAACTTCTATGGTAACTTCTTTGGAAACTTTTCTGGAATACCCTTCATGATACCTTCTAATGTCTTTGTTACCCGCCTCTTGTGCTTCCTCCGAAAGCATACTGATTGGCAAAAGAGTTGAAGAAATGACTTGAGGGCTATGAAGAACTTAATGTAGTGTCACAAGCATATAATACCAAGAGTACTTTTTACAAAATATTTAGAGGTAACTAAGGCTAATTTAGAGGTAACTAAGTCTAAGGCTAACTTGGACAGTCTTATACCCACTTGAATCAACAACAAACTGAAGTGGTACAAATGATGTCACGAAGATGTTTGCATCAGAGGACGTATCTTTCTGAAAGGTTTGCTTGTACTCATTCAGTCCCGAAACCGCCAAAGCCTCACTTAGAAATTAGCTTCAAATCGAGAAGTTGCGGCGAAGAAAGCTTATTCATTACATCTTGAATCCCCATTACAATGAGATCGATAGTGTGATCTAAGAGGCACTGCAAATCCACTTCAGCACGATATTTGTTTATTTCAATCCCTCTGGATAACACCTTTTCTTAGCCTCGGTCACTGATTCTTAGATTTCTTTTCTTAGATTCGGTCACTGATATGAAAACATAGATGTTGTCACTTGATCACGTAATGTTAGAGTCCTTCGTCGCTTTGACCGTTCACTACTTTCTTCATAGCGTAGTAACCACCGGGCGACCAGTCGCAGATTGCTTAGATGAGAAGGAATTAACTGGCAGACTGATGTCCATGTCAAGTCACTGTCTAATTTTTCTTGGTAAACGGTCTTCGTCTACTTCACTGCCATCTAGACTCCATTTGAAATGTGAAACTAGCCAAAAATTTCTTCATTTCTGAAGGTAGTTCGGTATACCCCGTCAGTCTTTTGATATACTCGAGCAATTGAGAGCATCTTTCCTCGTGACTGACGGGCACGACATCATGAAATTGGCCATTTATCTCCTCTTAAGGGTTGTATGACGGCTTTTTGAACCAGCAAGTTAAAATGTTATAAGATAATAACAGGAAAAACTCACGAAAAAATCGAAAGCATTAGAATCTTCGAGAAAAATGAGCTGCGCATCTTTTATAACAAATACAATTTATGCCAAGGGTCACAGATATGAGCAGAATGTTTTTTCATGGAATAATTTTAAATATAATAGGCTTAATAATAACTTGATACTTACTAATTATTAGACTGAATACCGCTGAATTCACAACTTTGTGTCTACATACATTTTAAAAACGTAGTTTTTTGCGATTTCTTATGTATAAATAAAGATCATAAAATAGCTAATCCGTACATGTAAACAGTAGCACGGTAATTATATTGGACTAACCTCCAGGTGTTGAATCCATAGCAGTTTTATCACAATGGTGTCCGATTTTCACTAGAATGTCACACTAGAACATTTCCTTTTCTTTTCCGCGAACGGGTGTTCCCCACGAAACTCTCCGAATGAGACTGATGCCTTCAAGGAGTGAAACCCTAATGGTAGTCAGGGACCATGCCGTTAGCATCCCAGGTCACCCTAATTTGGACTACAGAGGTCAAAAACCCTTCAAAGAACTTTTATTTTTGGGGCTTTGGCCAGGATTTGTGAAAATTCGCCACTGTGCGGCGTAAGAAAGAGCCAATCTTACGAGTGAAACCTTAATGGTGATAGTTAGCATAAAAATATAACAATAATAATAGCTATTGAAGAGGAATAACAAAATAAAATCTGAAGAAAGTTCTTGTGCTTTCCCTGCGCATTAACTGAGTAAATTCTTCTCTGGACTTCATCCGGGTTACATTCTCATCTCCGCTAAAAACTCGATGAGCGAGTCGGTCATCGAAACTTCGGCGGAGATGAAGAGTCTAAGCCAGATGAAGACGACAGAAGAATTACTCAAAATAAAATCCAATAGTCCTTAAAGTATTATTTAGAATTTTACAGATTTGGGAAAGTTTCGATGGAGTACTTCACTCTCCTTTCATTATTCTCATCTCTTGACACTCCCTTCCGAATCCTATTACTCTCGTAAAGTTAAAATAGTTTCCACCTCTCTTCATCCCGCCTACAATGTCCATCTGCCACTCTTCCTCGCTTCTCAAGCATTATTTCACAGCTGCTGTTAGCAATGATTAACTTAAGTCTGAAACGATAAGTTGATGTGCATCCCAGGGCGAAGAAAATTACAGAGATGAAAGAGGTAAAAATATCACCTATGGGGAAAACACAAGCCCTTCATTGAACATATTTAGCCTCCAATAAAAGCAGGAGCTTCCACATAAACCGATTCACAAATTATTTCCCTCATCACTCAAAACATTGAGAATCATACGGCGAATTTGATTCTATAACACATGACTCTCAAAAGAAGACTCGACAAATTTGTCTATGTTCGATAGTAAGTTGTGTTTTGTACTTACTCCCACTCCCTTTAAAGAAATTAGATGAGGCAAATTCGTTCATCACGAAATACCTGGTGATAAAATGACCTTTAAATGAAGTTAAATACAGTAAGGATACAACATTGTGTATCAACAAATCTGTTTATATGCATGCCCAATTAATGCCACCTATTAAATGGAAACTAATACAAAGATAGTCACTCAAAACTGTTGGGAGAGAATGCACTTGCGTGGAGAAAGAGGTTCTCCCGAACGGCTTGGCGTACATCTATAAGGAGGTGTCATCTCTCTATGGGGTTCCCTGTAAATTAATAATTGTATATTTCCATAGGAAATGCGGCCTGAAGGTATTTTGAGGAACTTTCACTGTCTGTTGGATCCTCCAAATGCAACCTCAAGTCTTTTCAAGGGAATTTCCTGTGATTTTGAAATCATTGAGCAACGGCGTAGAGCTGGATGCAGATCCACAACATGTTTACCAGCTCAATAGCAAAGAGAAATGCGTATAGCCCATGGAAAATTCAGCCATTAAGCGCCCAGAAAGAATTGCCCATGAATAAAATATTCTCAAAACCGATCTGCTGCTGATTAGCTCATACTCCAGAAGACCCCTGCCACACACCCTCGCGGTGACTCGCAGTGTATTACGTGGATGCAGATGAAGACGTGTAATGCTTTTTCTGAGATACTCCGTACGTACAGCCGTGATGAGATAACCAGATTAGATTAATTACCAAAATTCTTTATGTGCATACATACCCCGGGCCCCTATAGGCCATTATATCTGTGGCGCCGCGTTGGCTCGAGGGATCCGCTCTCGTCTCCCGTACGGGCGGTTTTCGGGTCTCAGCAGCGCGGAATGAAAAGTCGTTTTCTTCTCTAGAATAGATGTTTATTTGAGAACGTCGTTTTTTCCACAGGGAGGCTGGTCCAAAAAAAAATGAAAGTGCTCAAATTTTTCACGCCGCCATCCGATGACAAATGACTAGAAAAATATTTTTACAAAATATCTACAAAATACCCGTGTTCGAGTCTCGGTGCCGGAAAATATTTTTACGTTTTTTCTAGTACATTTCTAGAATGTTCTCTAGAGTTCTGGTGTGGCCTTCAAGGCGATTCCATTCCTTTTCGTCACCTGTATATAAGTCGCTCCTCCTGCTATTCACGGCAGTCTTGTACGAAGAGTTCTCCAATAAACATTTATTCTCGAGAAGAAAATGACGTTTCATTCCGCGCTGCCGATACTACATATCTATGGCCCTTATACCACAAAAACATCTTTACCCCTGAAGGGAAGCCTTAGCCTCCAAAGTCTTCCTATTCGTCGGCGGCCACTGCATTTCACGTTGGCTTATATATCTCGGACTTAAGTGATGATTAAGTGAACTCGTTCTTTCCCGCAATTCATTTGAAAATTTGCATCATATAATTAAAATGCTCGTTTAAGGTTAGGTATTTAGATGTTTTCCATCCTTCTTGATTGCCTTTGACGTTTAAGGCACACGATTATTATTCACCTTTTTCTGCAAGGGACTTCCGCTCAGCATCAACACTAAGTGAAATACACACTGCGATCCCAAAAATGCCTCAGGTGAGAATTTCACACCAATTAAAGGTGTAATTTATGTTGATAGACCCTTCTCTATCTATGCAATTGACCACAGTGAGCCAACGATGAGACAAAATGGCCGTAAGAGTGACTTCAGCCTCCAGTAAAACATCTTTAAAAGAACATTAAAACCAGTTCGCGAAGTTTTCGGAATCTTATGGAGTAATTGTACACTCATGGCCACTGCGTAGCGTCGCGTGATATCAGTTAAAACTGAGCCAAATGCCCCCATAAGGTACTTCGAAGTAAAACCACAAGGAGGAAAAATACGAGGCATTCACTTACAGCGCACGACTTCCAGGTAAACATCCAAACCCTATGGGAAACCTATATGGGAAAGTGGATGTAAGCGAAGGAAAATATTTCAAAATCGACTAAACCAAAGGAGCGAACAGCCGAAAGTGAGAAATCGGGAGTCGAATGATTGATTCTCACCGCTAAGTCGTTGGATGGCAGAACGAAATGGGCGAGCACGCGTCACTCAATGGAAAACTCCTTCACGGATGGTCGACTGGGAGGCATCGCGGAGCAATTTATTAGCTTGTAAAACGAGTAACACAACGGATGAAATTTCTCGGCTGATATCCACTCTCCCGCTCCCATCTCACTATCATCCCCGATCGACGAGTTACTCAGCAGGTTCTTATCGCCGAGCCGATCGGATCGACGAATTGATCCGCGGCCATTGAATGGCATGCACTCGAAACCAGAGAGATCATTCAATGGGCCGGCAAAGTGAAGGTCGACCGGGCATTCGAGCAAGTTGAAAAGAAATTGGACGCAGGAATGCAAATGCACGAAGGCAAGATTATATACACCTACACACACCACTGCATATACTTCAAGGACTGCTGCCGGCAACAGTTTCGCTCCCAAGTCGGTACATTATATCCATGACTGCAAACACATGTTGATCATCCGACCGCGGTAGCCAAGTCGGTAAAGTTCCGGCCTGGCAACAAAAGGCCACGGGTTCGAATCCCAAGGAGATCGGCTTGGTGCAGTGGCTAGAGTACTGGCCTTCCATCCAGAGGGCATGAGTTTGTATCCCGGCATTGGCGAAGATTGTTCATTGGCATAACTATTCCCACTGGAGTGCTATTTGGTTAATTGAAGTTCAGAACTCCGTCAGTCCGATGGGACGTTGAACGTTAAACCCCACGGCGCCTTTCGTTCTCGTAAGGGTAAGCTAATTCCGACGCCCGGTTTCCCGCCACCCTTCCTCCGTTCCTTGAAAAATTACGTCCTCAATCCAATTAATTGTCTACCCTATACTAATTGGCGCAAATGACCACAGCTGTCGGTCACCTCCTCCGAGAAAATAGTAATTATCGAATCCCAACGCTGGAAATATATTCCGTGTTCGCCTTAGCTTTAAAGTTAGAAAAGAAATCAGTTATATCCGGCAGGAGTTTACCTCCGCATGATTATGTTTAAACCTCTAGTTTTCCGGATATTTAGACAAAGGTTTTCTTACCAGTTATCATTTCGTTGGGCAAGGGCCTAGCCAAGTCGCGAAACGCGATAGACCTGATGCATTCCTAGAACCTAAACACCGAGTTATTCAAGTAATACCAATCGTAAATTTTATTTGTTGAAATTGTAAATAGTATTTGCTGCGAGTATCTTTTCTCGTTTTGCAACTGGGAGGGCATACAAATTTACGATTAGTTCGTCAGTCCAAGATTCAAAGACTTGCGTTGCATTAAGTTAGTGGACAGAGCCAATCGTAAATTTCGCCAGTTGGTGTACATGTCCCACTTAAAAGACAGCAGAAATCAGTTATATCCTGTAGGAGTTAACCTCCGCATGATAATGTTTAAACCTCTAGTTTTCCGGGCGAGTGGGGGAAGAGTGAAATGGTAGAGTGAAGTAAAGTGAGTGCTTTATCCAAACAGTCCCTAGACATTGACATTCACATTTCATCCATTGCCATGGTCGCGATGGATAATATATAGCGACAATGTTATTTCTATTTATGCACGAGCATTCATTGGCATTTCAATAAACGATGTCAATGTTGTGAGAAATACTTCCCTCCTTTTAAATATGTCCTCCGTACTTATCCAAGATGGAGTGCTTCTTATTTTGAATGAAAATTAAGAAATACTAAATTTAGATGCCAAAGCACGTGTCATTACATAACTTCAATAGTAATACAGGGGTCAGTCAATCACAGTCAAGCAAACGGATAGGCAGATTAAAAAAAATTGATGTAGTAAACTGTAGTGCATGAAACATGTTAATACTATCAACCCAAGCATGCTAGGGAAATACAGATAAATTTATTTAGACTAAGGCTTCCTAAACAGTAGTCATTTCGTTACTATGTAGGTACTAACCATCTAGATATTTAGACAAAGGTTTTCTTACCAGTTAACATTTCGTTGGGCAAGGGCCTAGCCAAGTTGACACACCGGTTCCCGATAGATCACCGAAGTTAAGTAACGTTGGGCCGGGACGGAGGTAGGATGGGTGACCCCTCCATACCTCTACGACGGTGTTCTTATCCCCTGTCTGCGAGTGGCGGGCAGGTTAAATGTGGGTTGGCACAATGGATCTAAAAAGGACTAAGTGCTAGGGGGACTCCAGATGGCCCCCGCCCAGCCCTCCAATTTACCTTATCATTTCGTTACTATGTAGACGCAGTAGTACATCTACATCTACATAATACCCGGTAAGCCACCTCAAAGGTGTGTGGCAGGAGGTGAATTCTCACCAAACATGCACCACATATCATTAATTTAAAAGAATTAGTATTAATATATCAGGCTAAACTGCAATATTTAAAAAGATAAAAATAGCAAACTACACATGCAAAAACGTGCTGTTAGTTGGGTTACCTTCAAGTCCTTACACCAGCATGCAACTACTTATGCTATGGATTCAATCACTCGTATTTGACATAATTACCGCTATTCATATCCCTAATTGTACGAGGGAAAAATGACATTTTGAATCTGGCAGTTTGGCCCTCAATTTCTCCAATTTTGTAATTATGTTCCAGTGTACCACAGTAAGTTGGGGTTCGCAAAATATTTTTAATGTCATCACTGGAAATATTATCTTGGAATTTATTTAGGAGATTAAGTCTAAATTTCAACCTGCAATCTGATAATGATTCTCAATTTAATTCATCTAATAGACTGGTTACGCTAATAAAGTTATCGTGCCGTCCCTTTACTACTCTTGCCGATCTTCGCTGCAAACGTTCTAGTTAGTTATTTAGACCGATTTCGAATGGATCCCATACACAGGCAGCATATTCCAAATAAGGTCTAACAAGGGAAAAGTAGCTGATTTCTCGTACATGTTCGTCACATTTAAGCAATACTCTTTTGATGAATCCCAGTCTACGATTAGCTTGACTAGATTTCACGTATGTGTTTACCCCACGAAAGATTGTGTCAGTCTTATTCCAATAAGTGTACTGTAGTAGTGGTGGTGTAGCTCATAGTACCATGTAAGTAGTGCATATTTAGCAATCCTCACCCCCTGCCACACGCTCTCGCGGTGGCTCACAGGGCATTATGTAGATGTAAATACATCCGATTCACACGACGAAAATAATTCTGTGCAAGACCTCAACAAGTGGAATATTGTGACTACGAGGCATCACACCAGATGTACTCACGACACCTCACGCTCTCGAACTTGAGTCACCGTTCAGGAGCTCTCTCTCTAACAGAGCGACGGAGCGGCGGCGGTCAAAAGCGCCCCCCGCTGGAGGTCCACCCCATCGCACTCGAGCGCTCCACCGCGCATGTCACCGCATCCGGAAAGATCATCGCGTCCAGTCAGCTGCCTCTCCTCCTTTTCCTCTCCACCCTCCCCCCCCGCGAAGCAAGCCCACTGGCCTCGTGCCCACATGACCATCGCATTACTTCATTTGCCGCTCGTCGCGTCATCCTTGCCATCTCAAACGACCCAGCGGGTTGTTAACCCGAGCGAAGCCTTCAATGCGAAGTGAGCTCTTTCCCAAAAGGGGCGAGGAGTGGGAGGTCCCATGGCAAAGCGTTTCCTCGTAAGTACAAGTGTTTATTTGCGCTTGAAACCGAAAATGGATGATGTGGCATCACCTTTTAGAATTTCGTGCCTAGTTTCAAGACGAGTACTGGAGTCTATCCTGGAATCTGCATTTGGTAATTACGAGAAAATACTAGTTAGTTTTCACAGGGATGGCAACCGAGAGCTGAGGTCATTGGAGTCATTTTTTAGGATAAGTGGTTGATTGGGTAATGGTTGGAACCTTTCAGGCAATGGAATAAGGGTGGAGAGAAACCTGGCATTAGCCTAGGCATTGGCATTACCTTAACGACAGACACCAAAAGGACCGCGGCTTCACATTCCATCCGATGGACGGAGTGCCGAACCTAAAATGCCCTCCACTACGGTTCTCAAGTAGGGATCAGTTTGCTACTGAAAAATCCGCCACCGCCGGGAATCAATCCTGGTCCATCGGGATGGGAGACCATTACTTCGGCCACCACACCACCGCGATCCACGAGAAAAATACTACAACGGTGCATTGGTTGTAATAAAATAAACGTAAAGTATACTTAAGAATCCTATAGAACTATGTCACAATGATTTATGTAGATATTTACCACTTATATATCTATTCCTGCTGAAAAAATAAATACAAAGTATCAAAGTCACGAATACAAATAATCCACGTTTAGTAAAGATAGCGAGCAATTTGTAGCTTCACTTTCGCCGAGAATTTTGTCTTACACCAAGAATTTATACATCACAGATTCTCGGTAAACAGTAGTTCTTTCCTTGGTGCTACATGATTTCCAAGTTCTGGAATCTAGAATATCCCTTCGATCAGAGTGCTCCAAAGGGATCAACACACCCCGAACTTTATCGGACCTGCAGCAGAATATTTCAACCACAGAGCCGTCATGCCGCATGGTGCACGCATAAAGAGTAAACCCTGTTTATCTATTGTACTCGCATTGATGATTTATTACTAATGTGGTATTTCTGTGGCAGGTTCCATCAACTCTTACAACCAAGGCCAGGTGGGATAGTCCCCGAGGTCGCACGTTCGAGTAACGCCTCGGAATTGAGTGTTATGCTCGTCTTAGGATCGGCTTCAGGACTCAGGTCAGACGGTGCAAAATAACTTAGCTGTTGGAGCACCTATTATGCAACCTATTCTACCATTTGAAGTTTATAAAGAAATATGAATATAATAAGCAAGTTCCCATTCTCCATATGATTTCGTTTGGTAACCAAGTATTTCCAACATCAGGGTGACACTAGTAGAGTGTTAAAAAAAGTACTAAAGTTGTTTATTTTTAATAACACTTCGCATGCATTTGCATGTTAACAAGTTCCTGAATTAAATCTTTATCAGGTGAATTTTTAAAGTGACATATTTTAAAAAGTGATGTCAGGCGTGTATTCAAGATAAGGTCTTATTGGAGTGGAGTAGAATGTATCATTTACTTTTCCGCTGGGCCACCTTTCCAAGAGGTCTGCTAACAAATTTATCTGATTTCGGTACACTCATACTCAATTACTCAACAAACAAAATCGTTAACGCAAAACAATGACAAACGACTACGAGAACATCAAAAAGATACAAAAAGCATACGCCTTTTACTATACGAGCACGCTACTAGATAATCTCCAAATATATCCACATCTTCGTTTTCCTTGGCCACACATTTCCAAGATATGTTTCCTAATTGAATATCTCAAGGTAGGGATTCTCCTAGTTATCCACAGAAGTGATGCCCTGTTTTTCCCAAAATTCAATGCTAAATCGTTTTGAAATATAGCTCTACGCATTCAAAGTCACATACGGAGTTCCACATAGTGGCGTAATACGTCCGCTTCCATTTCTTTCATGCATAAAGGATTTGGGCACCGTAGTGAGTTGTAAACTTAAGACTTTTTCAGACGGCGCGGTAGTGTACAGGGATATATGCATCAAATGAAGTAGATAGGGAAACGCTTAGTAAGGACTTAGATGCAATTCAAGAGAGGTGCGACAAATAGCAGTCAGAACTAAACCTAAAAAAGTGTGTGTAGCTATTAATTTTTGGAGGAGGAGCGTCAATTCAAGGAGAGAATTCAATAGAGCGATCCTATAGCATTAGTAACACGGAAATCGAAAGCGTTGAAACTATAAGGTACTTAGGTGTAACAATCACTACAGATATATCGCATAAAGCAACATCAGCAGTTTGATCACCTTAAAACCGAATGGAATTGAATTGAATTGAAAAGGTTCTTTATTGTTCTAGAACTATAAGTCCTGGAGCATCTAAAAAAATATTACATGCCAAAAAGAAAGAAAAGAGATAAAGCGAATGTAGTCAAGGCAACAGCCGTACAATTGCATAATGGAGCAATATAACACATATAAATTAAAAGTAAATAATAAATACGAATGTAATGAGTACATAACCATTAATTGGTAAAACCATTAATTGTTCGAACCAATAATTACATAACCATTACAATAAAAACCACCATATATAATAAAAGAAAACACTTTAAGGAAAAAGAAATTTAAGAAAGGCAGCAAAAATAATGAATTAAATACTTGAAAATGAAGCATCAAATAACAAGGAATATAAATTAATATGCACAATATCAAGCATTTAAGTTAGATAATGCAATATAACAAGATAGCAGGCATTTAGTCGGAATCACAATCGCTATTTTATACACGAAATCGTTAGACGGAAATGAGAAATGAATTTTAGTGAAAACATTAATCTTCTAACCAGTGCCATTCACTCAAATCAAAAATTAAAATAGGTAAGCAAAAAGTGACGCCTACCGAACGAGCTGCTTTAAGGATTACTACGCAATCCACCTCCCGTCCTTGACTGTTTTTAGGGAAAGGAAGGGGAGTGAAGGGGGGGGGCGGAAGGTCAGCTCGTACAGATCCTGTCGCAACCACTTCCATTGGCAGAGTCAGCTGCGTGTCCCCCATTGTGATTGAGCGAAGGGGCTTCGCAGCCTCAGTTGTGATTGGACGAGTGGATGACGTACATGTCCTTTGCACAGCCCACTTTTCCGAAAGGGTTAAAAAAATTCAGTTTCTCGCGGCTTGTAACTCGAGAACTAATAGACGGATCGAAGGACGAAAAAATACGGGGCTCTTTCTTTTACAAACTCTATCAGATTCGGCAGTAAAAATATGTAAAGGACCCCATTCTACCATTAATCTACTCTTTCTCCCTTTTGAGAATCTCATGACAATGGCTTTCCTTTAGTTGACCTTCATCCCATATTTCGTTCCACAGTCATGCTTACACACATCCACATGAAAATGTCAAGAAGTACTATTATAAGAAATTCTATTACTACCCTGTTTTATCTGATTTGTTTAAATGATATAAATTTAAGATACTACTGCTTTGGATTTTCAGCGTAAAGTGATTAGTGGGGTGAGATACCCAATCACTCTTAAGTCATTTATCAACGCTACGGTAAGCCTCCTAAAGTTATCTCCATATGGCGGGTAATTGACACCTGAAGGTGACATTCTTTCGTTTAAACTACCTTTGCCAGAAAAGTTATTAAATACAAAATGATAACCGACCAAGCTTCACCTACCAGCCTACCTTCAGCAACCAAGCTTCACCTATTGTAGGCATATTAATTTGGGCACTGTAGTGAGTTGTAAAATTATAATACCACACAACCCTTTGCGTGAAAAAAACTAGAAATTATATGTACCTGCCAACTATTTGCGAAAGCCAATAGCACAATCGCATCTGAACAGTTACAGGCTCACTAAACTTAAGAGTAAGATATGCATCGGTATAGAGTGTTCATCACTCTTAAGTTATTTATTAAGGCTGTCAGTTCAAATTTCAGAAATGAGTAAATTCCGTAGAGGTGGAGTCGGTAGATAAGTTTTATAAAATTATAAAACGTATTACTAAGTCAATAAAGTTTGCCAAAGTGAAGAGAATGCAAGGATCGGACTCAAAGTTGAAAAAATTCTAAACAAATATTTGTTTTCTTCTGTCATGTAACGACGGAAAAACATAAAAACAAGAAGATCCAAGACATTGTCTTTTTCCTGATGGTCAGCGGACTGAGACGATTTTAGAACCACACTTCTGGACTGTTGTGGCGGTCATTGAAGGGTGACGAGGCGAGTACTGAACACGACCAGTATAAATGTTCCCTAACAGCACGCAAGTTATAACCTGTCTCCAGGAAAAAAATCAAAAACTATCACAGCACCAGTCATTTCACGAGAAATTTTACCGCTCATTTTACAAGGCCTAAATACCGCTATGTTGATGCATCACGAACTCCATTGGCATAATTACGTAGAGCAAGTCATTTAACGTAAATCAGATGTTTGGGGAATATTGAGGAAACGACCAAATGAATCACCTAGAGCACTTGAATGCAAAGAAAAACGAGCAAGGAAAAATATACAATCTTCAATAGTTGAATAAATATCCCTATAATGGTTGTTGTATTTCATAAAGATGTCGCTACGGCGTACACGACAAAAATATTAATGGATTACGTACGTACCACATATATGAACAACTTTCATGCGAGCAAAACGTAGAATGATAAACGAAAATATATCACTTCGTTCAACAGTTTCCCAACGACACGGCTTCAGTTGACACAGTCGGGTTGAGTCCCGTTGAAAATTTTCGAAATTCGTTTCAATAGACCAATAGAGTAATAATGCCGAAGATTAATTTTGCGATAAAAATTGTATTTTCATTAATTAGACCAGTTTCCCCTGACCAGAGATGTTTATAGTCATTACATATAGTCGATGCACCAACTAACTACGAGACCAAAATTCTTGATAGAGGGTTAATACAATAAATGTAAAATCTTATCGAATTTAAGTCACTTGCACGAAGTAAATATCCGGAGGAACATCCGAGGAGAAGAGGGTATTATAATAAAAGAAGAGTCTAGTCATAGCTTTAAATACTAGCCTGGAGGTCAGGAAACACTATTGGGAAGTACACATGCGTCTTTAACGTGCTCCTTTAAGGCGGTGAGGTATGAACGACAACAGCAGCATAGAAGACAAGATTGGGAGCTTTCAAAATGCACATGAAAATAACGAAGGTGAAAGGGATAAATATACTGATAAACGAAAAATTTCTAAAAGAGTGGGAAAAGAGAGAAATCTGATGAATAGTCTAAAAAGAAAACGGGGCAGCCTAAACGGCTTCATCTTGAGATGTGGTGTTTGATTAAGACGGTATTATCCCGGTGACCTACGGCCAAATTTTCATCAAATTTTTGTATGCAAATGGACACAACTGAGTATGACCGTGTGACGGGGTGGAATTATATCAAAATGAAATTTGGTCCAAACTTTCGGACCCAAATATTTAGGACCGAGCAGATAGAACCTGTTCTAAATTTCCATCCACAGGAATGAAACGAATCAATCACAGACTTCCGTAAAAAGAGTATCGTACCTACTCGGCTTTTTTAGTGTGATTTAAAAGAGTTCCATGGATTGGGTATCGCGATAACGGAACAGATGTAGCTGACGTATTTATGAAGCCCTGAGGCAGTTGTTATACATATTAAGTGCATGGAAAAGATGAATGTATATACGGTACCTTATGCATGATTTGTTTACATAAACTTCAATTAATTAATGCACGACTTCGTAGGCAAAATTACATTTTTCGCAGCTTATTTACCTTCGGTAGTGACAGCCATTTTCATTGTTTACTATTTTCTCGTATTTCATTGTTTCGTCTGCTTGGGACCACAATATTACGCCGTGAGACACCCATTTCTGTTTGATCCAAAAGGAAATGGATGGAACGGTGTGGATCAAAATATTTTATGAAAATTGACCGTGGCATACCGGCTTTGGAAGTGAAAGTAAATGATAAGAAGGGCAAAGAAAGGTCTCGTATGAAACATGCAGAACAAGTAGTGACGGACGTAAAAGAGAAGAATTATGAGAATACGAAAAGGCGATTCGATAGAAGAATCGAGTGGAGAGCTGTGTCTTAGGATTGATGGCTCGTGAGAATGAATGTAATGCGTGTAATATAAATATAAATTACACTACATAATACCCTGAAAGCCACTATAAAGGTGTGTGGAAGAGGGTGAATTCTCACCAAACATGCACTACATACCATGCATAAAAAAGGATTAGTATTAATATACTGCTCTAAACTTCACTGTTTAAAAAGATAAAAATATCAAACTAAGCATGCAAAAACATGCTGTTAGTTGGGTTAACTTCAAGTCCTTATACCAACATGTTAGCTACCTATGCTATACATTGATTCACTCGTATTGGACATATTTACCACTATTCATATCCCTAATTGAACGAGGAAAAAAGGACATTTTTAATGTGTCAGTCCGGCAATCAATTTCTCTAATTTAGTAATCATGGTCCAGTCTAACATAGGAAGTTGGGGTTCGCAAAATATTTTCAACATCATCACTGAAAATATTATCTTGGAATTTATTTATGATATTAAGTCTAAATTTCAACCTGCGACATGACAATATTCCCAATTTAATTCATTTAATACACTGGGAGATATAAGATGGTGTTTGATTTTTTGCGAGGCTATTAGGTTCCATGGCGAAAAGGGGATGAAT
The DNA here is from genome assembly GCA_933228895.1 of Platycnemis pennipes. NCBI lineage: Eukaryota > Metazoa > Arthropoda > Insecta > Odonata > Platycnemididae > Platycnemis > Platycnemis pennipes. Next base: position 36,044,098 of record OW121846.1, on the reverse strand, counting down.
TGTAGAGCTTGGGATTGGGCGCTACAATCTTCAGGAAATGCCGTGCCTTTTCGCAGTGGCAATTTCATTTCCACATTATAGTTAAGAAAATCAACCCTGTATAATTTCTACCAGTCTACCATGAAAAGATAGGGAATAAAAAACCACCAAATTTCACTGAATGCACTTTGATTGCTCTGGTCATTCTCATTCCCATTGTTAATATATCTTTAACCTACGGTTAATCTCATTCCGATGCCTACAAAACCACATGATAGAAAAGCGGTGGGTAAGGGAACTAGCGTCCACTCAGACAGAAACGGGTAAGATCCACTAAATCTCAGGTGGAATATGCGAGAATACAATGACCTAACCATTCACACATGCTCTCGATAGCCGCTGATTTTTGGTCTGAGCTGTAGTTTTACTGAGTTTCCCAGCATACGATAACGGTGCAGGGCTTCAAGATTTGCAAAAAAGATAGCGGAAGCCACAAAGAGTGTTTTCACAACATGTGGCTGTTCACTTAAATGAGAATATTTTCCAATTTTCGGGGCTTAGTACTAGAGGAGCCTCGTCCATAGCTCCCAAACCCAAACGGGTGGAGTCTTGGAGAATCAGAGTTCGCCCATCAACTTTGCAAAGCATTCTAAAGATAAATCTCAGAAGATTGGCGCCTGTACAACTATTTATCCAGATGTGACAAGCATGTCAAATGTGTAGGTATGAATAGGATGGGCCACTGACTTCGGTATATGTCGATATTCCTCATACCATTTCGCTCTTATGACGGGTTATATCTGTTATGACTAATTAAAACACATTCGGCTCCGCACTGGTAACTTTTTTTAAGTAACCAGCATTTTTACTGTAATTTGCTTCTTTATTTTCGTTTATTGGCTACAAATTTAAGAACAAGAAACTCCCATAAATGTATAGGGTGTATGAATAATCGCCATGAAACACACATATCCTTATTCTTAACGAACGCTGGTGTTAATAGTACTCGATCCTCCTACTAAAAGGATATTTTAAAATAAATAGTAGTATTTTCTCAGGAATCACGAACCTAAATTAAATAATTCAGAGTTAAGTTCAATTTCTGGAAATTTTGACCAGAAACAAGTAGAGCAAGGCTTTTTAGTTACCAAACTACGCTTAGAGAAAAATAAAATGAGAAGAAGGATAGTCGATAGTCAACCTAAGAAGGGGTTTACCATGTGGGAGCAGCTGAAATCCGAAATTTTTCGAAAAAAAAATCGGCCGCAGAAAAAAAGCAATGCGTGTGGGATGTGGCATTCTGTGGACAGGAGACAAGGAAAAGTTGACTTGATGAGAGTGAGAGAAGATTAGAAGACATTAAAAAAGAAGCTGAAGATCAAGTAGGCAGTTAAAATGAGAAACAAAGAAGTTCAGAATCAGAGGAGCAGATGACGTAACGCCCATTTGGAGTAACATTTACAAAAGTAGAGCCTATTCTCAGGCATTGAATGATTTAGGATTAAACTAAACATGAGAACAGAAGAAGTAATCGAAGAGGACAGAGGGAGACGTGATAAATATGAATTAAGAGTAATTCTCGCTAAAATAAATCAGTGTGTGACAGTAGAAAAATTAATGATTGCAGTTCTTATGACTTAAATATGTATGTACTACCAAAGATGATAACATTTACTTTTGCCTATATATATCTACATATACGTAATACCCTGCGAGCCACCACGAGGGTGTGTGGCAGGGGGTGAATATCACCAAACATGCACTATTGACATGCAACTAGGATATTTCATGGAGACATGCTACATAATAGGGTCACATGCAGCTAGATGGTTAGTATGTACATAATAAGATAGGGATTATTGGTTGTTATTAGATGCATCATGCTATACAGACTACTCTGACTATATTTCACCTACCTATCTATCCCTTTGCTACGCTGCCTATTGTTCTCTCTTATCGTACGCGGGAATTACACGAACAACATAAGCGCCCGATTCACGGACATTTGTAATCCCCTCAGTATATCCTCAGAGAATCAAAGATTAAATCCAATAATTAAGACGACAAAACAGTGCCCTCTCATACTTGGAATACGACGCGGTCTTCAACCCCACCGTAGGCGACCGCTATGGTTATTATGAAATAGTTTTGCAGGTAATTTCATTTACGTTACCATTAGGGAATCTTAAATATAAATACTAACAGCCCACGAAAAACGAAGGCAGCCATTTAAAATAATTAGAAGTTAAAAAATTCTAAACGTCCGAATTACAATAAAATCCCATTGACAGCAGACTAGGAGGAAGTATACTAAGGTATAGCCGGAGAAGCAAGAAAGAGAAGCAAGTTTAAATATCATTTTGAGTGCGGAGGATTGCTTGTTTTAGAACACTTGTTTAGAGCAAATGGGGTAATAAAACAAGAGAAATTTAACAAGCATAAAACTAAAATTTATTCCCGCAGGCTTTCACGAGTAGACGTAGCTGCCACAAAAATATACACTCCTCACAGAGTCCTGTTTAAAAAACATTCATCGTAATTGCAAATTCTTTCTGCCATAGATAGTTTTAAGAGCACATTTTTGGCAGCATTATGTTCATCTTTTCCTACTTTTCGCACCTCATACGGCCAAGAAGTAAAAGTAACTCCAAGGCCGAAAAATTAACCAATTACGTGAAATGAAAATGAGAAGGGGGAATCGTTAAAGAGTCTAGGGAAAACTGGAATGCAAAGACTTTCTGTACTGATTTGGAAGATATACGAAGAAGAAATAGGGCGAGAGAACATCGTGAAACCTGTGCGGAAAACGGATATTTGAGCGGACTATAGAACGATAGCCTGATCCCGAACGCCGCAAAAGTAGTTCTTAAAAAAGTAAACAAGATCTTGGGGGAAAATCAAATGAGTTCTCGGGGAAATACTACCTTGTTTTAAAAAAAAGAACCCGTTATGTCAAAATTGATGGGAACGTTAAAGTAAAGGAATATTATGTAAATTCGGGATATTTTTGCCTTTGAATATTCTCTGAAGAGAGCAGATTGGGAGCATCTAATGAAAGAGCAAAAACATATTGAAGAAGACTGGAGAGAGATGTCTTACTGGAAACCTATACATGGAGGAGAATGCTCAAGAAGGATACTAGATGGGAATCTGGATTGGTAAGAATTTGTCATGGAGTTAGGCAAGGTGGTCCGCTGTCCCCAGTGCTTCCCAACATACATCTACATGTATGTAATACCCTGCGAGCCACCAAGAGGGTAGGTGGGAGGGGGTGAAGATCACCAACGATATACTACTTAACATGCAACTAAGGGCTGCAACACTACTTTTTCATGGAAACGTGCGAAGGAAATATTAACATAGACGTGGGAAGAACTAGATGTTAGTTTTAAGTGGAGGAGTGGTGATGAAATCGGTTGGGTTTGCAGATGACCAGGTATTAATTATTTGGACAGTGGTCTTCAACCCAGTAGAACAGGTCGGACAGTAATTTCACTTGGCTAGCATATTGTACGATGGTATGCTTAGAAAAAACAACCTTAGGAAGCAGGCGTCTATCAGCAGAAGAGAACCTTGGGCAGGGATGGAAAGAGAATATTAGTGAATCGTTTGATAAGTTGCAAGACTTCTTTTGGATCTGGGACATGAACTCTGGAGTCCGGTGACGAGACAATATTGGAAGATTCAGAAATATGTGTTAAGGGAAGAATGGAGGAAGTGCGATGGATGAAAAAGAGGAAAAATGAAGGGGTGTAGAAAACGGTTGCAGAGGAGAGAAGTTTGCAGACAGAAATTCAGAAATTAGGAGAAGGCTGAGTAGTTTGATGGAACCGGTATCAGGGACTATGGACTCATGTAATCGTCATCGAAGGTAGATGTTGGGTGAGCGAGAACGAGGAAGAAAAGGGTATCATGATTAGAATGAAGAAATAAGGAAATGAGTCGATTTGACGATAAAAATAGGGCAGGGAAGGAGTCAGGACATTAACGCGGGGACACGGCATCAAAACCTACCCTAACAGGTAAAAGACTCTCAATACATCCATATAACTTCTCGAACCAATGCGAAGACCACCACGCTGTCCAGATTCTTATTAGGCAAAAGTTTAAAGGAATTAGGTTTGAAGGTATTGAGTTCGATCGCGGATGGCACAAGCAGTAGAACGAATTTGACAACATATAAATCTCTGCTCGGTTTGTTCCTTTCCATACATCACAACGCGTGCTAGAAGATATTTAGTTATGAACCGCTAAGACAGCCGACGCATGGCCACGAAATCATTAGAAGGCCTCCTAAACAAAATCGTAACTTCAAGCCACCGCCGTCCCACTCTGACACCGACAAAACACAATCTCGCCCGCTCACTATCACTCCGTCGACGCCACGCCAAACGCCGCGAAGACTACAGCTATCCATCAGCGGAAATAGTCAAGACTTTCGCCCCCTGCGTTTCGAGCCATTTCCTTGATTGAGGTATTCTATTTTTCGACTGTTTCCGTGCCTCTAGGCGTCAAAGCGGTGGGGAACCAACTTCAGAATGGACAACCAAATAGCCAACTCGTCCGAAGGCGGGGTCCTGACCGGGGGCGCCATCCACTCAGTAAGCTAATATTAGACAGGATATCTCTCCCGCCCCCTCCCCGAGCCTTTTGACGGATGCCACCGCATCCGACGGCCGCCCCCTTGGAAACGGGAGGGGGGCGAGAAGGGGCAACAGGTGGCACGTGACCCACCAAGCCTCCATCCACACTGTGGGAAAGTGCCCTCCACGGGCGCCGCCGTCGCCCCCGTCCGCCCCCCCAACCCTCTCTCCCCCACCTCACTAATCGGCCCCTCAACAGGTTTCCTTCGCCACGGGTGGAAGGGCGCCCCCTCCTCCCGGCTCTTCCTCCCCATTGTTTTTGCCCCTTCGCGAGCCGTGATTGCCCATGGCCCCGCCCTCCCCGCCCCACTCCCCGCTCCCAGTTACCTTGGGCGCCCCCACCCCCGCGACGCCCCCCCTCCGAGCCTCCACGTAATGGAGACACTTGAGGAGTCAGATCCGCCCTCTCTCCCTCCGAGACCTCATCGGGAAGAAGGGGTATAACGATATTGGAAGATAAAAATTGAAATGGAACCCATTTGTTTATCCTTCCTTGCGTATGATGATGATTTTTCCGTACGTCATGTCGTTAGTTTCGCGGGCTAAAGTATTCGGACCATATACGACGCAGCGTGACTTCACTTAAATTTTGAAGTAAATGAACATTCTTCCGTTATCTTAATTCTTCGCCAAGCTTGCCAGTTTGGCGATGGTGAAGGTGGGGTTCACATGGGCTCACCGGATCCAAGCGAGCACACAGCAAGCGCGGCTTCTGGCAAATAAAAGAATGCCTTTCTAAGGACCCGTTCCCCTACGTAAATTCATCAGGATTTTTTGCAGTATAGCGGTCGGAAAGATCACCCGACCACGCCCATTTAAATGTATAGTTATTTAATATTTAGTACCCCAATGCTTCATTCAGAACTGAATACATGAAAGCAGCACGTTTAATTATTAGCACAACTTTGACTTTCGCCACATGAATAAAATAGTATTTTCCAGCATGTGAAAGGTTAGAAAATGAGAAAACAGGGAGGCCGACTCTCCTGATAGTGGAAAAACAAGCCAAAAGGTAATTCCTTGCTTTTCAAGTTTCCCACTTTTCCAATAATTATACAAAACTGAAATAATTTTGAAATATATAATTGCATTTTCAAGAGCCATTGATAAATGTTTTGAAATTATTATTTAAAATATTGCTATGTATAATGAATCAAATCGTAACCTTTCATGATTACATGGAAGAGGTGTATTTTTTTAGTTAGGTGATTCTGCACCACAGGATAGAAAATGTCGAGATAACTTTTAAACTTAATTTGTAATCTTAAGTAGTCGTAAAAGTTTTCTTTTGTCGTTAAATACATTTCTAACAATGATTTTCTAATTTGTGGAAAATGTATATCCAGGTCCCACCCTCTAGGGCATCTGCCAGACACTCGGTCATAATTCAAGTAGTATATCCAGAGCATGGCTGATTCAGGCTATATGCCACCAGTTACACTTATTGCCATCACCTGAGTCAAATAATTGGCGCGCCTCTAAGAAATAGATACACCCAAAGGACGATAAAAAATCCCATCGGCATAGACCTCTCCTATGCGTCACATACAGCCCAAGCGATGTTCACTTTCTCATGAGCAAGACAACATAACGGAGAAGACTAACAGAAAAAGGAGGAATTCCCAAACAAAAAACACGATGACACTCAATTAAATACGCATTTCTGCACCGACGCTCTAGTTTAAAGGAATGGAAATGATACTGTCCCTAAATGTTCCTTCACTTCCAGATGAAGTAGCTGACGAAAGCTGCGAGAAGCAGAACTTAGCGGAAATGACGTCGCGGTGACTCGTGTGAAAGTAGTTGAGATGCAGAATGAAACTACCTACATATTCTCAAACGTGTCACGTGGAAACGACGAAAGTAAAACGGCGTTTACAACGCGTGACATTCGAAAGAATAACTATTTTAACATTCACTTTACGCAAAATATAAATATACGGAGGAATAAATTGGAGTCATCTTGACAGAACTGCTAAATGGGCGCTGGGGTAGAATGAATGAAATGCAGCAAGCACATGATAGAGTGTCAGAAGCCTTCTTCGAATTTAACCACAACAGAATGATTGAGATCAGTAGTATTTCTCCACCAGTATAATTTCTTCCTTTTTCATCTAAAAGAGTAATCGGCGAGGAATCATTATCACGAAATTGAATTAAGGATAGTGAACGATCGAATTCATTTCCTGAGGAGGCATAATAAGGAAATGTTTAACTTATTCATCAGACATCGCTTTTGAGTACGTAGCACTTGCGTGAAAATACAAGGACAGGAAGTAAGAAAAGAAATTTTAACCAGTGCAGTGCACAGTGGACTGAAGACAAAAATACCATAAGAGTCAAATTTCCAAAAAAGCATTTTATCAGTCTGGATGTTAAAATTTGGCATGGTGACTCTCGTTTTATTGGTGCATGTCGGGGTTGAATTCATCTTTCATAATTATTGCTCATTAAAAATTTGAAAAGGCTAAAAATTGAAAAAATATGACAGAGACGCAGGAGAAAAAGGAGAAAGAGTACCTTTACGGACTAAAAAATTCCACAGAAAAGAAAAATCTTTGCCAAAATTTTAATTGATTGCCCGGGATATTTTCTTTGTTGTCAGAACGAAATGGTGGACTATTTCCTACCGATTTTTTTTATTTTTGGTGAAAAAATAGTTAGCATGTATCCATATAAACTGTACCTACTGTAACTCAGTAGTAGTAGTAACTCATGTCACAAAATTAACTTAAGCTTCAGGGGTGTGAATCCTTTGGAAAATTCTACGACCGTCTGCGACGCAGGAATAAATCGGTGGAAAATAGAGTGACAGAGCAAATATCCCTGTCTATCAATTAAAATTACGAAATCTCAAACATTGATGTCTGGTCTGTCGAACAATATCATCTTTTATTCTATAAGGCCACTACAAAAGGTCCTGCAACCTTGTCATTTCGAAGATATTCAGCGAAAACTGAAGCCCGGCAATTTTTGCATATTTTTACTTTAAGTCACTTAATATTGATACGCAGTAATTACAAAAAATATAATCATATGTTCCAATGAAGCGAGATCACTATGCTAAATTTCAACTTACAGACTGAAAAAAAATCTGTATGTGGAAATTGCAGTGTTTCTATTTCAATATTCATTCCTACGATGAAAAAAATTCATTATTGGAATTTTGACCAGTTTTTATAGTTTAGCCCAGTGTGCTGATGGGCATGAAATCTGTCCAGCGTTGATCCATTGCTATTTCCAACGCGGTGAAGTGCACAAGCTACACCAAGATTTAATTAAGAGAGCAAGTACTCTTCATACTCACCAAGGGAACAGTTCATAGAGGGTATCCTAGCCATTTATCCTGTAGCCAGGTAGCCTGTGGTGTGGTCTGTGGTCAGCACTGGCTCCTTGTTTCCAAGCAACCTGGTTGTAACAAAGAAATATGAGTGTACTAATTTGATAATGGCAACTACTGGATTGGTATGGTTATGGTTAAATTTTCAATTTTTTTCATTCGCTAAATGCACTGAATATTTTTTTTATTTTCACCTCCATCTTAATGCATACATTCTGTCCCTCCTGAATAGAAAATTCTACCTTTTTAAATAATTAAATAAGTTTGGAAATTTTCCACAAAAAAAAACTTTTTTTTTTGTGGAAAATTGCCAAAACTTTTTTTTTGTGGAAAATTGCCAAACTTATTTAAATATGTTATTCCACCATATAACGCCTGAAACTTCTGTTTTTAGAAAATTCTACCTTTCTTGGATTAATCCACCAGTAATATATAACTGAAGCTCGTCTTTTACCGATACACAACCAAAGACTTCTATCCGAGTCTAAGGCTAATAACGCCAAACGAAGTAAATCCAACACAACACTGCGGAGGTAGCAAGGATCACCGCGAATTCCTGGAACATACATAGCGGCAAGACCGTAGCGAAGAGCCAACGTAAAGGCCGTTTAACTGGAGACAACAAACTGTCTTGAAGCAGCGTATAATCGAGGACACTGCGTGGAGGAAAGCCCAAAAATAAAATAGAGACTATTTTACACGCATTCGTTCGTGCCTTCAGAGATTTTTGCATATAATTAGCTGCTTTACATGACGCAACTTTCATTGCGATTTCTTCATGCACCGGACAGGGCGTCGAGGTGTGCGAGAGGCTCGACTATATCCTTGTGATTATACAACGCGCAACACTAAGTAGAAAATACCGGAGTCTGCTCGAGTGAATCTTCGTGGAGTGTAAAATAACCTGAGTTAGTAGTCATTTTTCGATTCGAACGATACTGCTAAGCGGCTGTTTAAAAGAGTATTTACGCCAAACTCCAAACCACACTCATTACCTGGTGTTAATATAGAATAAGATTTTCAAGAATTACTACAGCAAATAGAGGGTATCCGCGATGCAAAATGCTAATTGTACATACTCTCAACAGCATCTATTTCAAAATATCTTATTCTAAAATTTGTCAACTTAAACTCCAAAATGTACCTGTGTTTTAGAATTTTTTAAATATAGCAAAACAAGAGAACTTAAAAACAAGATTTCGGCCCAGTTTAACGGATATATTCATCGTTTGGAAATACGCAAAATAACCGTTACCGCCTATTTCTTTACCAGGAAAACAACTGGAATTAAACGGTCGAAACTTAAAATGTGAAAACTTCAAGGTGCACAGATAGGAAAAATAAGCAACGATACCTGCACTGTTACATAGGCTCAAAGGCGGTACTACTTATCATCAAAAATGAGCCTCTGAGAGCTCGGTTAGTGAAATTCCTAGGTAAATGGAAATCGGGTTCAAGGATTGACGACGGATTTTGTTGTTCAGTGTCATTTTAGTTAGAAGACTATTCGTTACTTACTTAGTTAGAAAAATAGATTAAAATGACGATATTCATAATACAAATTGTAAACGAGAGAGCAGAAACTGAGTGCTTTGGAACCAGGATCAGCAATGAGACGAGAGAAAAACATGAAATCGCAGATTCACATGGTTCCGAGTTGAAATCCCGTGGAATATGGAGTAAAAGGAGAAGCTTTCATGACATAAATAGATTATAAATGAGTAATCAGTTTTTAATACTTAGGAGGCGACGTTATTTTACTGATGATTTCGACAGTCAAAACGCTCCAACGGAAGTACCCAACCTAAGCATTTCGAAATTACAGCTCCTGCAGTTTACTCATGAAATAAGTGAACTGATTCAGAATATAGTGTGGGTGTTAAAAAGAAGTAATTCAACATATATAACAAAATTTCCAAACGGATTCGATGTTTTCCCTGTCAGCGTTGTTCCATATAGCGAATATATATCATGATTTTACGAGTGCGCTTAAGTAAAAAAACAAGTCCAAGTTCATGATTTCATATTAAAAAAAGGTCTACCATCCATGTTCAAGTCCAAGATGCCATGGTGTATGGAGACCACTTTTTCCACAATAATATGTACGTAATAACGGACTATATCTGTGTTACACCGGATTAAAAGGTACAATTTTCCGCGAATGTCCAGTCAAGCAAGTTAAGAAAAATAAAATCAAATGTAAAAATCCACCAGCCGTTTCAAGTAAACACGAATATGAGAAGAAAACCTTATAAGCCCAGGCTGGGATACATATTTCTGAGGAATTTCGCTCTCCACTATAGTGTCGTGGAAGAGCATTTCAAGTTCAAGACACTATCCGTCGAATGGGATGTAAAACATTGTGGGCCTCTTGTCCCAATATGGATGGTCAATCTACAAGAGCACGAACCCAGTGTCTCCGCATAGTTCCACCTCACGTTACAAGACCCAATTTTTCTAAAAGCTGTAAATGACATCAGCTTTCGGCCACCTCCCTTGAGTGACGACTTTATTTTGAACTAAAACAAACAGTAGGTAAAAAACATACTATTCTCCTGTTCATAAATTTGGTACATAAGAAACGCCGATATTCTGTGATGGATTCGAATTAACTGATCAGATTCTTGTAATTCTCATCCTTACTTTACCATAAAATGTTTGCTCAAATCTATACTCTCGGATACTGAACTCGACCAAATATTTTGTTCTATATCACAATCACCAAACACTTTCGAACCTCAATCAGAATGACTACACTCATACTTCGTGTTAGGTAGGTCCGGAAGGGTCTACGTACTAATATAAAAGGACGACAAAATTGTCATGTACTTCGGAAAACTGCCCTAGAATCGAGAGGCATTACGCTGTCTGCACAGCAAACATTGTCGTAAGCTATTGGCGTAAGGACTTGCTGAGTCAGCAGTGGCTTATTGGATATTTAAAATTCGAAGAAGGGAATTCGAATCAGATCATTTATCATGTGGTAGCAGTTGCATTGACGCATATGTAACTGAAACATATACCAAAAAATTTTAACGTACAGGACAGCTTAAAGCAGAGGAGTCCACTAATTAATTTGGAGAAGGAATATGCGATAAAACTAGCAATCCCGCGATCAAAGTAAGGATTCTATGCGTAGGAAATTTGATAGTTTCTAAACGAAGCAATACTCTTATGAACGTGATATTCCTCTCCTCACCCTTCAAAAATCATATATATAAAATATAAGAATCTATTCCGAGAGTGGTTTCAGCATTCTCAGGTGCATGTCAACATACAATAAAATAGAGGATTTTCACGTAGCTCTGAAAAATGTTTTATACCCAGTCAGATTTATCGTAAACTTATACTTAGGTAATGCTAGGAGTAAAACGCAGAATATAACACGGCCAAGCTTTGCAAAATCCTTGCTGCAGAATAGCACACGAGAAAAGTGAGTCGCAATACGATCTGTTACTCTCTCTTCCGCTAGCTCACATTCTGCTGCTGAGGAAGCATATGCAATTCCGGAGGAAGTTATCAATCGGATTCACAGAATATTGTTCGCGCTGTCAGCACCCCCGCTACTTCCCGCTCGCTATATGTGCTTGCCCACAATTTCAACCATGCTATGCCATCGATGCCATCCTAAGGCAACGCATTTGTTCCGCGAAGTGGAAAAATAATGGCAATGAATGTTTCCTTTTCGGCGCCGTTACTCCCTACCACCAGGAATGAGCTCCAATTGTGCCGTTTTACACGACATTGATATTGCGCAGGCTACTGCGAGAACACTTGCGCAAGAATTATTGCACCGTGTAAAGCGACAATTTGCGAGGAGAGACTGAAAGTAAAGTAGAACATCCTCGAATCTGATGCTTACATGCATTCGCGCAGTTTACACATATTTTCTTACCAGATGGTGCAGATGTAGCCGGAATTCTAGCCATTACATATGTTGTTGAGGTTTTAGTAGCGTGTTTCTGTTTTCACTTCACGCTTTGGGCGGTACATTAAGTGCAATAATCATGAGATAGACGAGTACTCACGTCAAAGCTTAAATTTCCCTCGTAAAGGAAGATTCCCCTATCTCGTAACCTTGGCCCACAGCCATACGTTCACTGTGTAAAATGTGGGCTAAGTATAAGGGACTTGAGTGTCCACTATTTTGTTTAGAATATGGTTTAAAAACATATCTTAAAGTGGTGTTAATATATTGCTCCGTTCAAGTACAAATAATTGCTACTCGACAGATCTAGAAGTTATACGATATACTCACCGTACAACCGCTACTTGATGGAATACTGCCACTGAAATACTGCGTCGACGATTGCACTGAGTAAATCTGTCAATCAAGCGTTCTCGACATTTACCACGCCACAGACTTTCGCAAATGACTTATCAAACGGAAGCGACATGAACTAACGCAGTTTCAATGACTGTAAAACGGCCTTTACATCCAGCAATTCGCAAGGACGGCGTTTGACGACGTTGTCGAACAAAGTTCACGTTATGGAGGAACTCGAACAAAGGCGTTTTCGCGTTACTCGGAAATTTCCCAAATTGAACGGAATTTAAGAATCTCAACCGAACGACAAATTGTACGTCTCGAATAATCGGTCGTCGTAACACTCATTCCGTTTATTGGATCAAAATAGCCCAAGGGTTGCAAGATAGGAGTCGGTTAAAAGGGACACTATCGAAGGTTTAGCGTCGATGAATGCCCATTTGAACGATTTTCGCTCCAGGGTGTGCGTGTTTCACCTTATCTCTCCCACCCCACTCTCCCTCACTTCCTGGGAATGGCAGAAAAACGATACCCCAAATGAAACCAAATGCTTCAAGCTTTCGCGGTAAACAAACATCTTTCGAAAAAGATGATCTTGAGTTTAGGGGGTCGCTATTTGTTTGTCATCCTTTGCGGTGTACATTTCACTCCATAGGTATTATATTTCATGGGAACTGTCTTTTCTTTTCGGTCCCACGCTTCCTAAATAACATTTCTTCAACCTTTCAACCCTGAACTCTCATTTGGACCTCGTTGCCTCTAGGATGGTTCAGGTTATTGCGTCTTTAATTTACCATGACGATGAATTACTTTTGAAATTGCAGAGATTTTATTTTTAGAGCCTCTGATTCTTAAATCAGGTAGTTGAAAAGGTATATACAAGTGGAAAATCTCTGCGATAGTTTTTATTCCATACTATTTAACCGGGCGTTATAGAATTGGGCTCGTACAATGTGAGTGTTGGCTTCATTTACCCCCTTGTTAAAAGACGTACCGTTACGCTCTTATGCATGCAAACAGTGCTACAAGAAGTGCTAACACAATCATTTCTTCTATCAATTAACATATACAAGTTACCATTGAATCAGCGAGGCCTCAGGATAGCTGATGGTGGAATGTTTGCTAAAAACAGCGTAGTGACAATTCATGGGCAGTTTTCCTAAATACACACCTAATACAAGTTATAATGAACATTGTAACTTTGTCGTCCCGTTCGTACTAGGATATACATTCTTCCAGGGTCACCATGGCAGCCTTTTTACCTAGCCAGTTATTGCGTCTTAAACTTAACAGGAAGCAATGGCGATACTATCCTGCGACCCGTGAGAGTAATCACTCTCTGTGGGTTCAGTACTTCGAATCAAATAAAAATTAGGTACCGAAAGTTCTGAGATTTAAAACTTGTGGGGCTCAAATATTTTAGTTTTTACAAAGAATCATGGTTTATTATTCCATTTTCTTATTCACATCATGAATTATTAAAACATTTACTACAAAATTTTTATCCAAATTTCGATTCGTGTACCGTCGCGATACATTCTTTCGGAAAAGGATCTATTCAAGACCACCGCGGCCCTTAATTATCTCCCTTGAAACTGCCAGCTGATTAGTTAAATAAAGGTGACAACAGTTTTAAATAAAAACTTCTAATCAAATGATATAACTGAAAAATGTAACGTTAAAGCTCGAAAGATTAATTCATGATTAGTGTATATCAGTTGGATCTAGAGAATGGAACCTATGGACACAATAGAACTTTGTGAAAAAAAGTCCTATCTCCGAGTGGAGAAAATGGACTATTCTGGAGTCAAAAACCGTACCCAATATAATCCAGAAGAATTGCCCCTGGACGATTGAAGCAAAACAATAACCAGGCAGAGTCTTTCCAGATACTGTGATAAGTAGGTACATTAATAGTACACCAAAACCAAACTACATTACATTAAATCCGAAGAGCGAATCGATGATTTTGAAGTAAATGTTCAAGAAAATAAATCGGCATTTAAACCAGCGCAGGTTTAAGTGCACCTGGGTTTCAGGTGTGATAAATTTTTCTTTCGAATATCACAGATGACACTCATAGACACACTTTGTCATAATATTATAATAGGATTGTTTTGCATGAATACAAAGCAATCCTATTTTCTTGTAAATTTCATTACTTGTGCAGCAATAATCAAACCAGCATATACAGAACCTATTTAGATAACATATGATCAAACATGGTGTTACGCTCTTCGAAGAGTCGTGTGCAAAGAGCAGGGTAAACGAATGACTATAGAGCACAAGTTTGAGATAAATTGAAACGGGGTCATATCCACTCCCAGTGCCACCCATTTTAGGTTTCCAGACAGATTTTTTGTTGCTGTTTGATTTGTTAAGAAAATCACATAGCTGAACGTGTCAAAGAGACACTTCCCGAATTAGCACGTGGAACCTTCGGTTTTCTGACCCACGCTCTGAGATACCAAGCCGGTTAGTACATCTGCCGCGATGCTTTTAGAAGAATTGTTCTGAGAAACAAAGATACTTTTATATTTGTTTTACTGTTTTTTCAATTTACGTACATATCCAAGAAGGAATGATAATATTATATGGCGAAATATCTTATTTCTACAACTTTAACTACTAATTCGGGAAAAAATTGAAGATCTGAGAAAAGAAGTGAAACTAAAAATTTCACGACAATTCCGAAAACGGTAGTGTGAGGAAAAGAGGTATGTGAAACAAAGAAAAACCTTGAAAAATAACGACCGAACAACTGATAGATATTTCATTATTATGTGCAGGTTATAGCATTCAAAATCGGTAGCAGAACTCAATACAATTTTCATTTCATCCTGTTATGCCAAGCACAAAGTATTCCCCGTGGTCATGTACCTAGATCTCCCGCCATATTATTTTAAACTATGGAGATTCCTGAACGAATCTCTGGAAGAAGAGGGGCAGCATAGAGTTGTACAAATGCATTAAATAAATACTACTTAAATCGGCCGTTATCAAAATTATTCGGTAAAAGAAAAGTTTTAAAAATCTAGTCCTCAATAATTCCCTTAGTTCTGGACTTCAATGCCTAACTAAATGATCAAAAATAATGGTATCAGCTTGTTTGCGACGGTAACCTCTCCGTAATTTTAAGTACACCTTCCGTCTGAAGTCCTTCTCTTACCTAACCTAACTCAAAGGCGCCTTTGTTTTCCTTAAGCAAGTAGGTTACCCTTAAAGGTACGAACATTTTCAAGCTCAAGAGTATTTTGAATCATTGTACTCCTTTAAACGGCAATTTTCCAAGGTGGAAATGACTGTTGCGTTTAATTGTGACCGGTCTAATCTATCAGTTAATTTTTAACTCTTCGGTAGTAACACATTCATCATCATCATCGCAAATTACGTCAAAGTTACATACTTACACCCTATCATGGTCGCCTCAGAAAATGCGAGCCATAACACAAATGATCACTCTTTTACGATTCGAGGGCGTCAAATATTCATCCTATCTCTGCATCTAAGTATTTTTTGCAGCAGGAACTTTATATAGGTATGCCTTTAGATTCATCCCGTCCAAGCCATGGATGCTGCGCTTGTCCTAAAAATAAGTAATACATTTAAGATCAGATGGTGAGATCAAACTTAACTACGGGAATAGCTAAAACCCGACTAGTTTTCGTGCCTTTGCGGATGATCAAATTACTTAGGAAAGGTATATAATGAAATTGCCTCTTTAATGCAAATGAAACTGCAACATAAAACAGAATAGTTTTTTATTATATATTTTCGAAATAAGACGCTATAATACGCACTGCAAATTTCAACGAACTTCGAAGCAGTTAGTTATTTGCAAAATGAAAACCACTTAGTTGACACAAAAAATAAAGCTGTTTTCTCGTCAGACACATGAAGGGGAGCCCGGAGTGAAAAATACAGTTCCCATTCTCCTCTCATTGACTGGTAGATGGTTAGGGTTATTATAGGTAATACAAGGAATAACCAGAAATCCTAAATCGAAAAAAAATCAAGCAATCCTAACCAACAAAAGATATGGTAAAGATATTCAGCAGCATAAGGAAAATTACCAGCAAGGACTTAGTCGAATTAAATTCATAGATAAGCGGGACAGGAAGAATGAATTGGGGACAACAGAACCAAGACAAAAAAGTTATATATCAGTGTTAATCACCAAATATCTACTCATTTTTTCTTCGCGAAACTGGCATAGTACCTATACTCGTAAATCAATACAGAATCGATTTTTCTAACGTTAGGAATATTTTTAACGAAAGAGGGAAAGTGCATTTGTCACTATGAGCACCTACAAAGATTTCGCAACGATTTATTGCATAGATTAAAGTAGCTGTCGCAATTTAGATGATCATCGCCTCTCGTGTCGAATTGACTGCGATATATTGCTGAGTGTGAGCAGGAAATGATCCCATTTTTCCAGCATTATACTTCATGCCCTTCCATTTATATCTGAACGGTGTGGAGAATTTCACGGATAGCTCAATACACCTGCAGCGAAATTGAAAAGAACGTTTGCATTCACAGGTTACACAAATCAGCATGGTGTACGGTCCATCAAAAATTTAGTCTCATTTCTCGGAAGAAAATCCTCTCTATCATTCACTGCTACACGTGTATTTTGAATCGAAAATTTCAAAACATCAGTAATGAGATCATAGCAAAGCCATATGGAATATACACAGCCAAAAATTTACATAACGTACACTGAGAGCACAAAGTTTGCAGTATGCCTAATGTAAACCCTATCTTAACGTCTACATCTGGTCTACGTCTGTTATATGCCAGATGTGGACGGGAAAATTGGGTTTACATCAGGTATACCGCAAACTTTGTGTTATCAGGGTAAATTGTTTTTAAGCCAACGATAACTGTAACGTGTTGCACAGACAACACGTTATGTCCGTCTTGTGACACTTCAATCTCCTCCATCAAAGCACGTAGATATAGAATAAAATTACTTTATCATCAATGACACATCTGGCTACACTAGCATGTGACGCTAAAGAGGTGAAATATGGGGAAAAAGGAATGGAATGTGAACTGGCTATGAATAATATATGTAGTACACAATGCTGAAGAGTATATGGGAATCATAAAACGCACTGTAAAAACAACGAAAGAGACTATATGCCGTCGCGAAATGTTTTCCCCAATTATTTAAAAACCCAGCCCGATGCCGGTCAATTCAAAGTTCATGAGCCGTTCGTGCTGCTCAACGCGGATTGATATGTATTTCTGTTGGAGCAAGGACATTCCGTCCCTTGTTATGTCCACATACCTCTTCCGACCCTCCATTCGCTAGCAACGTGATCAGAACAAAATGCAAGACGAGTGGACAGTGAGAATTACCTTTAAAGCCAAAATCAAGCCTATAAATAGATGCATAAAAACCAAACGCTAGAATAAGATAATTGGACGCTATGTTAGCTATCATTGTTGCCAATTTTCGAATTAAAACCGCTAACCTCTCTATTACTATTAATGGAGGCGACCGATAGCTAAGTTCATTTGCGCCACTAGGGTCAAGTTATTATTTGGGTGTACGATGGATTTGTAGGAGCGGAGGAAGGGTGGAGAGAAACCCGGCGTCGGAATTACTAGTAGTGATAGTCCACTCTTAACGCAAGGCACAAAGAAGTCCCCAATGGGGCTGACTGAGTGCTGATATTGATATGTTCTCCCCACGGTACTAGAGTGGGACTGAGTCTAATACTCCTGCTGAAAAAAAGGCAGCCACAACCGGTACTTGAAACCGGAACACCAAGGAACGATAAGACGGCAATGAGACACCTTTCCCCAACTAAAAAAAACTTCCGCGAGTCGGAACCCGCTCCGAAAATAAGTCATTCGTGAAGCAAATGTCATCTTAGACAAATAGTTTCTAGAATATAATTATATTTTACCAAAGTGTCATTTTTCGCTTACTTCCTCTGCTGGAAGAATACTATGTACCTACCATCGAACAGTTTCGGTCAGACCATCCTTACCTACCATAAACCTCAAGCGAATTTGAGTTATACCTCCGCTAACCTCTGCCTTTCAGTGTATGCAGATGAAGAGAAATTGAACTGAGACGTTTAAAGTTCCGAAAGTGTTCCATGTTTACGCTTCCGATAAGCTTCTGGGGATGAAAGTGCTGCTCGCACGTATGAAAAGATTTTCGGAGGGAGCGACTCAGGAAATTGCTGTTCACTGACATATTTTCGCGGCCTCGTCGCATTTACATCTCATTTCCCAATCAAACTTTCTGCGCGAACTTCCGTTTCTCCTTTGCTGCTATTTTTGCCCGGGTTTAAAATTATCCTTAGTTAGTTGTTTCCTGCGGCTTCCCTAATGCCAGTTTTGAACGAGACTTGCTGGTTTAAGAGTTCACCGTGCCGAGGGCTATTGGCCAATTTCTAGACTGAGCACTGGCCATCGGGAGACGCGCCCGCGGCTGCCGGTTCAAAGATTTCTTCCTCCCCCCCGAGAGTGCCTTGCACATTTTATCTTTTAAATACGTATCATGATTGATTACGCTAACAATTCTTTGAAAATTATGGGAATGAACTTCACCCAAATTCAGCATTCGCTCTATTTAAAATTTCTGTGTGCATTAAAATTTCGATTTTTGATTCGAGTGAAAGCAACGTGCTTTCAGTATATTTTAAGTCAATCATATAATTTTAAATACATACATATATCTATTTGAACTGAGCCGAGATATAATGTATGTATCTCAGTTGGGATTTAAAATTCGTTGATATCGACTACCAAAAACTGGCAAGGTCGGACGACTTGCTAAATGACACAAATATCTATAATCATAATTAATATATTACGACGAATCTCATGACAACTGCAAAAAAAAATGTTTTTACCGTCGCGATATCACGCTACCTTTAAAAGAATTTCGCTCTTTTGAGTTAACTACCAATAAGTGCTTTTTATTATATTAACGTTTTGACGTATACGTGCGTCAAAAACTAACAGAAGTGGATTGCAAAGGAAATAAAGTCAGCATTCTAAAATCCGCTATGTAATAAGAATTTCTCTATTTTTATACGAAATGAGCCTTCTCCGATGATCATGAAATTATCAAGGCCAACCGTGAAAGCTCACGCTACTTCAAACACTGTAACATTAGGCGGCATCCGTTGAGGCACTACGTGCGACCCACCCACTTCAGGTGATCTCGAGGACTATACTAAACGTGAACATTGGAACTCGAATAATTTGTTTTCTCTCACCATGAAGCGATTACAATGCAATGGGATCACAGCTTGATACCAGGTGGACAATCCGCTGGCTATTTATACCACATTTTTCAGCGGACTATGCCACCTTAAAACCCCGGGCTTTGAATGTTCATTCGGGATGGCTGTGACACAAGAAACTCAGTTAAATTTCTATTAAATCGGCGCTATCATAAAGTACATTGCTAAGCAGTCTTATTCCATTCAGAGCAATCTAATTAATATACTGGAAGCAGTCTCAAAATTATATCCGCTTCCAATGAAACAGCGTAGTATTAAGCTTAGGAGATAAAACCATGAATAGCAATGTAAAACCTTGAAGGTAAGGAATAAAATAACTTAACACCCAATTATCAAATTACTGTATTTATTAAAGAATTTAAAAATTAGATTTAAAGAGTCTTCAATAAACAATATAAAGGCATCACTCATAAAGAAATATCACACTAGCTCTTCACCCTGACACTTAAGGGCAAATATAAACTATATGTCTTTGATTCTTCAATCAGGTACAGGCACTATCACAGGCAATTAAATTTGTACAAGCAAAAATAAACATTTCTCTTTCTGCTTCTTGGACAATGTGCAACATAAATCTAGCAGCTTCGCAAACATATAAAAATAAAAAAATTACTGAGGATGGGCTTCTTCCCAAGTCTTTGGTGATCACAGGCCTGTGGGCCACCGCGGTTAACTTCCGGGGGCAACCAATATCTGATATGTCTTTACCATGGCCTCCAGACGGAGCCATGGGCCTCAGCCGACGCGATCGCCAGCTTGTCGGCCGGGCACTCGTGAATCCCCTGCACTGGGGAAGACAAGGGCTGCGGAGAAGTCGGAGGCGTGTTGTACGCATAGTTGTGCACGGGCGGAGCGGCCTGGGCTTCCCCGGCGAGGATAGCGTCTGCGGCGGGCAGCGCGGCGGCCGGCGGCTGGGACGGGGCAGCGGGCGGCGTTTGGGGCTTCTCAATGCTCTGCAGGCAGTGGCCGAGGTGGGTAAGGAGGCGGGCACCCACGTGTGCCTCCACGCCCCCACCGCCGCCCCCGCCCACGGTGGTGACGGCGCCCAAATAGCGGGAAACCTCGGCGGCGCAGTGGGTGAAGCCGGCGCGGAAGCGGTCGGCGTATGCAGCCTCCGGAGTCAGGGCTAGGCGCTGGGTGCGGCGAAGGCGGTGCAGGTGGCGGACGGTCAGTTCAAGGATGTCAGCCTTCTCGAGCTTGGACACGTTCTCGCCCTCGGCGGCCAGCGCGCCCACCATCAGCTCCTTCAGCTCGTCCAGGCAGCGGTTGATGCGAGCGCGGCGTTTGCGCTCAAGCATCGGCTTCATCACCTGATGGGAGAACAAGAAGGAAAACGTCAAAATTTGATTCGACGGAAACATGCGAGCGAGTAGAAAGTCATGACCAATGATAACATCCCTGGAATTCCGTGGATAGCTTTTACCATCGATGCAAGTACAAGACAAATATTTTTAATTGACAATTTGGAATCAATGACTAATTGAATTGCATGAAACTATTACAAACAGCGAATACCAGTATTGACTCACTGATTGTTCAACACCCTCATGCCCCCACGCCCGAAATAACAAATTAATTTTTCAAGTGACAAAGCAAACTGGGCGGAAAAAATCCGAGGGCCGACACTTTTCAACACGTAATATTTTAACCATCAATCATGAAATAATGAGCAACACTGACTGTCAACACTGAGTATATCACTGAGAGATGGATTCCAAAGGTAAATTCCACGGCTGGGTATTGCATGACTAGAAACTCGCTGACAACACCACAACAATATCGAGCACACCACAGAACAACAAACTCACCTTTCTATATTGATAGGTGCGCGAGATGGGCTGCTCCTCCAAATCACTCGCGGGCACGTAAGTGCTCTCGCCGCCCTCGGATCTCATCTTGGATGCAAAACAATCACACGGATCACACTGATAAATGCCGCTACTGCAACAATCGCAGGAGGGATGGCGTGGGCACGGAGATGCACACGACAACACACCACACATCAAACGACTCGTCCCCGGAGAACTGTCTCAAAATCTTACTCGCACCCTCACGGTCTCTCTGCTCCGAAGATCAAGTCGGGAATGACGACTACCATTCGCGCCATGGGTCTATATATAGAAGGCCAAGGTGTGTGCCGGACCCGTGGCAGCGGAGGAGGGCGAGGGGCCGGCGGTCGGGGCGGGGGAAGGCGGCCGGCTCCGTGGTGGGGATGGCTCGACTCTCCGGCCGTGGGAAACTGAGCGAGGGGCACATTCCCACACACAGTCAGCAGTAGCTGCCTGCTGCCGCCACCTGTGCTACCAGGAGTGGGGCGGACGGGGGGAGGGGGGCCGGCGGTGGGAGGGGGGCGGGCGACGCGGTTCTTGCGCCGCGGAGTGGTGTGGGGTAGGGGCATCGATGACGTTTCATGCTTCCGTTTGCTTGGCCCCCCCGCCCCTTGTTGATGTCGGGGCGTCGTGTAGGGTACGGCCGCGTGGCTTCCCCTCTACAGCGATACGGAGCGATGCCGGGAGTTCGTGTCCGTAGGAATTTATGCCTTTCAATGGGCATTATTCCCCCCCCCCCTCTCTTGTGAGATCCATGCCCCCCTCGGATCGCCCGAGATCTTTTTGATGAAGGAAGCTGCCCCGTGTACCAAGGGATAATTGCCGCCCGATACGCGTGTATTTATGTCGTCAAAAACAATGCAAAGTGGCAAAGGAAGACTGGAATTGGTAATTAAAATCTCCCTTTCCGCGACACTTAGGGAATATGGAAGTGTAGCGTATAGCGGTCGACGCGAGACCATAGCCATAATCTCAGACGATTTTGATTGATTATTGGCGAAATGGAAAACCGCGACGGGAGTAGAGTTGGGCATTCTTCTGAGGCAAGGAAACCGCAAGTCTCCGATGATTCCAGCACATTCCGATCCCGGCAAAGTCTTTCGCTCTTCCCATCGGCTTCCACGCGCAATAGTAGCATATACGTACATAAATGCATATTTTAACTATGGGGCCACCCCTCGGAAAGGAGATGAAAGCACGCACGACATGTGATCCCTGTTTAACTCCTACCTGTACCTCACTAAGCCGTTTTAGGCTTAAAGCTTAATGATCCCGGTATAATAAGTACCATGGCCAAGCTATAGGGACTATAGAGTTATGAATGGATAAAAATTAATGAGTCACCGATCGTCAATTATTTTCTGAACCAGAGTCCGAATATATTAACAACGAATTAGTACCTAGTAAAAAAAAAGCCTGGCCAAAAACGAAATAAAGGATGACACCGGAACACAAATGAAATGCAGCAATAAAAATATTGTTCGTAGTGCAAGGTATTAATTTCGAAGAATGGTGATATTAAAATCAGTAAGTATAAGAAAAATAATCAACTTTCACAAATATCACGTTGTTATGAGCATCTTCAATTCTTGACACATAATATAGGTCTTCAAGCAAAAGTAAACGCTGAGGAAAAATGGGTGCAGTTAATCTAAGAAATTTCCTTGTGGAAAACATTACTGCGGACTACAAAAAGAATGACCTGAAAGAAGATGACATTTATTAAATGAATAAACCGATCAATGACAAAAAACATACCTACCCGGAATTAAAATATTTCTGTTTTACGTTCCACACTTACACCTACGCTGAAAAAATCGGCAAATAAAATCTTCCCTCAAAAGAAAAGATCATTGATGCAAAATTAGATTCATTAATTCGTCATACCCAGACGCCCAGATACAAGATATTGCCCGGGGGAAATATTACTATTTTCGAAAAGTGTACGTAATTACACACATGCATAAAAACCCCCATGCCAATAAGGAGATAAACTATTAATGATTCCCGCGGGTCGGAAGTTAAAGCGGCTCAAAAAATTGATACGACGTCTGATTCAACTTCCCAACTTTATTCAATGGCCGCTCTCTGAGTTATGGCCGTTATATTGAGCCATAAAATTCGCTCTTCAGCTATTAAGATGCAGAGCCATTAATTCAGGAAATACTTCTTCCTTCGCAGGGAGAAAAGACCTCGAAATAGGATGCGTAGAAAACATTTTTTTTCCTCGATCACGAACCATTAATTGAAGCGCCATTCGGTCATTAATAAAAGTTCCGAGCGGGCAAGAGGCCGCGCCCTCCAGGATCGCCGGGAACGTGCCACGGATGAGATGCGCCGCCGGAGGGACCATGGCCCGCGGCCCCCGCACTCCCTCTCGCGCCATAGGCCTTCCATTGCCAGTTGATTTCTCGGGCCTGATACCAGCAATGGACCGCAGCGGAACTTCTCGCCGAGTTTAACGCCACCAGTTCTCACGCTCAGTGAAACGCGTAACTAAGAGGAACACCCTATCTATTACAAATGTCTTATTTCACGTACGTTAGCATGAGATGGACCAAGAGTCTGTTGCTTTTAAAACCGTGCAGAGTATAATTCAATAGTGATTTTACAAATAAGGGTGAAGTTCAAAGGCATTTAGTGATGAGAAACAAAGAGTTAACGGATCTTGCACTAGTTTCCGGGAAAGAAGGAACCGCAAACATCGCTTGTAGCTATCAGAGGCGGAGCACTGATTGCACTGGTTCACTAGAGCACATTAACCGAGTAACGAATAAGATTGGCAAACTGTGTAGCCACAAAGTGATACGCATGTCTGGAAATAAATAATGTGCAGTATTCATCAATGAGAACACTACAAGAAAATAGCGAGCCGACCAGAAGTCAGAAGTAGCAAGGACCTCTGCACTCCGGGCGAGCCACCAAGTGCCGATACGGCACGAGGCACGCATAATGCGTTCCGACGTCATGTCGTGGAATTGGCTTTTTAAAACGCCACTGCAACGGCCACTGCGCCAAGGCTCCCGGTCATATTGATGACATAAGTGGCGACCAATCAATCCCAACAAACTGCGAACCGCCAGTTCATCACAATTGCAGTGGGCACAGCACTCGGCATTGTTGAAGGCGACGCGTGTATCGGCGAAAGTGCTTATGGCGACTTCCCTTGCCCCTCCTCCCCCCCCCCCCCACCCGGTCAGAGTGCGGGAATTTTAATTACTCCGGACAATGAGAGGATAGTAACCTTTCAAGCCGCCCTCTCTCCTCATCCGCCGCGCTTTCCTCCCTCGCCCCGCTCCCGAACGCACTTGAGCGCGCGACACCGGAGCGTGGGGCTTGCCTCCCCAAACAATGATGGCCTCGGCTTTCAAACGCCCCGATGAATAGACTCCTTTTCAGGCGGCCAGCCTCTTGCCGTAATCCTTTGTTGTGGGGCCGTGGGAGCGGCCTGCGGCGCAGCATCCGACTGGCCGGCCGCGGGCTCGCCATGTCATCACGGCGCGCGTCGCGGCGCCCGAGCGGGCGACGGCATCCGTCGTGCACAGGCTCGCGCGGTGGACCCCTTGCGGCTGCCGGCGAGCGACCCGAGGGACGGCGGCCTCACGCGGCCGACCGCGGGAAAGGTGCCGACTTGAAGGAGCATCTCCCTTGAATCGAGAGCTGCCTCATTCTTGTCAGACTTTTGGCGGTAGCGATGAAAAATTGCTTCGGATACTTGCAATAGTAGAATTATCCCTTCCTTAGCAAAATTTTGCGGGATTATTCACGGAAATAATGAAGTTTACTCTTGGACTGATTGATACAAAATTCAATGGCAATGTTAGTATTACTTCGCAATTATTGGATTCGGCTTTGGGGTGCTCCAACTGTTTTAGGCTCTATCACACCGACCTAAATATACTTTATGCAACACCCATGCCCGAGGCTGAGTCCGAAACCTTTTGAGGCCTTTTGGTAGCCAAGGCGTATGATTTCCAACCTGGCTACCGCAGCCGACCGTAACTTGAGAAAATACTCCGTATTGCCATCACATAAAATGTCATAATGAGGAACAACTGATATAAAAGCGCATTTTTCTATTTGACGCATGGATGAAAGGTTAGCCAAGGCATCCTGGTTTTCTGCTTATTATCAGATACTTTCATTAATTGCCAAACATGGGTTCGTTCGGCATCGACGGTGTATTCGGTTCCTCGGGCCGGGAAAAGCAACAAATAAAAATATTCTTTAGCTATTTAATAGCTTACCTTTATCTCTGGAGTACCTACACAGGTATAAAACTAATTATAAACCATATTTATAAACAGCGTAGATAAGAAGCTAAAAAGTCAAATACATATAAAAACCAAGAGGCTGCGATTAACTATGGACTTAGAATAGGAATTAGACACAAGGAGGTGCATTGTTTCCAGTAATTTTTTATGTTTACATCAAGAGAGCCATCAACAAAATCAAAGTGGCGAAACGGCCTCAGGAGTGAATATCCACGGGGAAAAAATTATCATGTTGTGATTCGCCAATGACATGACGGTCATGATGAAGGCAGAAAGAGATTTAAAGACTAGTCAACATGAAAATAAATTGGCCTGATATTATCTGAACATAAATAAAAAGAATAATATGGTATTGGCATGCAGTATTAAGGAAGAGGCCGAAACCAATGTTGGAATCGGGAAAAAATCTATAAGAGGTGAAAGAGTAAATATTGCTATCTGGGAAGCCGAGTAACCAGCGATGCACGAAGCAAGAAAGAATTATCCAGTAGAACAGCCGGCGAATTGCGAAGAGGACATTTAACAAAAGGAGAATCTACGTAAAGCTGGAAATGCAAGCGTGGAAGGAAGGGAACAATTAATCAGAACACACATTTAGGGCACGCTTTATTATGGCATGAACAGCAGCTGCAGAGAAGTCAAGGCTGAAAGCATTCAAAACGCTGTGTAAAGTACGAATGATGAAGATAAAATGTATCGAACGATTGACTGTTTACTAAGTCCTGATAACTGTGGGAGAAAGGAGAAAACCTCTAAAAACAAAAGGTAATGGGATAACTCAATAGGCCACATCTTGAGCCATGATGGCGTAATGAAGACAATTCTCAGGGGGCAGGTCAACGGAAAGAATGACAGAGGTAGGAGATATATGGAGGAAGCAGTGAAAGCAGTGAAAAAGATGAATTATGCAAATATTAATAGGTTAGCTGGCAGAATCGTCGAGTGGAGATCTGCGTAAAATCGACGTGAAGGTTGCTGAATGACAATGATGATGATGAGATAAAATGCTGGAATTGTTCATCACTGTGTCCACGTGTAATTGCAATGGGCACTCCTTAAAATCTCCAGGATCGAAATGACTCTCGGAGCTCCTCTCAATGACCAAGATCACATTGTGAACGCCCCCTTATCTATTCCCGTTTCCGCATCACTCGCGATTCGGACAGTCTAATCGTTCTCGCGGTGGTGGATACAACCACCGAAGCAGAAAAGGAAAACCTGATTAAGATATAATTTTTGATTATCAGGGCATAATAAAAGGTGAGCACAAACGATAAATTCCATTTCTGCGCACAGTTAAGACTACTCATTTCGCGGCGAAGAAAATGCTGCAAAATCAATTATGAATGGAATAAAATGCAGTAATTTACAGCGCAATTGATGTTTGAGTCAATATGTGTGAAAAAAGTTGAGCACGAGTAAGACCAAATTATAACCTGACAGTGAAATGATCTAACGATGACTAGGTAAGTTGAATTTAATTTTGAATCAATTAGTTATATAAATAAAGGCTCATGTAAACGAATCTCATTCAGAACTAATATTTACAGCTGATATTAACCCTCAAATGGAAAAATGCACATCTCTAGAGCGAAGGTACGAATATGAGATACAAGAATCGATATACCAACAAAATAATACTAAGATACTACTTCTACATACAAATCGAAGATAGGAACTTAATATATATGATATTGACGTTAATGCAAACTTTGTTCCCTTATTCATATCTTACATATGATATCTAAGATTTAAGATGAGGCATTCATTAGTTTCATATGATTTTCTACCTCTCAATTTCTAAGTTAACTATGCGTAGTGTGTAGCGTTCATTCCACTAAGTATTATCATTTACTCGCACAACTACGATAATTTCATTATTCAATGTGTGTCAGAGAAAATAGAATTTTAAAAATATTTATATTGCCACATAATGGCCGTAAGGTCAAACTGGAGTCAACATGCAATGGAAGGTTTATCTTCTGCGGTAATCCTATGCGGCCTCAGCTAATAGCCGGTTTATTCAAGTGAAAGGAAAGACAACGAAAAAATATGCTTCGTTAGTTCAATCTTTAATGGTTATATAATAGATACATATATGGCATTACTTTGAATGTGTGAAGGCGAATTTCCCTCGGAAATTCATAAAACATACTGAAACGTGCGTGTTTTGTTTCATAGCTTTCCCGGACCAATTACTGATAGAATTCCATAAAATCTAGCTCGAGGCTTAAGCTACCGACAGACAACTGTAGCTACCTGCTTAATCATTATCGTATCCCTCATATTAATCCTGTTCGCCAAGTGGAATTCGATAAAAGAATGATAAACCGCAGCCTCGAGCACAATTACGCAACAATCCACCCATTAGCAACGATTTAATCTATGACGGTTAATTGAGCAACGATGACTCAGCTTCATTAATCGTGAGGATATTTTTTGGGTGAAACCAAGCAATCTTAAAATTAATTGTGTATGTTTAAAGTCAATGTGCGGATGGCTAATAAAGGATGAATCATTATCACGGATACAATAAAAATAGTTAGACAAATTGTAGCACAAAATTGATACTCACAATAAACACTAATTAAGTGCCACTTATACTCGAGATCTAGGAGCATTAAGATTTACATTATTATTAGCAAATGGTTATTCAGGACAGGTGAGATAATTTTGGAGACGATTGGCGCGAATGAATCTGCGGATTCCCATCGGCTAATGCTGCTGATTTGGGATCGTATTCACAGTTCTACGCGCCGAAATAATGGGTGAAAAAACAATAATAGTCGGGGAGTGGAAAAAAAGGAAGGAGCCCTTCATTTTTCCAGCGCTGCAACGACCGTCATTATTTTCTTTTCACGGTTAATCCTCAAACCGGTTACTCGAAGGGCAGTTGAATGAATGGCTAAGTCAGCACTCGCCTCAGTGGGGATATTCCGAACGAAAATGTCCCTAAATATTCCGCCCGTGGTCCCCGGAAGTATCGCTGAGGGGCAGAAAGTCATCTTAAGACCACGGGAGCGGCTCCTCGACACGCGTCCGGCTCAGCGGATGCCACACCACCTCCTCACCCACCCCGACTCCACGCCACAACCCCTTCTCAACATCCCCCCTCCCTCCCACGAGCTTTGCGCGCCCCCCGTCGCGACCGCTGGGAAGAGGTCTCCGAGTGGTGACGACACCGCCAGCCCCCTCGGACCTCAGCGGATAGCATACGGCCCGGGAATTGATGACACAACGTAATCCTTGGACAAGTGAAGACTTTAGACCATGTTTCACGCGGATTAAAATCCAGCTACACGTGGAAGTGGGTGTTTATGCGAGAGACGCTGCCTCCGTGCGGCTCGTGAGAGGCAGGCGACCGATTTGAAACGCGCTTCGAGACAAGCGGAGAGGCGAATGGTCCAAAGCGGTCATCATGACCGCTCATAAAACTGCCGCCATGGGGAGAGACTGAATCCGGAATTTTCTCGAAGCAGCGGGAGAGATGAAACATCAACTAACAATTAGCTAGAGATTCTGCTATAAAAAAAACATAAATCAGCGCAGCTCCAAAGGCATCGCTCACGTACAATTTCTTTTGCGGCCATTGCGTTATAAAATACTTACCGGTACGCAAATTGAGAGTAATCGGCTTCAACCATGTGTTTCATTTCCGGAAAGAAGCAATCATAAAAAAGGCTGATATATCTCACAAACAACAATATGCACTGAGGAACCCTTAGGAACTTAAAACGCAGGAGAATACTCCAACGCATTAAATCAATGATGTTGAATTGAGACATTAACTCCATTTTCGAGGGTATTTATGAACGGAAAGTTTAATCTTTTCTTGCCCTGGCTTTCCGCTGGGACTTGATCGATTATTATATTTTATTTCATACATATTTTTGGTGGAAGAAACATCGTCAGGAAAAGGGGAATACATACTGTTCACTACCACATCAACCCAATTAATTTATGGGGATAATCGCAAAAAAATTGTTGCTATTAGCAAAAACACAAGAATCTAGAAGTGGTGTAAGTAAGCAGGTTACATCGCCTCTATTGGCGTTAGTGGTCATAGATAGTATGATATGTAGATGTACGTGGGAACCTTACGAAATAGGCCTAAATATTGAACTGGAGCGTGTGCAGCGAAGATCTGCAAGATTTGTAGAGGGACGGTACGATAACTATATTAACGTAACGAGTCTACTAGATGAACTAAAATATGAATCATTGTCAGACCGTAGGCTTAAATTCCGACTTAATATCTTAACTAAATTCCAAGACAATATTTTCACTGATGACGTCAAAAATATTTTGCTAATTTACCATGGTACACTGAACCATGATCATAAAACTAGAATAATTGATTACCGAACTAACAGATTCAAAATGCACTTCTATCCTCGTACAATTACGGATATGAATAGATGTAAATATATCCAATGGCAAAAATACGAGTGCATCATTGGATAGGATAGGTAGTTGCACGTTGGTATAAGGACTTTAAGCTACCCCAACTAAAAGTATGTTATTGCATGCTTTCTTTGCTATTATTATCTTTTTTTAATTGTGATGTGTAGACTAGAATATAGTTACTAATCATTTTTATGCATGATATGTAATGCATGTTTGGGGTGAATTCACTCCCTGTTACATACATGTATGACTAGAATATAGTTACTAATCATTTTTATGCATGATATGTAATGGATGTTTGGTGTGAATTCACCCCCTGCCACACACATTATACCTTGCAAGCCACTTGGTGGCTTGCAAGGTATAATGTAGATGTAAACGTAGTGTAATCTGCTGATGAATGATAACTACGCGGTTTAATCTCGCCATTGGTTGTAGGCTTGGAGAAGTGGAACTTTTGCTTCTTTCTCCTAAACTGCCCTATCCGTGGACACACATAACATTTCACTCCTATCGAACTCATTCCTTATACTGAAAGTCCGACACCAATGTCCACGACGTTCTCGGCCATCACCATTTGCTCAGGCTGTTCACATTTCTACCAAAGATACAACTCTTATTCAGTTCCCACCCATGGCCAAATGAGTAAAGCATGCCTACTTCTTTCACTCCCATCCACTGCTGAAATGTCCAGGTAACATTCTTTCGTGAAACATTTATTCCTCAAATAATCCTTCCCCTATTTACAATCATCACGACACAACCCCACAGTATGCTGCAAAAAATGTTACTCATAAAGATAATTAATACAAACCCACAAGTTGGCGATATGCCTCGGATGTATCTACGCACGTTAGCAAGCATTTCAATGCCTTCGCCTGCCTTACCTGGCGCGCATGGAATTTAAATAATCTATCGGATATGACCAAAGGTACAGGAATCAAGTGAAACAATGCAAGAGCTATCCCGGTGCGGATATGAACAACGATCATAATCTCTAGGATACCCTGGGTAGCGTAGTGGTCTGCGCAGTGGCCCGGAGAGACAAAGGTCCGTGGTTCGATTCCCGGTCAGGTGAATTTTTTCGCATGGCAATTAATGTGAACGATCATAATCTTGTTGCAATGGAGAGCCAACTTCGATAGAAGAAGATACAAAGAAGGAAAAATGTACCAAGATGGAATCTAAATACACTAAAGGAAGAGGAAAACAGAAGAATATTCGCAGCCGCCATTGATGACCAACTGAAAAAGAAAGCAGCTGTGTAGAGAGATGGGATAACCTTAACAAAACCATAACACAAGTAGCAGAAGCACAACTGATGAGTAGGCCCATCAGAGTTAAGAAGCCATGGATAACTGAAGAAGTAATAGTCCTTATAGAAGAAAGAAGAAAATACAAGAACTCAAGAAATGAAACAGAAGAAGCTCTCTATAAGAAATTAAGAAATGAAGTCACAACAGCAAGTAAGAAGGCCGAGGAAAAATTGATTGAAAGCTGCTACGAAGAGATCAACGAAAACATGATGAAAGGAAACACAGAAAATCATCGATACAAACTAATCAAGAGACACTTCGGGGAGAAGAAAATAAGACGCAAAAATATTAGGGATTCGGCGGGGTGACACTTATTGGAAGATGAAGATATTGGAAATGGGTGGAAAGAACACATAGAAGAGCTATACCAAGGCCCAATACCCCTTGAAGATGGGTTTGCGAAACCCCAGAAACAAGAGGAGGAAGAAAACCGCGGAACATGGATAGCTCGAGAGAGCAGTACGAGACCTGATGAATAGAAAGGTGCCTGGAGAGGACAAAATCAGCGGAGAAATAATCAAAGCATTTGGTGATAACGCAAACGACACCCTGTATGGCATTATCAGAGATTGCTATGACTCAGGGAAGCTGCCGGAAGATTTCAAGAGGAAAGCATTCATAGACTTAGAGAAGGCCTTCGACAGCGTCGAATGGAATAGGATGTTCAACATAATGGAAAAACTTGGAATAGACTACAATGACAGAAGAATTATCTACCAGCTCTACTAGAATCGGACCGCCACTCTACGTATGGAGGATGGAGGAAAAAGAGAGGCTCGAATTAAGGATGTTGATCCGAAAAGTGAAAGTCATGTCATTTTCTTTTATATTTTCAGCACTTATAGAACTAAAGTTCCTCTATCTAATAAAGTAAAGATAATTATACCAACCCATACTCCTTTTTGCACAAATTGTATTTGAAATTACAAACGATTAACGGCGAGAATAGCCATCACATGGGAATATAACGTTTAAAAATACCATAGTGTCATGTCATTTTTGCAAAAAACTGATATTTTATGCGTAATTCCACAAGCAATAAAATGACACGAAAAGAGAGGCATCAACCCACCGTATTTTTCGCTATATCCACCAATTTCTGCGCTTATAGCAGACGAAATGCGTCAGTTGTCTTCAAGTGGCGCTGCGGTCGCTCTAGCCAAATTGTATGGCGTATGAATAATACCATTACTAATGAGATATTAAAGCATATTTCAGAAAAATATTATAACATAATGTTTGATAGTAATATCCTGGTGTTATAAATTAGTAAACTCATTGAGTACATGAATTTATTTCTTTAAAGTAAATGCTGAATTGACTCCATAGTCGAGCTGATTAAAATTATCATAAAAAATAAAGCCTTCGACTTTACATCGTATTTCTTGTGATGCTTATGACTTTCAATAGCTTAGGCAATTTTCTTTGTGAAGTAAGGATCACTTAGTAGGCATATACTCGTACTTAAATTAATAAGATTCCTCAGACAACTTGACTCAAGCAGTCGCGAGCCAACCTCCTTAACAAAGGGGTCAGACAAGGATGCAACATGTCCCCAGCCGTTTTCAATATGCATATGGAAGAAGCAATTGAAGAATTAGAAGAAAAGGGAATCAAAGGAATCAAGGTGAATGGAGAAGAAATCAATATGTTAAGATTTGCAGATGATATCGCTATCCTTGCAGAGAAAGAAGAAGACCTTCAAGCGTCGATAAATGTAATCGAAGAAATATTTCAACAATACAACATGAAAATTAATAAGAAGAAAACCAATATGCTTGCGGAAGAGAGAAAGCGGTAGTCGACGTCCGCCTCAAAGGAGAGAGGTTACAGCAAGTGGACTAATTCACCTACCTGGGCAGCAGTATTACATGGGATGCAAGGAGTACAACGGACATCAAGCGCAGAATAGCCCAAGCTAAGAAGGTATTCATGGAGAAAAGGCAGTTTCTATGCTCAAAGAACAATAGATTGGAGACAAGGAAACAGTATGTTAAAACATTCGTATGGGCTGTGGCATTATTTGGATCAGAAACATGGCCAATTGGGAAAGGCGATCAGAAAAGAATAGAAGCCTTCGAAACCTGGTGTTGGAGGAGGATGCTGAGAATCAAATGGACCGACAAAGTGAGAAACGAGGAGGTATACAGAAGAGCAGAAGAAGAAAAGAGATTATGGCGCATCATACGACAAAGGAGAACAAGATGGCTTGGGCACATCCTGAGACACAACGAATACGTGCGAAACATAATGGAAGGAAAAATCGAAGGGAAAGTGCCACAAGGACGACCGAGAGACAAATACTTAGGACAAGTGAAGAAGGATCTGGGGAAGAAGAACTATAGGGAGGTAAAGGAATTGACATGGAACAGGGAGGAGTGGCTGGTTTAGTGGGTAAAGCGCTGAGCTACAGACTGCAGGGTCCATGGTTCAAAACCTAGGCAAGAGCATTTCTGGACACCCCCACCTAAAATCCTCTGGATTCGATTTTCTGCGTGTCAAAACTTCGTAGGAAATCGCAGGTGGCCCAGGGAAAGCAACTGTCCCCCCTACCCTGAACGTGAGAATTTCTCACGCCAATGACTTCGTAAGAGGTGAGCTCTACCCTCACCTATCAAAGACCAACCTTCGGGTTGAACAAAACCTTTTTATCAGATATGACATAGGGGCAAAGCTACAAGTTTGAGATCGAGGAACTACAAGTACGAACATTTACAGTTTATTTATTGCTAATCGCCACTTTGCTGGTCATCACTGAC
Organism: Platycnemis pennipes; assembly: GCA_933228895.1. Lineage (NCBI taxonomy): Eukaryota > Metazoa > Arthropoda > Insecta > Odonata > Platycnemididae > Platycnemis > Platycnemis pennipes. The sequence continues at coordinate 36,010,007 of OW121846.1, read as the reverse complement.
GCTCAATTTACGAGTTTTAATTTATTGCGATCGAATTAGCCTTCAATAAATTATCCGTTTCAGCGGTTTGAAGACAAATGGCGATGGTTACACGATTATAAAGTAGGAACGGGCTAAAACATGGGAGAGATATCAGATTAAATTGCTTTTCACTACGTAAACCATAAAAGGTGCAGAGAGTTGATGTACCTACTTGGAATCCGCTTCGTATTTTTAACAAGTATATCGATTCCTTACGATGTTTTTTATTTGAGTAAATCTAATAGTTATTTACCCAAATAACAACACAGGCAGCTAATTAACAATATATTACCAACTGATTCTAATATCGGCTTCGTAGCAAAAAGCATAAAAAATATTATCTCTGAACATACTTAATGCACTTCGTTCGCTTTAATCACTACAAATAGATTATAAGTGAACTGATCAGAACATTATCCTAAACCCATACTTCACTGACGGGGAGCAACGGCTTGGTGGCAATGTCTTGCCTTACGACCATTTACTTCAAAATTCCGGAACAGACGGAATTTAAGCAGGGCGAGTTAAATGCGCAGTCTCTACAGCACATATAAGTGATACGATAGTAGTAACTGCAAGTATATTTCTCATAACGTGTCCCTCACATTAAATTCGGAGGAACCATGCTGGCATTTCCTGCTGCAATTCTCGTGGCTCAAGATACGCGCCCCAGAATGATCGGACTTGGCATGTCGACACCATGACGACGCTTCCATTACTACTATTTAAGACTGATTGGCATGCTAACTGAGCGAGTTAAGCCGGAGGAGAACCGTAAAATAGAAGCTAAAGGCTCTAGGTGTAAACGAGATACCTCGCAAGAAACTATTCACAGAACGCCTAGGAAGTCCATTGGTGTCCAGCGGCAGGGTGGTTTCTGTGTGAAGGTGGAACACGATAAGCATTGAGAAACTCACGCGAGTCGGCATGTGATTTTCACTGGTCATACAATAATGGCGAGGGCATAAGAATCAGAATAAGAGGGCGGATCACCAAAGTTCTTTTCGCGCAAAATGTATTCAGTAGTCCATTTTTACAACATGACGCCGACACTTCAGTCCATGTCTTTTTACGCGACAGTGGATATTCTAGGACTAACGGTCTAACGGTCCACAAATAAACTGTACCGAAGTTTCTCCTCCGAGTCACCTCTGACACTATTTTACGTGAGTATATTTAGCAACATTTTGTATTTTCGGTCCTCTCGGGAAGTGGGCGTCTCGCACTACCAATACAGTTTCGTTTAAATCATTTTAAATGATTGTCATAGGTTGTCTAGGACTGGATTGAATAAGGGTAAGATTTTTTTAGTGTGAGTGACCCAACTTAAGGGTCAAGGGCGTCATGATACCTCCCGAATCATACTGCACACTAACAGGGTGGAGAATCTTCTGCACAACCCCATTCACAGTGCGAAAACATCTGTAACATCAAGCAACACATCTGGAGGATTTAGGCGAGCTAATATAGCATTTTTCCTTATCAGAGAGAAAAATATCGATGTCATACCAATGAAACTAAGAACGTATGCACAATATATGATCCTGAGCTAACAAAATTAGAACTGGTAGGTGCATTTTCAGCAAGAATCATCAGTGAAGTTGGGATGAATATACACGTATAAACATAATTCTTATGAACTTTGTGAAAGTTCTTAATCTCGAACTTCAAGGAGGAACAGAGAAATAACACTCGTGCAATTCCACGTTTTTAATTAAAAAGCTACGTAAAATCTGTTGCAGTTTCTAATAAAAAGTGTAGGTGTGTACCTTTTATTTTTCTATTCCTCCTTGAAGATCGATATCATTTTTAGCCTATTTTATAACCACATTGACCTCATTTGAGCCAGATAATTTTTGATTTTATTTCAATTTCAGGCCATGAGAGAGCCCAGTCCACGAATTTCCTAGTTCAACTAGGCATTGCAATAATCTCATTCGAACCCAAATAATCTAGCAAATGTGCCTTATTTCACAACTGACAAGAATGCAAAATCAGCTGTGCTTTTTCTGATAACCTGGCAATTCATCATAGGTACATTGAAATAAATGCATCAACCAATATAGGATAAAATTCTATATCCTGAATATTGTGCCAAATTAATTGAACAATTGTCAAGTAATTTATACTCTAGCGACCGAAAAGTGAGTCCACGTTCGAGGAAGATGACGCCATCAAATTGCTTCAACCATGCTGAATGAACTACATTCCACGAGGTATAATCGAAAATTTAGTAGTTAAAGTAGAGGGCAATGATAGTTTGGAATTTCTAGAAGATGTTGAGCTAGAAGAATCTAGAAGATTCTAGAAGATCTCTTGAGCCCCTCATCTTAAAGCAATTTAAAACAAGAAATCTCAATTTGAACAGAGATAGGAAAACTGGCATCTTAAACTTGTATAAGGGGAATGTTTTTTTTTGTATTCGTAAGAACACAACTTTTGCTCATCATAAAATTTAAGGCGTCAAAACTATCATCCTAGTCCTAGAACAAGCACTTCCAATCAATGATGTCGCAGCCAGCGAAAAAGCCTAATTTCAAAAGCATGGCTGTGAAATAGAACCTACATGGTTAAAATTTCCTTTCTGATTAATTAGAGAGTATGTTTCCCTATTAATTATATTAGAACTTATGGAAGCAAAGAGGTAATTTATGTGTGCTGTATTTTTTTCGCCGCTTCTTGGATATTCTTCATTGTACAGAAAATAGTCCTTAGCTACATAGCTGACCCCAAAAAGACGATATCAAACGCTACCAAGGAATTTAAAAAAATCATGCCGGATTCATTAAAATGTCTGAAACACTTGCATCATACATTGCACGTACATACATATGTAGGGTACTGAAAGCAAAAAATAATACCAGGGTTAATTGAAAAGAAGTCATTCCAATAAATGTGTAATAAAATGGAAACACTTTAATAGGAAACAGATTCATGTACAGAAGGGAATACAAATATTCTGCAATTAATTATCAGAGTATAGCGCATATGTCACCCATGTGAAATCAACCGTATAAGATTGAATGACAGCGGAAAAGTGAAAAGTGGTACATGATAAAGTTTAAGACCAGGTAATGTTCCCCAAGTGCGAAATTCCTAGGCATTATAAATCAGGACATAAAATAAGGGCCAACAGGGAGATGAGGGTTGTACCCTACGAAAATAGCGCAACCATCCCGTCATATTACATGCAACTCAGCTACCTCTCAATTACGAGCGAAACCCTCGTCAATGGCCGAGAAATCCTTTTTGGGCCTTTGCCGTCCCGAAGGCCCAACTCCGCCCCTTAGGATCGCACCTCGGTCCCCCTCTAGTAACGTACCCCTTCAAGCGAGCGGTCCACGGGGACCCTGGAGAGTCGGAGGGAACGGCCAAAGAGGGCCCATGGCCGCGGAGTACAATGAATACTCCTTCCCGGTCCCTCTCCCCGCATTAGCATGCCCGGAGCCTCAGCACACGCGGGCCACGAGCACGGCCGGGCCCGGGGGCCGCCGGGTCTGACGGAGCGAGCTAGAGGGAGCTGTGAGAGGAAGGGAAGGCGGAGTGGGGGCGGTCTGAGGCGTGCCACGTGCTTTCGCGTGGATCCGTCGGCACGCGGAGCGGGAAGGGGACGAAGCGCTCGCACTCATACACATGCCTTCTGTATCCCGGGAGCCATGTGCTGCCGCCGACGGCAGGCCGGGGAAGCTGCCGGGGCGGGGGGCGAGGAGTGCCGAGAGTTGTGTTTTGGGAATACACAAGGAGAGGCTTTCCCACGCTCGCCACGCGGAAGGCACCCTGCCGAACCTCACCCTACCGCCCGCCCACCCCTCCCGCTCTCCCCCGCCCCTCAAGTTCCGCCACTCAGCCGCGCGCCCATGCACCCCTTTCTCCCCACCCCCGGGAGGGCAGCGCCCGCCCACCACCCCATCCATCTCGGAGCAGGAGCGACACGCCTGCCATCTGGCTGACACGGCCCAAAACTGTCGCCTCATCTCACCTCCGCAGCGCCAGGCGATAGGCCGCCCCCCGTTTATGGTTATCCGCTAATCCGCGCCCGTTAAAAGGATACACCGATCCCTGGCGGAGCAGGGGCTCGGGTAGGGGAGGAAAACAACGGCCTTCCCCTAAAGGGTTCCCTGACGATTGCGTCTTCAAGAAGGCGAAGTATTACTTCCATGACACGGACCTCGTGTTTTGTTAAAGAAAGGATTTGCCCTCATGACCATTCTCCACAGGGGGCTTGCCAAAGCGGTCTGCTTGTAAACTGTCACAACGACAGTGGACGCAAATCTCATGCGGAAATATATGAGCACCTAATTAACTACGTGAAAAGGCAAGCTGTGAAACTTTATTAGGGAAGTTAATTGACTCCAGATGAGCCATTAGACGCGGAAAATGTTACCGACATTACATGCCCTGGAAGAAGTCACAAAATTTGTCTTTCATCGATATCTTAGCATGTTATCAATTCCGTAGACGTTTAAAAGCATTTTTAAAATTATATAACCGTAATTTATATGAAAATTACTTTCAATGTGTTAGGATGACGGTCTCATATGAAAGCGATATATTTCGTGGAGGAAGGAGCATTGTTTCAAGTTCCTATCTACCCCTGCCACACGCAAGAAGTGAGCGGCTAATGCAACTGCTTACGGCAGCCTCAAAAGTAGTGTTCGTAATGCATGCAAGGATCTGAATTATCGTACATAAGATGCGCCTAATGCAAACAAAATTTGAACATTTTGACGTTGATTTGCTCATTATTGTAAGTTCTTTCCAAGAATTATTTTGTGCCAACGATTGGTTGAGATATTTTTAAATGAATAATATTTTAAATTATGGTAAATATAAGGAAAATACTGTTACCTTCGGCAAAATTTGATGTGACACCCTATGTCGTCAGAAATTTTCGGCTGGTTTGCGGGCTGCCAATTTTTAACAATGTTTCAAAAAAGGCGTCATAGTCAGACCTTCGCCCCATAATCGTTGCCAAGATGAAATATAAAGGAAATGTTGACTAAGAAAGGAAGATAACTATGAGCAACAGACGAAAGCAAGCAACCTCTCCAGATCTCATATCAACTCTCCGGAAGCACGTAAATCAGATCTTAATTGGAAATATTTCGCCCATATGCAAACACCAGTCGCTCTGCCTCTACATAGCTTTTCATTCACCAGGCATGAGTTAGTAACTTAGCACGACGCGTTTTGCTGTTACAACAGCATTATCATCAAGGCTGATCAAGGCACTATATAATGTTATTTTATCAACGAAACGCGTCGTGCTTAGTTAATATCTGTGGAAATTTTGCAATGTCTTTCTTCAACAATAATGTGAATTTCATCACCCTTACAATTACAAAAGGAAATTTATATGCACGCCTAGGCCTCGAATAAAAACCAGTGGCTCACGCAAACATTCTCACGTTTACCTGCTCAGTTTAGGAAATCGTACCCGTGTTATTAAGAAGTATCTTATTCAAGGAGGTTTCCCCACGACTCCGCGATTCAAAATCCAGTAAAAGAGCTATTTTATTTAATGAATAAATACCGATCGAGAAAAACTCCTACATTGAAAATCATCTATAGGGTGATAACGCATACATAATAATTGTATGAGTATGCTATTTTATAGCGCTCTGTAGTTGTATTCTATTTTTTACAAGCTCTTTTAACTCATTTTGACTTCGGAACATGACTGACGTGTTGTTGCCACGTTTAATTTACTAAGTGAGAATACATGCTCAATCCCGCTAATACGTATTCTAAAATAGGTGAAATATTTCCTTATTTAGTTCCCTTGCAAATACAAGTCTTTGTTTTGCATTTTATTAATATTCGTATTTTTGAAAATCGTTTGGCAACAATAACGCTGCTACCATTTGTAATCATTGGTATTAAACACCTACACCATATGAATAACCAATGAAAGATTTAAATTACATAAAAATATAAGAAGGATCTTGCTAAGGTATATTTCTAAATTAAGTTAGTAAATAGGCTTGAGAGCACGTTCCGTCACAAGTGCCGCTGCCAATGATAACAACATACTGCAGCACCACTTTCATGTATCTAAGGGTTTTCTGCTTTTCTTCGAGCAAACATTTATTAATATCAATTAAACAAGTGTGGTAAGGGGAGCACTTTTTTACAATGATAAATTGTACATAAAATTGCGCATCGTATATTAGTTTTTCGTCAAAACGACTTTTCTATTTACATTATTAATCTGCAAATTTTACTACAACAGCCATGCTCTGCCGTATAGCCACGTATAATATATCTGATTTTCAACGTCTTTTTTCTTTAAATATACTATGGAAAGATCAAATTATTTCATTGCCAATCGATAGAGGGGCCAAAAAATGATGTATGCTGAAATTTTCACAGATATGACATCTACTTCATAATTCGGTGGAGCCTCCTTCAGTGGAGTTAAGGAAAAAACGTCTTAAAAAACAGGTAAAATAAAAATTTTGGCAAAAAACTTTTTTGATGACAAAAAAACACCGTTTTAGTAGATAACACCGGTTCAGTAGATAACACCGGTACAGGAGAAAACACAGGCTCGATCTAATGAACCGGTGCACCGCCGTCGCAAACTGTTTTTTTCAGAACCGAGAACCGGTCCAGTATTTCCTGAACCGCCCAGTCCTAGCCCCATGGATATATTAGGCTATACATTAGGCTACTCATTGGACGCTGAGTATTCCGTATACACAAGGTATTCCGCATTCTGGGGACACGACCTTTCTAGGAACCGCAGGCGGCACTGGAAATAAACTTCTCGCCCATTCCCTGGAGACGTGAAGTTCGCGCGTCGTTGGGCTTCATAATTGGTGGACTCTTATCTCCACCAATCATATCGCCCATCGTCAAACAGTGGTTTACCCCTTATGATTTATTTCCAAGAGGCATTTCAAGCACCTATTTTTTTCATTCGCCCAATTCTAACTCGTCTTAATATTCTTAAGTTACGCAGAAACGTTTATAGGCAGATCATAACAATTATGTGGAACGCCTCCAGGATTCTTCTAAGAATTTTAAACAACCGGTTTCCCACTTTTCTGCTAATAGCATTTATTTCGAATTTTTAGTTTTATTCAATCATTACAGAATAAAAACCAATTATTATATTATAACCAATTACAATGCATGTAAGCTAAAAAAATAATGGAATGAATTCCTCCCATTTATAACTTGCTATTCGAATTTGACAACATACATTCTGACGGATACTTTGACGACGATCGCATTAGTATGCATCCACAGATATTTCATTGAACGTGGTTCCTACTCTCAGATGAATTTCCATAGAACGTATATGGGCCATACCCCGCGATGGAATACTTTACCAGGTATATAGGCCGCTTTACACGATACAATTTTTCGTGCAATTTCTTGTAAAACGCTTGTATAAACTGAACGAAATTGTATGTTTGTCTGAATGGAATTAGAAAAGGTTCTATTTCCCGTTCAGTCATTCAGACAATCGCACAAGCGCGCGTACAATATTCCGCTTTACACAGTACAATTTTCTCACACAAGCGTTTAAACAAGAAATTGTGCATACATTGCTTCAGTAAAGCGACCGTATGACAGTAGAATTATGCGTTGGTATATTTTCCATTGGTACACCGCTTCCCACTTTAGTGCTCTGTGGAAAGCACTTTGAGCACAACAGGCCAGGCCGTTCGTCGCTTGGGACGTAAAGCCGTGGACCCCTTGGCGCCTTTCTTTAAGAGCAAGATATTGGATATTCGATGGATATTTCTGCACCCTTCCTCCGTTCCCTGAAAAATCCTACCCCGATCCAATTACCCAACTATGCTACACGGCACAAAAAACCTCAGCTCTTAGTCACCTCACCCGAATAATACTGCTTGTTATTTCCTAAGATTGCATTAGATAGATCAAAAAATAAATATTTCATAGGAATGAAGGCATAGAAAGCAAAATTTGGCTGTCCTACCTTTCACAGCAAAAATAATTCACGTACGTGGGTAGCGTTTCACTGCGGCGTCCCAAGTGCATCCCAATAACTTCCTAAGTGAGAAAAAGGAAATATTACTAGGCATGAAAACATCAATAAGCGTAAATACTGAAATTGTCATTGACAGTGAGGAGAAACTATTTCTTTCCCTTCCTCTCCAATTTATTGGTGGAGATTTAGAAGCTTGAGATATTGAAAAATAGCAGCTTATATTAACTGTCCACAAGAAAATACATTGCCAAAGTTACAACACTCTTTAATTTTTGACTATTGCTACTTGAAGATAAATAAATAATAAATAAATATTTATTAGCTTTAGGTACAATACCCCTAAGAGCACCAATATTACAATCTCAATGTCAGTTGTGGTGAGCTTAAACAACCAACATATCATCAAACATAAACAATGAGTACAAACGTATTTGAAAACATATCAATACAAAGATAATACAAAAATTATCATGCATATATCACCAAAATAACGAGAAAAAACTAACAATAAAAGATATTGCAATGAAGATTGCACAAGAACAAAGTGGAAAACGGATGGTGATATAGATATAACAATACGAATTAGAGATTTATGTCTATGTGTGAAAGGTAAGAATAAAGTTTCGTTTTGAATGACTGCCTGTTTTTACTGCTCTTTAGGTCTATGGGGAGAGAATTCCATAGTTTTGTGGATTTGACTAGGAAAGAGTTGTGGTATTTGGTGGTTCTATGGGCGGGTCAATATAAATCAGATGCTTCACTCCTTGTATTCATATTACGGGACTGAGGTTGGTGTATAAACATGTCCATCAAATATTTAGGTTCTGTAACGGAAAATAAGGAGAACAGGAAGACGTTTAGCAAGTAATTACGCCTACCCTTGACAGTTAGCCAAGAGCCCTATACGAAGAAACATGCTCATCATATCGAAGGTTAAATATGAATCTGATGCATGATTTTTGAATCCTCTGTAGCTTGTCATTAAGCTCTTCTGATAGGTCACCAAATACTAGAGAACAGTAATCTAAATGGGGAAATACTATAGTTGTAACAAGCAGCTTCCTAGTATGAGTCGGTAAGACGAATTTCTGGGTTTTAAGTCGATAAAGAATACCGTTCACCTTATTGGAAATTAGGTTGATTTGATTATTCCTGGTTAAATTATTATTCATTAAAATTCCCAGATTTCTAACTACGTTGGAGAAGGGAACGGTGACATTGTCGATCTCCAAGCGGGGAATGATGTCGTAGTTAATTTTATTGATTAACTTAGAGTTAACAATAATTATGGCTTTAGTTTTAGTATTGTTAAGGATTAATTGGTTGTTTTTGACCCATGAGGACACAGCTTCAGCATCACGTTGGATTTTCTTTATACCATCGTGAAGGTCTTGCAGGCGACATTGAATGTAAATTTGTAGGTCGTCTGCATATAACATATACTGACAATATTTTAAGGTTTTTGGAAGGTCCAAAATGTAAATTGCAAACAAAAGCGGACTGAGAACAGACCCCTGTGGAACACCATGTGAAATTGGTAACCATGAAGACAAATTCCCGACGGAGTCCTTGACTGCCTGTTGGCGGTCCGTTAGATAAGAATGGAACCAGCTTAAAACGAAGTAGTAATCAAGAAACAAAAAAAACGAAGAAGCAAGAACGCTGAAAAAGACTATATCAGCCTCTTCTTCACCTGAGATAAATACGGTCAAGGAAGCGTGATTTACTCCTGCGAAGAAATTGGCCGTAATATAAGATACAAGTGAGACTTAGATACGACTTACCAGAAGTAAGCTATATTGGAAAAGAAAATGGGCGTGGGATGAATCAGAGATCAGAATATAGTACCAATACTATGAGTATGCAGATGGGTCGATGGTGCTAAAAGAAATGGCGACGAAAGTCGAAAGCAATGGACGGCGGTGAAGAAAAGAGTGAAACGGTGAACGGATGGAGTCCTGAAAAATAGATCTACGAGTAAATACACAGAAAGTGGGAGATAATTCAGAAAATTAATGTGATCAGGGACAGGAGGAATCCAAGAAGAAATCACGTAAGCCTAGGGGAGTAAGATGGCCTAATTGACATAATTAAATTCAATCAAAGAGAAAGCTAGGATTTATAAAAAGAGTACTTGGGAAATGTGACGAGAAGACAAAAGAGCGATGTTGCTTTTCATTAGTAAGGCCCCACCCCAAGCATGGTAGTTGATAATTAATAAAAATATAATAAATGAAGTAATTGATTCGGATCCCAATGTATGGGATCCGAATAAATTAGGTTTGATCAGAGAACTAGACAGTGTGTAGCGTAGAGCAGCTAAGTTTGTTAAAAGATGTACGAAAGGTTAAGTAGTGTATCAGAATTAATACAAGAATGGGGCAATATTGTACACGAAATCGTTAGATGGAAACGAAAAAAGAATTTTAGTGAAAAAATTAATCTTCTAACCACAAACATTTACTCATGAATCAAAAATTAATATAAACCAAAGGTGACGCCCACGCCGAAGATGCCGCTGTGATAACACTGACGTCATTTTCCACCCGGTCTTGGCTGCTCTTATGGGAAGGGGAGGGAGTGGAAGAGGATTCTCGGAAGGTCTGCTCACACAGATGCTGTCGCAATCGCTCCCATTGGCCGAGTCAGCTATGCCCCCCCCCCATTTCGATAAGGCAAAGTAGCTTCGCGGGCTCAGTTGTGACTGGACGAAGTCGATATACGTCAGAGGTTGCACCGCAGTTTTTCGTCGCTTATAACTCGGGAAATTATTGACGGATCAAAAAACGGAAAAATACGGGTCTTTTCATTATACAAACTATCAGATTCGGGAGTAAAAAAATATGGTGAACGACCTCATTACGATGGGAATCATTATCAGAGCGTAGGTTAAATCACAGATTATATCTATTATGCAATTTTAATTGGTTAGCTTTACTGAAGAAGCTAGGCATATATTAAAAAACACTAGCGTTTTATGCTAGATTCGACCAGATAAATAAAATAGAGAGATAGATTATCGTACTGATAGATTCAAAATGTCATTTTCCCCCGTACTATAAGAGAACACAATAGGCAGTGTGGCAAACGGATATGTAGTGGAAATATTTTAGATTAGTTTGTAGTGCATGACGCATATATAAACAACCAATGCCGTAATTACTATGCAGATACTAACAATCTAGTTGCATGAGACCCTATAGTAGCTTGTTTGCATGTCAATAGTGCATGCTTGGTGAACTTCACCCCCAGCCACACACCCTCGTGGTGGCGTGCATGGTATCGCGTAGATGTAGATGAAATTCCTAAGAGGACGGAAGATAATCGGAGGAGTAATCTGATTGAACACCTTAGAAAACGAATCCACCACTAGATTCAAGGAGTACCAAAATCTGAAGTTTCCATACAAAATTGAGAAAATGCCACAAACAAATTTACTCAGCAAGTACTGCATTCCCTTGGCTAAGTACAACTGTACAATCTGCTCACAACTGTGGCATTATCAATTTTCTACTGCCATTCATTCAATTTTCATTCCATCCCACGACTTATTTAGTGCTTTCCCAGAGTTGGAATTGGCTGAGAAATGGCAATGAAAGCTGAATCTGCCTGCACTCCTTATCAATGTCTACATCTTCTCCATCGGGAGTAAGATTCAAATACAGGCTCGATTTCGACAGCTGTCTCTCCTGTCTGCTTCTCCTGATTACACTCAATTATTCGTGTACTGTTTGTGACATCACTGATATTAGTTAAAAGTACACTTTTTCCCGTGGCTTTCCTACATAATACATAATGTGGAATAGTCAAATGACATCTGTAAATTTCATAGCAATCAATTTAAAAAATGAACATCTAACCAAGTGTATTAACAACATCAGCAGTCCATAAGTTACTGTTAAAAGGCAGCGTATACAACTGTAATGTAAAAACAAACAGCAGGATAGACAAAATCGACAGCTCACCGCACTTGGGGATCAGTATATGATACACAACCGTTAGACGGACGTCAAGGATTTTAAAAAGGATATTCCAATGGATAATTTGTACGGAAAAGATGCCTAGGTGGGTAAAACCAACGGGATTCAAAAACGTACAGTTCCGAATTAAACGGCAAAGCCTAAGACAGAGTATTTGCAACTTTGTGACAAAATTCAAGGCACAAGTGAAAACTAATATTTTGTCAAAAATATTTATAACGCTTGATTGACTTTAAAGATGAATTACGCTGACAGAAGAAGCTGGTCCCTTTTTTTTCAGGAGAGGCTTATACTATTTTATGGATGTTAGTGATTGTGTAATCTATTAATTGTAAGACAGGACTAGACAGCCCTAAATTCGCAGATCAATAAAGACAAGACAAGTTTATTTTTGGAACTCGTACCAAGTAGGGCGGGAAAATTATTAGGGTGAGGTGAATAATTTGGGCGAGTAAAACGGCTTATGTTCAGTCGGCAGACGCCAATGGAGTAACTAGTATTTCGTCGCTGGCGTAGTCGGTTATTACTAGGTAGGGTTAAGATAGGGAATTAGGTTAAGGGAATTGTAATTGTAACGTCTTCGATGATTGACCGTATGCTAGATTTGATGCTTCTATCACACAGCAAACATTTTTTATGCGGGGCATATGTCATACGGACGCAGAATTTTCTTGAAAATCCCAACATCTCTGCGAACGATTCCCATGGCCACAGAATAAAGACGCCGTGAAATTGCGAAGTCATATTAGAGATAAGTGAGATAAACTCCTCTTCACGCCTCTAATTACCACGTAGAAACGTTTTAGAACCACATGTATGAAATTGCTCTCAAGCAGAAGAAGAGCGCCGTCCATACCAGTGCCGCCACCATTTGCTTCTTTCCATTTATGCTTTCATACCGCCGGTGCACGCAACAAACGTTAACTCCGACGGCGCTCCGCTGCCAAGAGGAAAAAGAGCGCCGTCAATACCGGCGCCGTCGCCATTTACTTCTTTCCATTTATGCTTTCATACCGCCGGTGCACGCAACAAACATTAAATCTGACCTCCTAGGTAAGTGGGGGAAGACACGTACCGAGCGCTAGGCGATGACCATGCGCCTGAACAAATTGGGACAAAAGTAGAATTTTAGTAAAAAGATAAATAACATAACCAGTTCAACTAACAGTAGTATTTTTCTCGTCCCAGCATATTGTCAGAAGATTATGTTAAAAGCGTGAATTCATCTAAAAATCAAGATGAAAGATGAAGGCGCTACAAAGTAACCACAAAGAGACACTCGGTACTCGTAAAATTGCCAAATTTTATTATTTATATTATTTAAATATTACTTATTTTGCGTTTTTTATGGACGAAAAAGTATTTCAAAGAAAGTGACAACAACGAAAACCAATCCCCAGAGCGTTGTTCAATATAAATTCCAATTTTTAATTGGCGTTTTCGAGATTAATCTCACATGAGTACCGGTAAACCACGCCAGGAAAAAAAAGCCTAGGATATCAATCATTCTCGAAGGGAGTTGAAAAACCCCTGTCATACGAAGAAAACACCTTCAAACATGTCCCCCATACTGGACCAATTCAGGAAAAAGAAACGCAATGCATTATACGCGATCACCCGGGAGAAAATTTGTTACGACTACTACAGCTGGTCACTCATGCGAAAAGTAAAAACGCTCAATAGTTTGCATCCTTTTATACCACAAGGATTTACTTGAAAGAAAATAAAGATTGGCAACACAAATTTTCAAGAAGTATTCCACGAGCAGTCAGAATATCCTAAATTCAATCAAAAACTAACGATTAGCAACTGTTACGGAGAAGAAAACCAATGAATTCATTTGATACCGATGCTAAACTGATTCAAAGATCAAAGATAATTAGTTAAACCCCCGCGAAAGTTTTTACACATGGAGTAAAATCAAATAAAACTATTCTGAGCGTTAATATTCCCTCGGTGGGAACTAATAGATATATTTGTAATTACTTTTACAAGCGAAACTAGCATAGTTAAAGCTGGAATTAGCAGTGTCCTTATTTCAGCGTTGGGTCTGACCAGTACTCAGTTCAGAAAGGTTCAAATACATTCTAGCAGTACGTGCATACGCAGCGGTGGGACAATCAATTCGTCATGAGACTTTAAATGATTTTTACTAATGAAATGAGGATATTTTCCAGAATTTTTCCGTAATATTCACTTTTAGCATAATTTACCGCAATATTCACTGCCAAATGTATTCATTTTTTGGATAATTAGCCCTTAACAGCATATGTGATGACCCAGTGCCTGCCTGCTTTCCTCCGTATCATCTTATGCCTGCAATAGGAGCTTCCAACTTGTGAAGTTCTTAAACTTCAGACATTCTCTTGCGTGCCGTATCAGACTTACTTTACTTGGCCACTCGCAACCCCGATTGCAAAGGCTTTTCGAAACACGAAGGCTTTCAAAAAGCTTTTCGAGTCCTCGCACAGCGAAAGATCAAGTCCCGTAAAATTTCCCCAAAAGGCGGTTAAAAATCTGTATTTAAAATGAAACCGGACGCTACCTTCTCATTGTGATAAGAGCATGGACCACAAAGAAAGGGCAAAATTAAGTAGGCTCCGAGGATCAATAAGAATATCGAATGAATAGAAGCGCCGTATTGGCAGTGGCATGTCCGATCTGTACGAACGATTCACGCAAATAAAAGGAAGGAAAGGAGCTTATCATGAGTTGACTACTATGAATTCACGGATGTATACGACAGCTCTTATGGCCCATATCCTGATGCTTGAAGGAGGTTGTGCTGTCGTATGATTTTACTAAAGGCAGACAAAAAATGGACAGACAATGGAGAGACAAAAAATGGACCGCAGAGCCTATGAGAGCTTCAAAAGGATATTTGGCACCCAAAAAGGAAGGCGGTCAACGCTATCAACGTTATCTTAGCCCTGGAGCCACATGTGACGACTGAGCTCCAAAGCCAGGGCTGAAAACTATTCCACTCGTTAAAAGTTGACACATTGAGAGGAGGCGAGGTTGGCATCGTGATATTTTAGATGGGACATAAGGGAAAGGAAATGGGGTAATTACGGAGGGAGTGGTGCAACGTAAAATGGCATAAGACGAGTAACGTAATTTATGGACAAACTAACATACAAAACAGCAAGAGATTGGGACAGAGACCATACAAAGCATTCAATAAATATGTCATTCCTCAGCGCCAACAAATATTTTATACTCATAATGAACCGGAAATTTCCCACTTGCGTCTTACTGGCTGGAGAATCGGCTAACAGCAACACCGTAGGTAAAAGTATTCTTATCTCTTCTTTACGTTATCCTCTATAAAACTTCGATACGCTCCGCCATCTCATCCACGATACGTTCTCCAAACGCAGTATGAAGATTTTGAGGGTCAAAATCCATGACAAATATTTAAAGCGCTTAGTGTATTTACCAGTACCTACTTTAAACCGTATTTTGAAGATTCGGGCATAATGTGGCGGAAATGAGACAAAACACTACTTGAAATACTTGTTATTTTCCAATATAAACTTATTCATTGCCATATAGATTTCGAAATTACTCTTCACAAAATGAAGTGGTAATTTTTAATTCTATGTCGCAACAAATAGGTCTATTGGAAAATCTCAATCATTTCGGAGAGTATTTTCTCTAGAAATCATAGAGACATTTATCTCAGAATGACCAGAAATCCAATGAAAAATCTCAGACTAATGGGATTTTAACCCGGATCCAAGCAATAGAAAAAAACAGCATTTACCCAGCACAGTAAGTTCCAGATTCCTCAAGCACCTATAAATTTATAAGTTCTTAGAATTTGATATTGTAGATACTTGTAAACATATTAAAACTGTTACGGCACGCATCACTTCCATCCATTACAGAATATACGGTTTACCATACATTCCATAATATAAGGCTCTTACAATTTTTTGGACTTAAAAACTAACTAGTAGTTCCAAGTACGACAGCAGTTAATTTAAGTTTTCAGTGAACTGTCGTCAATGGTTCACGGTTTGCCTTTTTCAGGAAAAACCGAATGAGTAGAAAGGTCACTCAGGAGTAAAACACTATAGCACTCCGTACAGGCACGTAGCCAGGGGGCGGGGGGGCCTTCTGGTGCTTCAGCCCCCCCCCCCGAAATTTTTTCCCAAAATTTTTTCCCAATAATACAGGAATGGGCGAGTCAAGTTACAAGTTATCGTAAGTTGTTATCATTTCAGACTCCTATTAAATCAGATAAGGAAAATCGAGGAAGAAGAAGATTGAGCTTCATTAGATTCCATGGGAGTATACGAAGACTGATTGCTAACTCATTACGTTAAGTTTGGTTCATACAAAATGTTTATTCTTAGAATGTATACTCTTAGAACATCAGTCTGCATAGGAAGACTCTACAGAGGAATGTTTTTATTCCAAAGGTTTTCAAGGAGCCTCTTGTTCACGCAAAAAGTCGTAAATGGCCGGAGTAAGAGGCTTTGAAAAGTGGAGTAAGAGATTGTCAAAACATACTGCCCATTAGCACTTAAAGTTATGCCAGAAGGGTGAATGCACACATTATTGCGTCTGCTCCCATGGTCTAAATTTCTGAATAGCAGCCCATTTCTGCCTGAAAATAATTTCTACTTAGCTACTTTAAAAACCTACTGGATACCATTCATGTTTCCACAAGAACGTATAATAAAACGCGTCGCTATTAACTCCTTGCGATAATTAAAGTGCACAGATCATAACCGCTATCATAAATTACTCACGTTTTACCCGCAACCACTGGAAATTTCTTAATTAAAGGGTCACGGAAAATGTTGCATTCGACTTCTACTCCGTCTCTCAAACAATTCCAATAAGAAGTCAGCAAAATAACTCCTTCCGAAGATCTTCTCTAATGATGCCGCCAAACGGAGACCCAGCAATCACCTTCGTCGCCTCAGAATTATTTATAAGGCATTTCGGAATCTTACGACTTTCAAAACCCAAGGTCAAGATTGCAATGGAAAAATGGAAATGCGTTTGCGCTCATAGTCTACAATGGCTGAAGGTTGAGCTCATGGCCAAGACCAAGGGTGCAGTTCATATTGGCATAATATGATAATTCTCTGAGTTACCCCATCTAATTTATGACAGGTACAGTCATTGTTTCTTCACCATTTCCCTGCGAAGGGGAAATCTAATCAAAATATGTTTTTGCAGCAGCCTATCGATCGTACATCTTCTCTCGATTGCCGTGTTCTCGAGATTCGCAACATTTATTTTCATTGACAGATAAATTTAAATTCCATAATCACTCCTCGGGTCAGTTTTTGCATATGCACTTCATTAGGGATAAACACTTGAAGAGAACGTAATGCGTAGTTCCGTATCACCAACGTTCACAGAAAATGCTAAAAGAGGTGCAATCCTTTCCTGTTGCCGCCCAGATGTGGCGAAACCTAACCTCTAAAAGAAGTGACAATTTATGTTCAGAGAAATGACATACTCGTTAAGTCCGCTGTTACGTCGCTGCTCAGCAATCAACCCAAACCGGTAATTGCTTCACTGATTATAAATGTGATATAATTTCCTGATTCATCATGCCACCGATGAAATATATATCTATACATGAGCGGCCAAGTTGCGTGTGTTTCCACATTGGAAATGAATAGCATGGATTTCAGAATATCGTATTCACGTGGCTAATGAATCACGCCAATATTGCACCAAGTATCATGACCTTTATACTAGGATTCACTGACGTAAACTTCTTCTGGCGGTATACGCGTTTTTCAGGTGATTTCAGGTGACGCATAATGCCATTGGGAGTTATGAACTGTTGGAGGACCTTCTGTGGAGTGTAATTACGTTACAGCTAACGCTAAATTCATACCATGCCTACAAATACCACGATTTCATTTAATATCAGCATCAAATATTTTTCCACAATTTTTTGTCAAAAACCAAGGTTGCATTAAGAAACCGCTCTTTTTTATGAAATTGCTAAATGACGGTACATTATCCACTGATTTCTTGTGATAATTATTGCTCTAAGCTCCTAAATGACTTCTGATGCCTATATCCCGGGTTTGCTACGTTTATTCGACATATTATTAGATTCAGGATAAAATATCTCTTGGAACCATAGATTTCCCCAATTATCTGAATTAAACAAACACTGGGATGTGAAAAGAAGCATGTTTTTGAAAAAATATCTAATATCAATTTAGTTTAAATAAGAATGTTACCTGCTGCTTCGATTTCCTATCCCTGTTAAGACTTCACCACAACAGCTCTGAAAATAAGTAGGTATGCATACGCTCAGGGCAAAGCAAATAAGGTCTCCTACTCATTTAGGCCGATATTCTGCGAAGGCAACCGATAGCTAAGGTTATTGATACCATTTAGGATAGCCTGCTTTTAACGAAAGGCGCCAAGGGGTCCACGGTTCAACATCCCATCCAACGTACGGAACATTGAACTTGTCACTCTCCACACAAGACTAAATACGGACCGGTTTTCCGATGATTAATTTCTTCCTTTGTCGGAACTCGAACCTAGACCCTCGGGATGGGATCCAGTCAGCACTTTAGCCACCACGTCAACCTGATAGCCCCAGGCTTCCTTCCGTTCGACCATTAATTAGCCCCAATTCCTGAGGACATCCAGAAAGTCCAGAAATTATCAAGTTTTGGCAATGACAAAGTATTGACTTCAGAGCCACGTCCAAGGCTGGTTTTCATAAGTGAACATCGCAGTTTTTCTACGCTTTGACGTCACTCCTTGGATACCACTGAGTATCAGAGTCCCAAATGAATAAGCTGCTATGCTAGAGATGAACTCATCCTCAACAAGCAGATGCTAAAATCGAGGTTAGCAACAAGCGACCGTCCTTAACGTTGCGTTCCCCATTTACGAGATTTTCAGAAAGCTTTGAAATAATGTAATAAATATAACCCGGAACAAAAAATATAATTATTGGCATGGTTTGAAGGACTTAATATCGAGTTTAACCTTCCACTTAATGCGCAAGCATTAGGCGTTGGGTATCTGGTGCCATTGGACAGAGGTTAACCTATGACGCTCTTATTTTACAAATCGGTAATTAAGTGCCGTGCCTTCATTCCCTCTCCCGCAGATGTGAGTTCCAATGTTATAACTTTTTATACTCCCCCATGGAAAAAAACCATCGGCAAGAAGCTCAGCCGTAGTCAGGGCTAACTTTAATTAACTAACGGTGTATTATTATTATTGTTATTATCATGAGTTTGCACGAGTTATGATAGGTTTTGATGGAGCAATCATACGCTTCTCTGTGCTGCATTTACCGAACGGATCCTTCGAAACACTTTTTCTTTCTTTAAGTCAGTATATTTCCGACCTTTCCTTTCACTATCGAAAATATATGCCTTTTCTTTTCCTACTTCTTCCTCCCTCACCCAGCATTTCACCTTCATCATCAACTTTATTGTCCCATTGCCGCTAATTACACGTTTCATCGAGCCAACCAATTTCCGCCAGCCAATATCTTATTCCCTCCCACAAGGCTCAACACTTTATCCTTTGCCCACCATTCCACCCATCACATTTTTTTCCCTTCTACTCTCCCACTCTAAAGCCTCAATCTATTATCGTCGTCTTTCCTTAAGAGTCCAGGCCAAGATCTTTACGATGACACCCACTGAATCTTCACTGGTCGTTTCATAACATCTGCTGCTAAGGTTTCCGGGAGAAGTTCTCTTTGAAAGTATACCAGCTCATCCAAAGCAATTATCTCCTAACACCATTACTGTTATACCCACCACCATCTAGCATGATACCATTTAAACAATAAATTGTTCCACCTGTTGTGGACGATCCTTTGATATCAAGTTTTGACTAATTTTTCCTAGAGAATCTCATAATTAAAAATTTCAAGTGATTCATCTTCATCCCAAATTTATCGCAATGGATTTTTTGAGAGTCTAGATATTCCAAATTTATGGCTAACAGTTTTTCCATCGTAAAACCCCAACCGATTTCATTATTACTCCTCCCACTCTTCTTCCCACGCCTCTTCTATTATTCTTCGGCACTTACGCTTCAAGATTACCGGGGGCAAAATGCTTCCTAAAATATGAACTGTAGAAAACTAGTCAACTACTCGTCAAAATGCCTTGCACTAAAAACCTTTATGCAGAACAGGAGTGATAACACCGGCATAAATATCCCGACTTCGACTCAAACAGAGACGAAACAGGGGGAGATGCTTGACGTGTGTAATGAAGGTGGACTTCCCTGGATGGTAGGTGCCGCCCAGCCCTACTATTTCCCGCGGATATCGTTCTGAGCCACCTTGGCGTGTAGGGAGCACGCTAAGGAAGACACGACACCTTGCCTGAAACCTCATGAGGCCGCAGATGCCGCAGCCGAAGAGTTTTCCTCTTCTCGGGGATCACGCCCTCTTCTCCCCGGGCTGAGGTATCCATCCACACTCTCACCGCACCCGCCTTCCTCCCTCTCCCAGCTAATGGTTTTATAATCCGATGCTTCCCGTTGCATGCATCGGGGAGGTTTTTACGAGGAGAAGGGATTTAGTGACTGGACGGTGAGCGGACAGCGGAGACGAAGGGAAAAGATCACCTCCGAGACTCGACGTGTATCGAAGCACACGGTTCGAGAAGTGTAAGCCTTCAATTCGCTGATTTGCTTGAATTCAGGAATTTGAGACGCGGCCACGGTGGAGAGTGAGGAAAGTGGGGTCTGTTATGGGTTAAGTCTTACTTTACTTCCCGTATGGATGCACCATAACCCATGAAAGGATATAAATTCCTGCCCACTAAATGTTGCATGTAAAATTTTCAAAGTTCTCAAAAGGAATACGTAGCAAAGCTGATAAATGGAAACAGTTAAAACGCGCTGCCATTACATAACATGTAGTCACGCGTTTCATCATGTTACAGAAATCTGGAAGCTTCACCATTTCGAGAAATACGGTGATCTGAGATACATCTCCACTCCACGATCGGAAATAGAGGCCACCTGAGAAGCTATTCTGTTCAAAAAAAGGCTGAATAAAGTTAAATGATTTATCATCAAAAGAAATGAGTAATTATTGCAACAAATAAGAATAAAATAGAATAAGTGTTATTTATGCTCTGGGTACAACACCCCTTAGGGAAATACAAAAGTGGTGTGCATATTTCTTTATATTTAAGATAACAGAGGAAAATAGAAAGCATATTGATAAGTAAATAGATCAGAGGGCCCCAGGCCCCAGTCTCTTTTTTTCATGAAATATAATAGTACGTGTCTCAATCAGAAACCAAAGTACAAGTGTGAGAATATCAACAGTCTTTAGCCACTTTACAGTATACATGGAAGTGAAGGAAACCTGACATTACACACAACAAATGAATGTGGGACAGGGCTACAAATTATAAGATTAAGTGCTCGATACAGAAATGTCGTCAGGGAAATATGTCATACATCGCCAATCAGTGACAGGTAATTATATTAGGGATCTGCCATTACTGTACATCACATCGCCAATCAGTGACAGGTAATTATATTAGGGGTTCATTTCGAAGCAAAATGTTATATATTAGTGTTTTAAATAGAGACAAAGATTTTCGATTTTATTGAGTTTGGTAGCGAATTCCATGTTACTGTAGATCTGACTACGAATGATTCGCGGTATTTAGACGTGCGATGTGATGGACAGTAGAGGTTAGATGGGTCGCCTCTGGTGGACATGCTTCGAGATACAGGTTGGCTTTTGAAAAGGTCGTACAGGTAACTTGGCTCTCTCCTGGAGAACAAAGAGAAGATAAATGTCCCAAACTTGTAATGACGTCTAGCTTCTACACTGAGCCAGGCTATTTTTTTCTCTGTACGGAGAAATATGTGCATCACGTCGAATATTAAATATAAATCGAATATAGGAGTTCTGTAGGAGTTGGAGTTTCTTTTTTTGTTCATGAATGATATCACTAAAGACCAATGAGCATTAGTCAAAATGAGGGAAAATTAGCGTCACGATTAATAGTTTCTTTGTGTGAACCGGTAGGATATGCTTCAGGTGTTTGATTCGGAACAGTACACTGTTAATCCTGTTTGAGACATGGAGTACATGATCGTTCCAAGTAAGATTCCTGTTCATATTGATGCCTAAATTTCGGACAGTGTCTGAGTAAGGAATAGCGGAAATATGGACGGTGATATGTGGAATATTGTAAACATTTATTTTATTTATCAACCCTCGTGTGCCAATAATGATTGATTTAGTTTTTTCTCTATTAAGCGTTAGAAAGTTCTCTTTCACCCAGTTCGCCACAGCATCAACATCACTGTTTATTTCTGCGAGACCTTAGTTGAGGTCATGCAGATTGCAATTATAATAGATTTGCAGGTCGTCTGCATACAACATATATGTACAGTTTTTTATTACTCTAGGAAGGTCTATGATGTAAATAGCGAACAGCAGGGGGCCAAGGACGGATCCTTGAGGGACGCCTTTTGTATTGGATAGCCATGAGGACAAATTACCATGAGGGCCCTTGGTTGCCTTTTGTCGCCCCGATAAATAGGAAAGAAACCAGTTTAGAGGAGAGGCAGAGAAATTTAGTTGCTTCATTTTGAGGAGTAGACATGCGTGGTCCACTCCATCGAAGGCCTTACTAAAGTCAAAAAGGACCATAACAGTTTCCATTTTCTGGTCGATGGATAAATGTATATCGTCGGTAACTTTGATAAGAGCAGATTGAGTACTGAAGTCCTTTCTAAACCCGGATTGATAGGGGTCAGGTTTGTTTTGACTAGTTAGATAATGGTAGACTTGCTGGTGCACCATTCTCTCCAAGACCTTAGATACGGCACATAGCAGAGATATTGGGCGATATTCATTAATAGTGCTTACGTTTTTGACTTCTTAATTGGTACTACTATAGATGATTTCCATACAGGGGCGTCGGAACTATTTTCGCTGGGAGGGGCCAACCATCAAAAGGGCCCGGCTCCTATGAAAAGGGCCCGCATTTTTTTGCATATAGGAGGGGGTAAAGACTAGAATTCCGCTAAAAGTGCATATGAAGGTGGTAGGATATGCGTCAGAAGAGAATAGGTCAGCTGGATATAAGTGAAATTTAATTTTTATTAATGAAGACTCATTTCTCAAGGGCCCGAGGCAAATTCTGGGGGGGGGGGGGGGCCGTATCCCCCCTCTGCCCCCCACTTCCGACGTTGCTGTTTCCATAGGGTTGGAAAAACTGCATCTAGAATGGAACGAATCTTTAGATTTCAAGGATAGCCGGCAGTAATACGTCTCCCGCTTTCATAATAAAATCGATGGAGATTTCGTCAACACCCAAGGAATTGGATTTAGATCTGCGAAGAACACTGTGTAGTAAGTCAGATGTAATACGTTCAAAGTAGAAATTTTCACCGTTAAAAGGCATAACAGGGTCTATAAAAGATATATTGATTGAGACACACAGATTATCTCCTGAGGATATTCCAGTAAAATATTCATTAAGCTGGGCCAACGTAAATTTGTGAGTATCAATTTCATCCCTTTGTCGTGTTAGTCCAAGTCGTCTCAGCTGTAATCAATAAGGTGGTAATCCATAGAATAATAGCTAGTATCTGAGAGAAGGGAAGGAGACATTCCACTGAAAAACAGTGTACTAACAGAGCAGACTTTGGCGGGAGTGAATACAGGATTTGGTCGGCAAAAAAATATTGAACAAACAAAGAAGGCCATCCGGTACTTGCCGCAAATTCAGAATAAAGTATTAACCGATAACATTTTCAGTTTGTTCACCATTGTTCAAAATCTGGCTAAGGTAAGATTCTTCGGATAGCCTAAGACCGATAACTAATTTCCATAGTTCAGAGTATAATCCCGGGGAACAACAACTGGGGGGACGGGGAGGAGGGGGGCATTGTCCCCCCAAGCACGATTGTGGGGGGCTGCTAGCCCCCCCCCCCCCAGAAATCAGAGGTTGTGGCTCACTTTTTAATGGACACTCCCCGATTTGTAAAATTATTACTGGCGACTTCGCTCTAATTTTGAACGCTGCACCAAATTGGCAGTCTACAGTGAACTCTCGTTAGGACGTTCCTTAAGGTATAACCTCTACTACAAGTACCTCCGATAACATGCCTTGATATTTTGATATATTGTACAGAAATCATTCCTTCGTCAATCCATAAAAAAAATATTTGGGGGTCAACGGCCATTTAACGCTGATTACAAGATTTGAAAATAGTCATTTTCAGTCCCAAATTACATTGTTCTTATGGAAGAATGGTGAGGTGCCTCCCTTAAAAATTTTATTTCTCAAAATTTCTCCTGACAACACCATCTCAAAAACTAGTATATTGTGACTGAACAATCAACGGATAATATGTATTTTTTCAGGTCGCCTCATCGGCCAATAAAGGCTAATATTTATAATTGAAAAACGATGAAAAGCCTAACTTCCGTTTCTTAGCCACCATAGTGACAGAGGTCTGGCAACGAAATATTTTACACTTGGCAGTCGTCATACGCGGAATATCATAGAACCCTGAAAATAGTAGACATAACACTGTTTACGCGATAAAATCGCTTCCTTATTGCTACTCACGAAGGTCTATATATTCTTCAAAAGAATATTTCCAATATTTTAAGGTATATTTCGTAATATAAAGTCATCGTTTTCACCTAGCACTAAATAATACTTTGTTTTGAATACGTATTTATTATCACCCACATAATATATTTCATCAAATAAGTAAAATTGAGAATATAAGTCAATAATATGGGTGTAGGAATTTGAAACTGGACTCGATGCATACTGTTAATAGACACTAATATGTTTGGTAATACAATTTCCCAAACCTGCTCACTGATCAACTACACAAGCATTCTCCAAGAGAATAAAATAGTTTCTCGAGAGAAAACTTAATAGTTCTGACGAAAATTATGATATCTTAATTCTAGTTGTATTCTGTTTCAAATGTCGCACCTAAAGCACTATTTGCCTAATGAGTTCAAAAAAATTAATGTATCAAGACTTAGCTGAGGCCGTAATACGTTATGGTTTGACGATTTGGGGTAGCACAAACTCCACCTTGCTGAATAAGGTTATGACTTTACAAAATAAAATTGTTGCGCATATGATGGTCAAGGAAAAAAATCTGAGAGAAGTATATAAGAATCAAAGTCTGTTACCATTAAAAGAATTGTATTAATATGTGTTAATTTGTGACAACTTCTTTGACAGCAAATTTATAAAGCGACGTGTGATTAATACTGACATGCAACTGCGGCGAATAAATAAGCTGTCTGTACCTAAGTATTTTAACCTCCATGGCAAGAGATCTTTGGCACATGTAGTCCCTGTGTTATTAAACAACTTACCTATATCAATGCATGATATTAATAGCATATCTATTCTTAAAAAATCACTAAAAGAGTGGCTAATTGGCTAATACTGTTAAGCTCTTTATTGTCCAAAACGCTACACAGCAAAAAAAATATATTTTCACTAAAGGCACCTGCTGACAAGCCGCTTTGGCTTAGCAGGACCTTAACTGCACTGTTATTTTTTTATTATTATTTATAAATTATAACTCTCTATTGTGATTGCACCACTACATTGTAAACTGGGAACCTGCTGATAAGCATCAGCTTAGCAGGACCATACAAGATAATAAATAATTCATAATGACTAGACACTAGAAAGTATGCTTGTAACTGTTGTAAGTTGTAATATTTTATTTTTTGTAACCCATCCATAGGGAAATTACAACATGTAAGCTTTTTTGAAAATAAATTTATTAAATTGTAAAAAATAGTTCCTCTAAAAGAGAGTTGTTTAGCCGTATGTCTGTTCCGCGAGATCCCAATTATTATGGCAAATTATTGGCAGTTACCTTAGCTGATTGTTCAAAACCCTTACATTTTTCTGATATGGGTCAAACCATATAAACGCTTATCAAATATGAACAATATTGTATATACCCATAAAGCCCTTACCAGTAGCATAGTATACCTTTTACCAAGCCCGTAGCCAGGACAAAAATTGAGGAGGGATTTACTGATTGGGATCTAAAGACCATGTCCTCTAGAAAAACAATGTTTTTTACAGTCCCAAAATAGC
The DNA here is from genome assembly GCA_933228895.1 of Platycnemis pennipes. Lineage (NCBI taxonomy): Eukaryota > Metazoa > Arthropoda > Insecta > Odonata > Platycnemididae > Platycnemis > Platycnemis pennipes. The sequence continues at coordinate 35,983,938 of OW121846.1, read as the reverse complement.
AATTGATCTTTACTGCCTTTTTATTATCTGTCATGCACATCAAATAATCTAATCTCATCTCTATGCTACCACCTTCTTCAACTTTTCATACATTTATCCTCTAACTGAAAATTTGGAAGGAGTTTACAACCCCCTCCCCTTCCAATCACTACAGCCTTGCCTTTATCCATATTAACCTGATGGTAACGTTCCACCCACCATAGTGTAAACAGCAATAAGATGTATAGATAATTCCTTCCTCTTTTTATCAATAGTATTTTTTTCATTATTTGGCTAAAATAATACAAGACTAAGGCGATGATAATTTTAAAGCTGCCATTAAGAAATGGAAGCTTTCAACTTAATATCTAAATACTGCCTATTTCTCTTCGGGCTGGCTTGAGATTTCGATGTCAATACAGTATTTACAACGCCGTTCACTCTACATTTTATGCCCCAATTACATTCCAGTCCGATGAGAATTTCTTCTGCTATATCAATTAACGATAACACTGAATTACAAGCAGTACAAATAATCTGCATAGCCAAAACATTTACTTCCACGATTCGACATCCATCAATAAATGCAATTTGAAAAATACTTTCAACAATATTCCGCCCCTTTAGATTTTAAAAACTATTAGTCTTATATTTAGACATAAATTTGCCACGAACTTATGGAGCCATTACTCTAGCCCTCAAATGGAATTAGCGATTCAAAAAGGCACATTGCACTGCTCAGTTATAAAATTTATCGCACAATAAAGTAATAGAGCAAGTGTAATTTGTAACTACAACACAAAATATCATAATGTAAAACTGTAGTTAAATGGTCGAAAACTAATAGCAGAAGGCAACGAATCTCAATGAGGTTGCGCAGGCGAACTAGGGTGTCCAACCGGTGTGAACAATTGGTTCCTATGTCAATATTTACACGTTCTTTACGGTGTTGTCCAGTTCGTCGTCAGCAAATATGTCTAATAAATTTGTTTAAATTAAGTTTCCATGAAAACTTCAAAAGCGATTTTTAGGTATGTTATTTTATTTCATATCTTATTTTATTATTATGAAATTTTTTTGTTCCTCCTCAGAAAGTTTTTAAAGTGCCTCTGACACATGGCGTCAATATAAAAGCCTTTCTTCATATCTCCAAATTACTTCAGTTGGAAGATGACTCATGTTTCGTATAGCCGTGTTGAATAGTTGAAAATCGTTTTTCAATTATTATTAATAAAATTTTGAGCAATGTTATGTTGTTCCGGGATGCTATATTCGTCTTATGGAAGTAGTGAATCGAAGCGCAGGTTATATTGGCTTAATAGTACGTTTTTCTCGTTAGCACGATCGTTTCCTCAGATCCGCGTCACAGTGCATGTAAATAACACTAGTAAGCATGTCTTGCTTACCTCTTTAGCACGTTCAAAGGAGGACCAAAAAACTTTTCCCTGGAAAATAATCGCCGTATAGGATCGCCGATGGATATCTTGCAAAAGGTTTAAATCTTACGTTCAATTCATTGTTATTGTTCACGAAAATACTTTAATAGGGATAATATGGTGAAAAAATGTTCATGTAGAATTAAAAGGGCACCCAAGAGCCCCGAATTTTATCGCGATGTTCGTCTGTTTTACAAGTGTCTACTTCATACACGGCCGTCTCAACATACATGCCGGACACTCACTCTTACAGGCACGTAGCCAGAGGGGGAGGATTCTGGGGCTTTAGGCTCCCCCCGAAATTTTTTCCCAATAATTTCGTTGCTCTGATTTTAGCAGTGAACTTTAATAGTGAGAAGAGATAAGGATGGGCACTGTAAAAGTAAACCCCAAGAACTGAAAACTAAGGGAAGAGATTTGTAGAATGTAGGCACCGAATGGGCAAGGCTGATTTGTTTCAAGTTACGCCCATTTCCCCCCCACCCACTCCCCGAAGCAAATTTCTGGCTACGTACCTGCACTCTTATGATGTCACGAGAGTAATCCGACGAGAACTTGTAGCGCGGAGTAATGCGAAATGTATTTTGTTTGAATACGATGACTCGTTTAACGTGGTAATTCAATCTGTTTTCATTCCACCAATAATATTCCATGGCTTACCTGTTATACACTTACCAACCTCATCTGAATTTGAACAAAACAACCAAAATATGATAATAATTTAGGCGTTTGTGGAAACATCTTTTCCTAGATTTTGTAACATTTTGCCGTTTTATTGCATCACTTTTATTTTTACATTAATTATTCACAAGAATTTTGCTCATGGTCCCAATATTTTTCTTATCAGCATTGCAATTGACACTCAAATACAAACCGCTCCGACTCAAAAAATTACGGCACACAGCGCTTCTCCCCCATTTGAAATACGTGATAATACTTTTTACTCGCCTATTATTATTTAAAAAGCACACAATAGAATTGATGGTTTCAGGCGTTACTTTTTGGATCGTCGAAACCATGGTCGTAGTGTAAGATAAATAACTGAGAAAATACCAAGTTTGTTCTAACATTTTTTATTTTTCAACATGAGAAACTAATAATTTACTTAGGTAGACCATAAAAATTGTTTTTGATTTACCTAAGTTTTGCAGTGTATTTTTCCACTTCAAGCTTGTTCTGCTAAGTTAGCATTGTTATACGATATAACTTATTCATAGACTGGATAGATAAATTTCTCGTCAGGACAGCTTCCACCCACCCTTTTGCCTGTTTCTTCATAAAAAACTGTAGCTCTTCATTAAATTTTTATCAGTGTTTCCGAAAAGTAGAACAAGCGTGCAACATGAAAATCGTCGCCAGTAACAGCTCGTTTAAGTTGGAAACTTCATTTAGTTCTAAGCAAGTAGTACTACATACTAATAACGCTACTTAGGTTTTCTTAATTCAAAATGTTCTTGGAGCCATTATGCCAGGAATACAAAATGGATGACAATGGTGATAAGAAACTAAAAGAAATTCAGCTGTCAAGCTAACCCCAAGGTGAAGAATACTGAGAAAATACTATTGTCAACATTAAGAAAAAAATTTAAGGTATACTAAATGACAACAGCCACGAGGAAAGTGAAAGGAATTTAACTTGCAACCTAGTACGCCAAGGTAAAGAATGAAATAGGCATGTTAATTACCGTCTAATTTTGTTTACTGCCGTTAACTTCGCCGTTTTAGGATTCTAAAACCACAAAGATCCATATAAAATAGTAATATTGCAAAAAATGCAAATACTAACGCTACCTACTAGGTACTACAAAACGCTAATACATACGATTAAAACAGCACGTTTCACTCTCCCAAGCATGAACATACAAATTTCAACAGTAAAAGTCCTATAAATAAGCCGATAAACAATAGAGCAACACCTTTCGTTCAGATTTCTTTCGTGACGTAAAAGAGATTTTCCGCCCCATGTAGGGCCTGTATATCGAGACGGCCTTCCTAGATATCAAAACTACGCGAGTATGAAAACTTCCCGACATTAAATGTTAGACAACTGCTTAGCATTACCCTTCAGACGGTCTGACGTGAAAAGAAAATTATTAATTGAAAATCTCAGTCTCCTTCGAAAAGTAGAAAAAAATCCACGTATGAAGCGTGTTGAAATAGCGGCAAAAATTGAAGTTCTGCCATCAATACTGAAATCGAGATCTTTCAACTCAACGCAAACGTTTTTCTGCGTTTCCGCCTTCGCTCTCAACTCGTTTTCAAAAATATAAAATTCAAACAAAGTATTGCGACATGGTCAAGTGTAATCACGTTAATAGATTCTCATTACAAATTTTATATTGGAGACGAAGGTGTTTGCGTGCTTCTGTTGCATACTAACGGAGAAAACCCGGTTTCGTAAATTTGCTAGAATAACTTAAACGAATATAAGTAAAGCATTTGAATCTCAAAGGACACCATGAAAAAAGTACAATTCATATTCTATCGAAATTCCCTTTCATTGTGCATTTCATATTGTTATGACAACCGCCAAAGTGATGCTGCCCTCTGCGAGTCGAAAATTTTTTTGCAATTTTTCATCCTCACTGCAAAGATATGCCACTATAGTGATTATTACAAAAAATCCTACTTGCATTAAACGAAAGACTGAATTATCTGCACGCTGATATGCTCTGTATGAATATCACTTCTTCCGTTTTTGAGATATAAATCCTTTAACTTGAGCCTATTCGCGTGGACTGTATATACAAAACGTGCTTCATGGTCATTATCGTCGGAGTTAATAATTGAGTTCCCACCAACGTAAGGTATCATACGTATTTTCTTGAGAGGTGTAACAATTGCAAATGAAACTTTGTAACAATGAATGACCAACAGCGATATCTACGGAATGAACTAACTTGACGGCCCGCAATTGTTCCCCTCTAAGTTATGCAACCAACGGCGGTCCGCCCCCCCCCCCTCCCGCTTTTACAGATATTTCAAGGAGTTTGCCCCCCACCCCACAAGGAGCTGTTACGCCGCTGGTATAATCATGCAAAGAGATTGGACCCATCAAAACCGATAAGGAAGTGTAGCATAAGCGTCCTCTTACGCTCGAACGTCTCGAATCCCCACGAGCAATAATATGGAAAAACATGAGAATTTCGCCAATTTCTTAATGGATTGGGTTATAACAATTGATATAGGGTTCCAAATAATAGGTAGTGCATACAAGATGCGCAACAGATTCTCAGATACCGACCAAAATTCTTTGGAAGGAACTGGAGGCTGGAATAAAATGAAGTGGGATATGGATGAAGAAATGCCACACATCAATAACTTTTACTCCAAAAAAATTCATAATTTTAATAGGATGGAAGGGGTGGAAACGCTTTCAAAATAAAAAATGTATACTTAATAGAATATAAGGAATATTCTCTAAAAAGCTCCTGAAGCGCCGGACACGGAAAAATGGCAGATCAATCAATAACTCAATGCTGTTTTTTAAAATTAAAAACGGAGACTTTTAAGTACCCGCTTTAACTAATGTTTCTCGTTTACTTTTACATAAAAAGCCCATGTATTCCTTTTTCATTAAGATGGAAGAAGATCACTTATCGAATTAGCAAGTAAGTACCCTTTAAACGAATTTTCTTTGCAACATCAATGATCTCGCGTAATCAGCTATTCCAAAACAACAATTAACGAGCGTAAATGAACAGAAAAGTTATACCACCTATAATACCTACCCTCAATCCTCCACGAGAAGAAATACAATTAGAAACTTTGCGCGGGTGGAAGGAAAAAAGTAATGCTCAGTGATCTAGGATTAATATTCCAACTACCTAATTATTGATTTAGAGGGTTGGTGGATACAGGCGTAACTTTATGGAATTGATTCATATCAGAATGAATATATGTAGCTTTGTAATTGAATGACTGTGACTTCAGTTTTGTGGAATTACAAAGCTAGTTTTTCATTCTCATCTGATTTAGAGGGTGTTCACGTATATTTCTATGGATAAAAACTTTCTCCAAAGGCCGGCGCGACAGTCAAACTCCGATCTTCGTCGCGTCGCTCTCCGGCGTGCACGCTGCTGTAAAATTTGCAATAGTTCAGAGAATGACGGAGTCAGACCTATCGAACTGCCACTGATGATAATGCTAACGCTGTATTCCATGACTAAAATTCACATCATACAATTGCTGTCTCTCTGAATTTCGGAAGATAAATACGATAGAATTTAGATTGGAACTATACGACTACAGGACAACCCCAAAAAAGAAGATAGAGAGGTTTTCCTAAAAAAATGTCATCCGATCATAATATAAGGATTCGAATGAATGCAGTACGTTTCAATTACATAAACATCAAAGACGAACTATAGAATGAGGGCACAGTGATATAAGGCACAAGGATATATTTATTACGTAGTCTACTTGCAGTTATATTCGCTTAAAGGATGGACTTCGTTCAGATGCAATGACTACAATTTAAAGATTAAATACGGAGACAAAAATTTCCATAATCCACTATATTTGGGTGCATTATTTAACGGAATATTCTAAGGAATGAAGCCCATGGAAAATTCTAGAAATCTAAAATTACAGAATCATTCTATGCAGAAAAAATCTCTGAACTCCATCCATTACTAAACATCGGCTACTATTACGAATTTATTCTAAGCCATACAGTAAGACATTACTTTGAGCATAGCTTGCTTGCTTGCCGTATACGGAGAAAAGCGAAACAAAAACGCGTTATTCTTCACCAATTTAGCAAAACGGCAGTTTCATGAGCTTATAGACAAAGAAGAACAAATGACCATAGACTAGTTAATACAAGGCCTAGGAATGGATAGTATGGTCCCCAAATTATGTCCCTTGAGTCTCAAATGAGTCCCTAATATAGGCTCACAAATTCCTTGACTAACAAAACCTTGACTCGATTGCACTGATAAAAAACCACCTGTAACAGAACAATTAAAATATCTAAGAAGCCTTTTAAAAAAGTCACTAAAGGGTATTCGCCACATGGTCAACCTCTTGAATGAAATATTTATGTGGTTGGGCCAGTGTTGACGGTAAAGAATGCGGAGAAGCATCGAAAGGATAGGCGCCAGAGATCTTCACAAAAACTAAATGAAAATAATAAATTTAATGTTGACATAAAATATTGTTACCTTCATGCCTGCTGTAAAGTTCAAGCTGCAACCCAACATAAGACAAAAAATTGTTCGAAAGATTGGTGGTCACTTTACCCGCATTGGATTCTTGAATTACTGTGTAATTAACTCAAAAAAACTCTCAGTATATAATTAGCTAGCATGCTTCACTGCAGGTAGGCTAAGAGGTTCCAGGTGCTTTAAATGGACTTTACGCTGAAATTATTGTGAAAGAAGAGATATTTCCTCTGATTCCTAATTACATCATAACGACTTTCGATTACGATTCGAACTTCTTCATACTGAAACAGTTCCAAAATAGTGGATAGTCAGTTGACAAAAGGTGCGGGACTCACGCTTAATTAACTAGCCTATTCATAAATAACAACCACCAGCATATGCGATCGTATTTTGCAATTCCACACAGCGAAAGTCATTTTCCGACAGCAGCGGAGTTTTTGCAGCACGAAGATGAAATAATCAACTTATATTCACGCAAAAAGAAATAATGCTTCCGCACCGTATATCCTTGAGGTGATTGCATTGCTCAAGGCGTTCGTTAGCATCTTCATTCCCTTTTGTAAATGAAAAAGTTCAAGAGCGAAGTATTATAGAGACACAAATCAAACCACGTCCCTGTCAATTTTGATTGCATGCGTTAACCTTGCTCCCCTCTGGTGATGGGGCTCATTCCATCACGTGGCGTAATTCTTACTCTGCGCCAAGTTGACGGAGATTTTACTCGTAGGCCATAAACATCGTGTTTAATCCTTTCCCTAGAAAAAACACTAACAAAAAACTTTCCGAGTTTCCCCGCTCTCCACGGCGTAATAACTTCCCCTTTTTATGTAGCATCGGCGACAATCCATTCTTACAGACGCAGCATCTGCTGCTGTAAATCACACAGTTCAGGGCCAACTCCCACTCAGAAGAGGTAGGGAATATCCAGCACAAAGGAAATTTTTTACCAAAAAGGCAAATTTTGCAAACAAAAAAGCGTTTTGGAGGGTAACCGAGCATCAGGCAGGAAATACGTCGTTCCGAAGACAAAAACAGTACAGGGCATGAGCTTTTCGGAAGGTGAGCAGAAGAAATGGGATGTACATTCAAAAACTACTTAATCCGTGAAATGACAAATTTATGAAAGGTGGAAGTAGATTATCGAATGAGCAGGGACTCCACATTATCACCTTTCGGAGAAGCGCAACTTTATTTTTCAGGATGAAGGCCTCCGGTGTCAAGAATTTCATAAAAATGGGATGAGGGCTTGAATATCACAAAAGAAGAAATAAAAAGTCATGTGGAAATGAAAATTAAAAAAAACAACATTACAGATACGGTACAAGTAGAGGAATATAATACCTTTCAAAATCATTAAGTGAAAATATTTTCTGAGAAGCCTAGAAAACATTACGGAAAAGGGTCTGCCCTGAAAGAATAGGAAAAAGGTGTTCAAATAGGGGGGTTAGGGGTTTCCCCCTTGTGGGTTTCGTCTATTTGACCACCTGAACTACTAATCATAAAATGAAAGGTGGGCATTTTGTTGACTTATTCCAACAATGCATTAAGAAGTGGTGAGACCTGAAGACTTTTTAAGGACAGTTTTCTCAACACGAAAAAGCCAAACGTAAAGGTATGCAAGGATTATCCACAAGTTTAATTTCTCGCACAGGAAAAGTAATCCTTAGTTATCAAAAGAATATTGGAGAGTTGGGAAAGCGAATATTTATCAGTTTGTGCTTCTGAAGAGGTTGGTTGGTTATTTAGGGGAGGCGGCCGACAGCTGAGGTCATTTGCGCCATATAAGATAGGTGAATAATTGGGTAATGGTAGGAGTTTTCAGGGAACGATGAAGGGTGGAGAGAAACCCGGCGTCGGCATTAGCCTACTCTTAACGAAGGGCGCCAAGGGAACCACGGCTTAACGTCCCATCCGACGGACGGAGTACTGAACATGAAATGCCCTCCACTAGGCACTCAAGTGGGGACCCGTTTTCCCCGAATCGAACCCGGGCCCTCGGATGGAAGGCCAGTACTCTAGCCACCACACCAACCCGATCCTCTTCTGGAAAGGTATGGGAAGTCAAGTAACAGGGATAATGAGAAAGTTAATATCCAGAAATGTTTAATAAAGCTACGATTTCTTTTTCTGATTCGTGAACTACCAGATTACGTATCTTTGAGAAGATTGGTCGAAGAAAGTGAACGCATGGACGAATTTAACAATGGATTATAGGGATAAATGTCTAATCAGAAACGCGTGCCTCAACAAGGAAGGGAGGTTAAAGGGAGGATTTGGGGAATTGAAAATGGGACTGGGAGTGGGACATGTTACCATTTTACCAAATTAACTTTTCAATATGCATACGATCGGAGGAATCGTTTCCCATCCCAAGGGCCCGGGTTCGAATCGTAGCAGAGGCCAACATTTCCTTAGTGAATCGGTCCCAGCTTGAGTGTTGTGCGGAAAGGACTTTAAGGTGAGAACCCCATCCGTCGCTTGGGAAGTTAAATCGTGGACCCTTTGGCGTCTGTCGTTAACATATCGCTAGCATCGATTCCGGGTTTCAATCCACCTTTCTTCCCTTCCCTCCTCCAAAAATTCTTACACATATCCAATTACCCACCCATCCTAAAAGGCGCAAATGACCTTAGTTGTCGGTTGCCTCCCCTGAATAACTACTACTACGAGTAATTCCTGTACCTTGCAGATCTGCTGATGGAAAGAACAGATCATGTAAAACTCAACTTTCATTCTTTTCTCGCTATATTTTAGCTTCTGGCGAAAAAAACATTCCAGTGGATGCTATATTTCTCGATTTCACGAAAGCCTTTGACAAGGTGTCTCATAGAAAACTAATGGTGAAATTCAAATCTTATAGGTCAGATAGTAATATTATATCATGAATAAACGATTATCTACATGATCGCATGCAAAGGGTTATTTTGGACTGTGTTACCTCCCCGGCAACTGAAGTCACTTCGGGTGTGCCACAGGATAGTGTGATATTTCCACTCTTGTTCCTTCTGTACATAAATGATATCAATAAGGTAATAAAAAGTACGTGTCGTCTATTTGCCGATGACGCAGTACTGTACAGGGAAATTCTATGCCCAAACGATAAAGAATATTTAAATGATGACTTACAAGCAATTGAAAAATGATGTGATACATGTTAGTATCACACCATTTTTCAAATGTTAGAATTCATTAAAAAAATAATAAACACAATTAGAATTAAATTTAAAAAACTTAGAGCACTGAACTTTTGGAAAATTAATATTTCTCCTCCTAGCACGCACAAAATAAGTAAAAAAGAATTAACAAATGTGGAATCCATGAAAAATCTTAGAATAACACTGACATATGATCTTTCTTTCGGTAATCATATACGTGAAATAATGGGATAGGATCGTAGGTTAAACTTTAGACTTAATCTCTTAAATAAATTCCAAGATAATTTTTTCATTGAATACGTTATGACCGATGCCTAACCTCACCTTGCACAAACTCCCACTGATATTGGTATCAGATTACAATAATGGAGCATACAGCAACATTCAATTCATTTTCCAAGAGAGAGAATTAAGTATTAGCGGATTAGTACGACGATTAGTACAGGAGGGTAATTTCAACGCCTCTGAATGATTTCCTGAGAAACGTAAAATATATCCAATATTTTTTTAATTCGTATAAACAATTTTGGCCATCACATAGAGGACATGAATTATGACTGTGGTTAAATTTCTCACCGATGTAATTTTAAAGGAATTTTTAAATGTAGTTTTAAAGGAATTTCGGAAGAATAGCAGCTATGAAAATGAAAAATTATGGACGAAATTCTTTGCCGCATGAACTGATGTATGATGTTAAAAACCATATGACATTGAAAATAAACTCCCAAGAGCAATATATTTTATGGCAGTCCAATGGAAACCATTACCATACAATGATTTCAGAGCTAGTCAATAAACATGGATGATATCGCACTTGAAAAATATCGGATTTTCTTGAAAACCCGAACCTTAGTTAGAGCCTTTGGTCGTGAATTGCTTTTGCGCTGTTTGTCCATTTGTTGTGATTCGAGCCTAAGAATGATTCAGAGGCCAGGCGTAGCAGGAAGGGGTGAGCGCGGAGGGACAACTACAGCATGTAGTTGAACAGGCTTCCGCCTAGATGGCAGGCGTGCGTGTACGGGAGCAGAGCTGGAAGGAGAAGGGAATTTGGTCCACTTACGCCGCCGCTCCATTCCAACGCCCGCAATGATGTGTACCCGCCAATTTCACACTCTCGAGCGACGCCTGTTCGCCCGCGCGCTCTTCATGTCCTTGCCCGAGTGAAAAAAAATTATGGAGGGTTTTTCATCCGAGTGGACACGCCATGATTCCACTGGGATGAGGGGGATTGGGGTGGCATGGTGCCTGAAGTAATGGCCTCTCATTCTCAACTGTCGACTGACATGAAAACGTTCTCTAAGTTTTGTGCTTGGAATATTGGGATCGAGTTGGTGTGATGGCTGGAGTACTGATTTCCCTTCCCGAAGACACGGGTTCGAATTCCGGCGGAGGCAGATTTTTCATTGCTATACCATTTCACACTTGGGAGAGCACTTCGAGTTCAGTACCCGACAAGAACGTTAAACTACGGACTCCGGACCGCGCAGACCACTACGGACCACGTAGTGGTCTACGCAGTGGCCCGGAAAGCTCGTGGTTCGATTCCCGGTCCAGGTGAATTTTTTCGCATGGCAATTAATGTGAATTTCACCGCGGTTCACGCGACATGCTTTGAAATTTTCTACGGACTTCTTGGCAATATTGGTTCGGAATAGGGCTAATGCCAACACCGGATATTATCTCTCCATCCTTCCGCCGATCAATGATAAATTCCTACCACCAACCCATTACCCACCTAAGGGGCGCAAATGACCTAATGTGTCGATCGCTTTCCCGGATCCGACTCTTTCGTGTCGATGCATGCATAAACATCGACACATGCCGCTTGTTCTGCTGGGCATATGGTAATTTCATACGACGAGGAAGCTTATTTGGACGAGCGTTTGGTTACTCACTGGAAGTCCCTGGTTCAAATCCGAGGGAGGCCTCTTTCTGCAATCCAGCAGAAAGGAAGCTCTGATTTCTTGGGCACCAGATCTTTCTGGGTCACAAATGGAGCATGTAAAGGAACTACAATCCCGTTCCCCACCCTGTCTGGTAAATTTTATGCACCCCGTTGAACGTAGTACTCAGTAACCCCTGCCACACACCCTCGCGGTGGCTTGCAGGGTATCGTGTAGATGTTGATGTAAGATCTACACTTACAAGCCAGAGAGACGATCGACTGTAGAATTTTAATTCAATTTGGACACTGTGGTGGGTTGATTGAAGATGAGCTTGAATAATTGGCATAAGAATACATATTTGTGGAAGTAGTCCAGAAAACAATAAAGCCACGACAATAGAGCCGTGCGATCATAACTTAATATCAAAAAACGCATAAAACAGTGTTTTCCCGCATCAACTTATGCTTGGACCGGCTCATTTCTTCCGAGCAACTAACGAGTCGAGCACGATAACAAATAAGTCATACCGGATGTAAAACGTCGCCAAATAATCGAAGCCCATCGAACAATCATCGAGTATAAGTGAAGAATCGTGAAGAATGGGAAAGGAAGGCATAGAATTCTCATGAGGAAGTAGTGAAGGAGGTGAAAGAGAAGAATAACGTCAATATGAAGAGGTTAGGCGATAGGAGAATCGAGTGGAGAGCTACGTCCAAGCAATCTATTATATAAGGAATGTTGACTGATGATAACGATGCTATATCATGTATAAATACATATAGATGTCACTTAATGTATTTTTATTTCGTATTTGAGGGTATTTTACTGATGAAATGGTGCTGAAAATTTTGCATTTTTCTTCTGTTACAGTAAATAGAATATTGTTCTGTGATTTAGAACCATTTTAAAAAATAGTATGTCATTATCGGTAAGGTTCTAAAAATATTGAGATATTTGCATCGAATTAGATAATTAAATCAAGTTTAAAATCATACTTTTAAAATTCAGGAATGCAAACTAGCGGCGATTACCTTAGCGAAGTCACACGCTGAAATGCACGACAGCATAATTTCCACAGAGAAAAAATTCTGTTATTGTCTTATTAGAAACATGTAATGGGAAAATGACATGCAATACTGATTGATTAGTTATACTTACATGATATTTTAACAAAGGGTAATGTAGTTAATTTACTTGAAGTAAAAAAGGCCTTTTATTAGGCATTGAACGGTAAAATTTGCTCTGAAAAAATACCTCTACCGTGTGGGTTTATATTTGATAACTTTATAACGCTGGAATTAGTGCGAAGATAAGAAGCTCTCATTATCATCATCATTCGACAACCCTAAGATTGGTTCGACGCAGCTCTCCACTCTATACTCCTATCGGCATTAACATAATTCTTCACATTAACATAATTCTTCTTTTTCATATCCTCCTCTACTTGATCCATATAACTCATCCGAGGCCTTCATTTTCCATTCTCCCCATTCAAATTTCCCTTGACGATTGTCTTCATCAAGCCATCAAGTATCAAGATATGACCGATTAAGTTGTTCTGTCTTTTTTTAAGAAGCCCTAATCTAAGGTAATTACGAAAAGTTGTCTCCAGCTCACCAGCTTTACTGCAGTAAATTATAATGTACGTTTGTGTCCAGCTCATTCTACACGGTAAATATGCTGGGTGAACCTAATAAACAAATATATCTAATAAACCTAATAAAACAAATATACTTAACAAACATAAATTATTCTAAAAATTTGCTAAACTATTATAATCACTCAAAAAATCATTAAAAGCCAAATTGGTGTTTTTCAAAGTGTAAACCGTAAGATAAGCTGAAAGCTTTTAAAACTAGGGAATCAGAATTGACGAAGCAAAAGTACAAAGTGAAAGTGAGTCATGGCACACAATACTGAATATTAAAATATGCAGCAATTAACGCCTACATAGGCGTAAGCACATTTTTCCTTTCGCATGACATTTAATCAACTCCGTCGTTACTGTGCTTCAAACGTGACAGTACTAAGACTACGTTTGTAACGCTGCAAGAGAAATTCAGGGAAAAGACGCTCTTACTGTGTTATCTACCGACTACCCTGCAGTCCACATTCAAGGGCGTGTCCCTCCTGCCACACGCCCTCGAGGCCTTCATCACCAACCATGCGCCACGTACATGCACCAAAGTTTACTTATACTACGAATCTAAGGAGAGATTTCTATTAATATCATGCGGAACACACATTACCAGTTCCACCCCTCATCAAACATGCAAATAATATTTACAAAATACTACACATATGCATTACACACACCAGTATTTCATTCAGCCATTCTTAAAACCTATTGGTTTTAAATCCAACATTTTATCTCTCTTTTTTTCATCAATTCGTACCAGTCCATCGCGTGCAATTTCATCTTCATGCTTAGGTAAATTTATTTTATGGAGACATCGTGAGAAATATCCTGATGATGTTGCCTCGACTCGTTCCAGGAAAGAACGAATATCCGAATCTATCTGTGGTGCAAAACATCACTCCAATATCATTCTTGAAGCCTTGTTCACCAAATCAGTGTGCGGCCTTAATGATTCTCTCGGTTTCGGCGTTGAACTCGTCTGACATGTACTTCTGTATAAGTCCTAGTCTGGCTTGCTGTCTTCGTGTTTGAAGGGTCTCCCGTCCCATTTTTTCTAGCAATGAAGTTACACTCAACCCCTTATCATAGTAATTGCTCACAAATCTAGCGGATCTCCTCTGAATTTAATTCCATTATTACTTTCTTATTTTACGCGTCCCAAACACCAGAGTCGTATTCCACTTTTACCCTAACTAACACTTCTCCTTCCCTTTTGCATTACACTTTCACACTGCCCGGCTAATGAACCACAGTTCCTTTAAGGCAGACCCGCAAATTGTTTTCATGCGTGTTCCGCAAGTGAGTTAGCGGTTAGTGTGACTCAAAGGTATTTAACATCCAGAGTACTTAATTCCATTCCGTCCACTTCGTATTCGGTGTCATATTTTTCCAACTTTTTTGCCACAAAATCACTATAATTACTCGAAATTAATGCTACTAAATTAGTTCTATGAAATAGCCTATTTCATATCGGTACGTATTTTAAGGGGTTTTTGACGTTATCAATAATTTCGTACGCCCCTCCCTCGTAACAGCAGACAATTTCTACGAATTCAACGAACGTAGACATCAGAATCAGTCTTTGCAATCAGGCATTGCAATGGGGTCGTTTACCATATATTTTTATTGTCGAATATGATAAGAGTTTGTAAAATGAAAAGACCCGTATTTTTCCGTTTTTTGATCCGTCAATTATTTCTCGAGTTATAAGCGGCGAAAAACTGATGTTTTTAACCCTTTCGGAAAAGTGCAACCTCTGACGTATATCGACTTCGCCCAATCACAACTGAGCCCGCGAAGCTACTTCGCCTTATCGAAATGGGGGGGATACAGCTAGCTCTCCAATGGGAGCGACTGCGACAGACGCTCTGTGCGAGCAGACCTTCCGACAATCCCCCTCCACTCCCTTCACTTCCCATAAGAGCAATCAAGAATGGGAGGAAAATGACGTCAATGTTATCACAGCAGCATCTTCGGTGGGCGTCACCTTTGGTTTATTTTAATGTTTGATTCATGAGTGAATGTTTGTGGTTATAACATTAATTTTTTCACTAAAATTCTTTTTTCGTTTCCATCTAACGATTTCGGGTACAAAATTGCGATTCCGGTTCCGAGTAAACGCCCCCATTGAAGACAATTCAATCAGATATGCAAAAGAATTCATGAGCATGGGCGAATACGTTTAATCTAGTCACCGCTCTACCATTCCCAGAGAGAAAAGTGGGGTGTGATCCATAGCATGTAGATTTACCGCTGAATAACCATTGCGCGTTCAGCACAAAGTTCACACCAGTTCCTCCATTGTTGAGTCTACTGAACGCCACCATTGACAAGAGTCTGGGAGAGATTGAAATAACACATTTTGTAAAACTTTACTTAAGTAAATTAAGTAAATTTTTACAAAATATAAGTTTTTACTAATTACGTTGATAATACTATTTTTTCGACAAAATAATTCAAGTTAAAAAATCACTTATAGAAGTATGAGTACATTTTGATGACATGGACAAAAATATGGTAAATCTGATACGAAACGAACAAATTAAAATTCTTTATTTTCGGATAGCAATACAGTTAAACCGTGATAGGACTAAAGCTACAGTTGTACCGTTGCAGGAAAAAATCCCGGGAGGAGGTGCTCCTACTCCATTATCACAAAATGTCGAAGTTGGATTCTAAATGTAATTCTATCCATCAGCATATTGGGATTATTCAAATTTCGAAATATGATGCTCCAAACTAATTTTACAGTATTTTTCACCAACATCATGTCCTACTTATTACGAATGTAAAATGACCCCTGTCCGTGGCCATAATATACGGAAACGCAGTACAACTGCTATGATCTGCCATATTTTAGCAGTACTGAACACTTTCCTTCAAATTATTATTAAAAAATAATGACTAAATACTATATGCTGGCCTCGAGGCAACGTTATCAAGTGAAGTGAAGGTCTTAAAATACACTCTATGATGTGGTAATTTATATGCGTAATACTAGAAGTAGGAAGGAACAAGGAACTCAATAGCTTCCAAGAGAAAAGGGTGGAGAAGGAGGAAAACGATGGTGTTTTAAATAGAAGGGGAGAAGAAAAAGAAATTGATACGAGGCACTAGGAGGCAGCAAAGTTGGATGCAGAATGATTTGGGAGGTAACGGAATGCCGAAGAGGACGACGAAGGGGTGAAGGGATTGCCTTCACATCAGGGTAGAATATAATGTGGGGGTAGATGAGCTGGGAAAATAATAGGGGTAAGGATATTATGGAATGGCATGACGTTAGACAGAACAAACGAAGATTTAAAATGAAAGTGCATATAGATAGAGGTGGACTGTCTAAAGACTTACCAATGATATAACCAAATGTTATAATTTTATGATGATGTTTACTGGCATGAATCTTAAATCAAATACCATACTAGGAGCAGACATGACATTCAGAGTTAAGATTATGATCACTTTTTCTGAAAGTACGGAATTCAAGAATAACCATCCCTAATTACGGAAAAGTCAAGTACCGTACTAGGAGCAGGCACGACATACAGAATTAGGTGATTTTTTCGGAATATGCAAAATCCAAGAAGCTCTATTAGCTCTATTTTTAGAGCAAGCAGCAGTAAATTGTTAATGGCCGCTACATTGGTTTCTGTGAACGGGCACTGAATCACCACGAAGTTCCATTTCTATCACCAAAAATTTCTGACGGTGAAACCGGATATCACCTTCAGTCAAATATTAAGTATAAGTATCATGGGCCACCTTTTTAGAGTCCCATTTGACAGAATAAAAACCACGAAATAGGCAACGGATGGGAATACATTCTTTCAAACACATTACACACAACACTTAATTATTAATTTATAGTTTTTTCAGCTGACATCAACTTTGCGGCGGGCGACCGACCACTCCACGTCGCAAGCCCTGTTAACGGTTCGTAGGGTAAAATATAAATGTAGGTGACGAAGTGATCGCCACCCGACACGCACGGTCCGGGATTCAAATGAAAAGTCAAACCAAGTCAAACCGATTCGAACCAAGGCTTACGGAATGGAAAATCAGTACGCAGTCGCCACACAACTCCGGTAAATCCGGCAACACAAAGACAGTAAATCTTGTGTGATTCGTCATCTAATGCCGCTATGATAACCACAAATTAGATGCATCAACGACAAATATGGAATGTCACCGCATGTTCATGCTGTAAATTCGTACCATGAATAGAAGATATCATATCAGTCAATATTGATACAATCAATATATCACTTTTCTCCTTTTCGCTTGCGTTAAAACAAGGAGTGTCCGATCCAATAATCATTGAATATTAATTACTCATTGATCTCATTGGTTATAACTGATAGCAACAATCCGATGAAAGGGGAATTATAAAAAATACTGAATGACAAAATTTTGCATCCATTTATGCTTCTCCTTCAAATTTTTACTCTGTAGATATTCGTATCTCAATTGGCGTGAGTTACTTCAATGAGGAGCACCGTATCTTTCTTTCATTGGGTCATATACAATCATGCTCTCCACAAACGGTCGGTGACTTTGAGTAGATCCTTAATTTTAGGGGACCTGTTGTTTTTCTGTATTCTTGAAATTTTGATTTAATTTTTTGAAAGTTTTTTTTGTATTTTTTTAATGATTAATTTCTTGGAGTAAAATATAAGAATTATGTTAAAATGAAAAGGTTGGCCGATAGAAGAATCGAGTGGAAAGCTGCGTCAAACCAATCCTATGATTGTTGACCAATGATGATGAATTTCTTGGAGTAACTTAACTATCGGTATCAGTAGTATTAAAAGGTCATTCCATAGCTAGCCAGTAATTAGTGGCTTTCCTCATCCGTACTAATTTCTCGGGTGAAAACTGTTAAAAAAATTAGTTACAAAATAGTTGGGAACGTGAGACTTGAGTTCTGATATAATGCCGCCCCGTTTTCCCGTCACATTTTCTATAATTAACCTCCTACGTAGTAATATTTAGGTAATTAACGGAAATAAATCGGGTTCTATCACGTAGCATTGTGTATTTAAATGTATTAATTTATCCTCGCATATTGTATTTCGTTTTTTTCGAGTTTTTCTTTCAATTAATACTTTATGAATTCGATATTACCATTCTGCCACTTTAAACACTTTTTATGGAGTTTACCTTGCTGCCTAAGTGCCATTATGAGTTCATGGTTCTCGACTGTTGCCCCACAATTTTACGTCAGCAGGTGATCCGGCTACTTCCTATTAAAATAATTTGAAATTTTTCACGCCTTCTCTGAGTTACCGTATCGAATCATTGTAGTAAATCCTGACAATTTTATTTATTTCTCCAAAATTCTTTTGAAATCGTTCACTTACGCTTTGTATACTTTTCGTGGGGTTTTTATTGGACGATTTAAGTTTTAGTTAGTTTTCCCGCAATTAGCTGCCATTAGTTTTAATTTATGTGAAAATGACTAACAAATATCTGATGTTCTCCATGACCTCTAAGACGTAAGATGTTATTGAGTCAGGCGTACTGACGACCAGAATATCAATGATACCAGTACGTGTAATTATTTAATTAATCGGTACAACTGATGCCTGGAAAATGGCCTTTAAAAGCAATTCTAAGGAATACGAAACACAAGGTTTTTATCGACCTTTCTAAGCATGACGGCCAGCAATCTATTAATGGTATAGTCAGGTCTCTAGCGTCACTGTTTTTATACTCTTTTTTATTCAATGGGCTGACTGTTGTTATTTGGACGTCTTACGCTAGTGAAACATCTGCAGTGGTGGTCGTGGGAAAATAAAACTAACAAAACCTCACAATACTTTAAATCGTCAATTTGACTCATCAAGCCTTCCCGACACTCCTAAGGACTTTTGCAATTATTTGATTCAATTACCTCATCCTATGACCGCGTCTCAAAATGGGTAAAGAGGTTCCATTAAACCTTTCCTTCTCTCAAGAATCGTATTCTTAAGTTGCTATATTTTACCTTCATCGAGGAGCTCGTCACATTAAGGACCACACTCAAATTCCAATCGCAAGGCAAAGCATAAAAGCAGAAAACTTATTTTCGGGATTACCTCTCATATAGAGCAGTAAAAAAAAGCCGGTACCTCGACATTTGTTTCAAGTCTCAATTTGTGCACGATAAAAGAAAATAAGAGAGCACTTCCTTCTCAATGCTTGTCCCAAAATAGGTGAGCGAGGCAATAATTTTTACGAAGCTGCTGCCGGCGGAAATCCCGGGCCGTCCACTCCCTCCCGTCTCCACGCCCCCCTTCCGCGTAATCTCCACTAATGAAATCGGAATGTGGACTTCGCGCACCCCACAGATTTCGACCACAGCATGATGATTTTTAAATTGAAATCACCATTTACTTCCGAGCCGGCGACCGTGGACGGGATTGCCGGGGACAGGGGGTTCTCCCTTCGAGGCTAACGGTTGTTGATCTTGCAGGCCGTGGGAAAGTGAGACAGGTGCAGCGAGCCGAGAATTGTCTTACCCCGAATCACTTCTCACGGCCGTTCCAGAATAAAACTCGACGTCTTGTTTCACGAAGTGTCCGTCCGAAGTGCCCATTAATTCTGAATAATAAAATGACCACGTATACGATGATAAAGATTAATTCGTCAGATTACTTTCAGATGCCGGATTTTGGAAGCCTGGGAGAAACGAATCCATCCATCGAATAATATTTTAAAGGAGAAAGAGTGGGCGTGCTCGGGTGTGATGAAATATAAACCCTCTGGATTGGATTTTCGCTCCATATCAGTCCAATCCACGAATTTTATGTGGTGGAAGGACCTGTGCATCCCCATGGTCCTCAGAGCGAGTATGGGGGAGGGAATTAAAGTTGTTAAGGAGAAGAAGAGAGGTTAAAGTTCAGGTGAAGTTTTCCTTTTCGACATAGCTCAAATGGTATCAGGCATTATCGGGGGGAGGTCATTAAAGCGATGTTGTCACGTAAAAGAATACAATGAAGTAGGCGACAGAAAGACAACTCAATTCATGCTACCTAGAAAATTCCGACTTAGGATAATGTAGCCATGAATCATGGTATACACTAAGAGAGATAGCCAATACTATTATTCACATCCGTGCTCGTTCTCTAACCGAACAGGGGAAGAAGCAGGACCTCCGCAGTTAACAACCCGCAAAATTCTTCCATGAAACCAAAAACAAGAGCAAAAACTAAGGCAAAGACTCGTAGGAGGAAAAAACTCTTGGAACAGGTACATCAACCATTAGAAGCAGGCACGTACCCAATCTGATATGTATGCATGCGGTGAACTTCTGTTCTAGGGCCAGTCAAATGAACTGCTTCATAACAAGGTAAGCATTGAACTTTACAAGTGAGAAAAGATTGGAATGACCTAGTACTGAAAATTAGGGGAAGAGATTTGTAACACGTCGACACCGAATGGGCAAGGCTGATTTGTTTCAAGTTACGCTACATTAGATTTAGGACCCCCCCCCTCCCCCTGCCCCCCGAAGCAAATTTCTGGCTTCGAGAAGATATCGAGAGCAGGAAAAATGGAAAATATACACGAAGAAGAAACAATGATATGTTTGGATTGGTAGTGAGATACGAAACGTGATGATTAACGAGAAAGTTATGTTGTAGGGTAAAAAATATGAAGTAGTCGTAAGCAAAAAAGTCACGGAGACGTGTAGTGAATACAGAGGAAGGGATGTAACTTATTAATAATATTATTATAAATTATGATAATGTTAACTACGACACAATGAGGCTAAAAATTCTGAAAAAACTCAGGTACGTCTACATCTAAATGTACAAAATACCTTGCAAGCCACCATATAGGTATGTGGCAGGGGGCGAATTGACACCAAACATGCATTACATTAGAACATCTACATGAAACTACCTATGCTATTCATTGATATAATTGAAAAGGACATTTTGAATCTGTCAGTTCGGCAATCAATTTCTCTAATTTTATGGTTATGGTCCAATCTACCATAGTTAGTTGGAGTTCGAAAAATATTTTTAACGTCAACAATGAATATATCATCTTAGAATTCATTCAAGAGATTTCGTCTAAAAAGGTGTATGAAGGTATTGAGTGGAAGTAGAGGGAGTTAAAGGCCCGCTTGAAGAGTAATTTGATCAAGTCTCGGGTCGGACACGCCAAAACGTTATGGAAAATTGGGTCATAATATTCGGAAAAGAGAGGACGCAGAGATCGGGGAACACGGGTTATGGTCGAGGAATGACGGCGGTGTTATTGAGAGGATAATGTAGTCAAAGACATACTACGAGAAAGATTGAAGGCTCTACAATAATTCACTAAAATAATAGCATGAACAAGTAGTTACTTTCTGGCCTGCTCCCATACGTAGAAGACTCCAAGACTAAACGTAGAGCATAATTTGGGAGGCATTGCTTATGAGGAAGTTTTCCCCTTTGAATTTAAAGCTATTTTATATATTGCATAAAATAACTGTGCATGGGTAATATCACCACTCAGCGATTAATGAAACTATTGACACTTCTTCCAGAAGTGGCTTCAAATTTTGCGATCCTGTCTTATCCAAAGCATTAATTTTCTGCATCAAGTGGCAATTTTGAACAAGTATTGATGATTTCCGATATCATGAAAAGGTCCAACACATCAACCAACCCCCCACCATAAATGAATGACGAGTCACCGGTTACGGGAGACG
This sequence comes from Platycnemis pennipes, assembly GCA_933228895.1. Lineage (NCBI taxonomy): Eukaryota > Metazoa > Arthropoda > Insecta > Odonata > Platycnemididae > Platycnemis > Platycnemis pennipes. The sequence continues at coordinate 35,961,995 of OW121846.1, read as the reverse complement.
TGCCCACATGTCGGTTTTCGAAGGACGGGGAGGCATCTTATATCTATATTCCCACCCGTGCCTACTGTCGTGGAAAAAAGTCATGACACTCGAGTTTACAAGTCAATGAATGTTGTACGCGTAGTTCCACATGAAAACAAGTTATATCAAAAATTAGCAAATTTAATTCTGCGTTTAACTGTGGAAAGTGAAAATTTTTATTTTAACTTGTTAAAATTTTATTGTCTGCGAAACAAAAAAAGTGCCTGTTTTTTCACCGTTTTAAACGGAATGCTCACTTTAAAAATTCATAACTTTAAAAGTATACATTGGATCGTAACCAAACTTTAATACGACATAAAGGAACTTGTTTTTAACATATGTACAAAGTTTTAAGATAATCGAAGTTGAAATAAAATTGTTCTTGTAAATTTTGTGAAACAACTTTTTCTCAGTACTGCGTGGTCATATCGATACGAATCTTGTTCTGTCATGGAGCTTATGGTAATACAAGGCTAATCGGTTCTCCATATTTAGAATTTATTTAGTTGTTTATTTTGTGTGCGCTTACATTTAATTCGGTGTTTCCTCGAACAAGAGGTGTGAAGCGAACGAGAGGAAACGGACGCATGACCTTGGAAATCCGTGCGACGTTGCCGCGTTCGACACCATCCCCGCGTTCCATATGTAGAATCAATACATTTTTGTTGCATTGTAACTTAAACAGATGGGATTCTTATCTTTCGAAAGAAAGTACACCCCTTTCCGTCAACTTTTTAAGTTACAATGCAACAAATGGTGTCCGATGGCAACAGATGGTGTCGAACGCGGCAACGTCGCACGGATTTCCGAAGCCATGCGTCCATATCCTCCCGCTCGCTTCACACCTCTTGTTCGAGGAAACACCGAATTAAATGTAAGCGCACACAAAATAAACAACTAAATAAATTCTAAATATGGAGAACCGATTAGCCTTGTATTACCATAAGCTCCATGACAGAACAAGATTCGTATCGATATGACCACGCAGTACTGAGAAAAAGTTGTTTCACAAAATTTACAAGAACAATTTTATTTCAACTTCGATTATCTTAAAACTTTGTACATATGTTAAAAACAAGTTCCTTTATGTCGTATTAAAGTTTGGTTACGATCCAATGAATACTTTTAAAGTTATGAATTTTTAAAGTGAGCATTCCGTTCAAAACGGTGAAAAAACAGGCACTTTTTTTGTTTCGCAGACAATAAAATTTTAACAAGTTAAAATAAAAATTTTCACTTTCCACAGTTAAACGCAGAATTAAATTTGCTAATTTTTGATATAACTTGTTTTCATGTGGAACTACGCGTACAACATTCATTGACTTGTAAACTCGAGTGTCATGACTTTTTTCCACGACAGTAAGACGGAGCACGCACTACAGTGGAAGGGATAGTCTCTACGGCACGGAATTTATCATATATCTTCCTACGAAAATCTCTCAGCTTTAGCCAGTACTCAGACGCCGACGGAAACCAACCGGGTGTGAAACTAAGACTCAGCCAACAAACGAGAACCCCAAGTTTAAAAGTTCCAGTCGCGTGGCCACCTCGTTGTCAATATTAGTAGTAGTATAATTGGTTATTAGGTGCTTCGAGTCTTCTGATTATTTCGCACCCTCTAACTTCTTCCTTGCCTTGATTGTCAAGGCCTTGATTCTAAGACGACCACAATATCCATGCCTAAGGCGGGATTCGCAGCCGCGACCCTCGGTACGCCAGGCTGATACTTTCGTGACCAGGACATTGCGACCGGTGTCGTCATTCTTTCCCTTTAAAACTGATACTCGAATAATATAAGGTTTGAAATCAAAGAAAATTGCCGCTAAATAGTAAAAATGCGAAAATAAAAATGAATTTAGCTATCTGGAGAAAATAACTTTGCCATGAACGCTGTCACGATCTCAATCAAATAAACCCTATTTCCGGCTGTTGTAACCTGATCGGTAACGCAATGGCTGGACAACCCAAAGGTCACGGGTTCCAATCACGCTAGGACATGGCTGTTCTGCTTTGTCCTAAGATTAACATCTTAGGCTAGATAGTGCTATTTAAAATTAGCCGTTGGAGCACCTAAAAACCGAAGACTACTTGCAGTAAACCTGATTCCTCCGTGATTTACAATAAATATTAATTTTTCCTTTATTGACAGGTAAAACGGGTATATCAGGAAAACTGATACTTTCCTACCAATCGGAACAGGTAATAGGACTGATGTGAACTGGAGGCAAAACAAGGATCCAAATTGTCAATGGGTAGGAAGCTTCACATAACACCCTCCAAGCGACCCAGGTGGATTGCAAAAGTTTACAATGCGACAAAAATTATCCACTGGAAAAATCGTGCCGTCGGATGGACCTTTGTGAATCGAGGCCAAACCCTGACGGAGGAAAGGAATGAACTATCTATCTCTATACATTGATCCCACCTGTGGATGGGGTCTTTCCAAGAAGAATAACCCATTTCACTCACAGAAGTTGGGTGTACAGCAGTACATATGTAAATATTATTCGCTAAGTGTAAAAGTTATTCTCTACGGTTCAAAATGGCATTTTTCCCCCGTACTATAAGAGAACAGAATAGGCAGCATAGCAAAGGGATAGGTAGGTGAAATATTTTAGAGTATTCTGTAGTGCATGATGCATGTATTAACCCCTTAAATACTATATATACTAACAATCTAGTTGCATGAGACACTTTAGTTGCTTGTTTGCATGTTAGTAGTGCATGCTTGGTGATCTTCACCCCCTGCCACACACCCTCGCGGTGGCTTGCAGGGTATCATGTAGATGTAAGTGAAATACACTCTTAGCATTAAAAAAAAATAAACATCCCTTTTATTCACGCATCGAGGATCAAACAGTCGTTTTCATCAAAGGGGAGTAGTTTATTGCCCACGTATTAGGGAGCGTCTGACGATTACTTCAAATGCCCACTCATTACCAGGCGTTACCTTTCGCGGCAGCCAACCAGTTCCGTCGTGTCCGAAGGCGGCGGTCTCACGCACGGCAGAGCACTAATTGATAGCAGTGAAGCAGTAAAATGTAAGCACCAAAGGGAGGCGGCATTGCGCCGTATCGAGCTCGAAAGCTTCCTCGGAATTGCTGACAAAACATAATTAGCTTGTCCTTTCGCGCCTGAGTGATATTTTTCGTAGTGGATCGCAGATAAGGAAGTATAAGAGAGGGGACGTGTTTGTTTGCATTGTAAGCTACATAGATTTGGGGTCTCAACCCGAGAATCAAGCACCCCCGCTACCTCTTCGAAGAGCAGTGATTGAACGTGTGACGGGATTCGAGACACGGAACCTTTCAAACGCGAAAACGAAATATTCGACAGAGTTAGAGAGTCACCAGTGAGCACTTCCACTGCAAGCGAAATCATAACAAGGGTACTCATCAGGATTCATATTTCGACTTCCAGGGTTGACGGCAATACTTGAGTTCACTCATTTACTCTCATGCAAGGTTTTATACCGTTAGACTACCATCGAGCTCGTTAGCTAAGTAATTGCAATAAAACTCTGGGGCCTACATGGGTTAAACTCTCAAGATGGTCTAAAATATTTTATAGCAAGGAACTCTGAAGAAGAAAACCATGAGATCCAATGTTTTCTCAGTATAAGTACCGTTGTGGAAATGTTCTTCCAAAATTTACCACATATAATAACCAACCAACAGATTTACGTAGTTAATATAGCCCGTAGTTAATATAGCCCTTGTTGTTAACTACATCCAACGTTTATTAGCGGTAAATTTTACCATTTTTACAAAACCAGGCTAAGTAATAGGCATAGGCTTCGGTGTTGAGCGTTTCCATCAACGAAGTTACGGGAGCAAACTAACAAGAGCTTATTTCTATTGCTAATCGCAAGTTATAAACTGGATTATTTAGAGATGTAGACGCGATTTAAGGTGCCCCAACGTCTAAAGTTATATCGCATCATATAACCAATGATATTAGTCCTAAGACTAATAGACTAAACCCTGTCCTGGGCGGAATGTGAACCAGACATCTTCAGGATTATTTCCATCCCATGGAATGTAAATAACTGCAATACTTGCAATTTAAATCTCGGGATGACATGTATGAAACTCTCAAGGTGGTCTACAATATTTTATAGCAAAGAATTCTGAAGGAAGAAACCATACTGATGCGGAATAACAAGTATTGCTTGGGACTTTGGCAAGTCTTGAGGTTAGCAAATTAGGGGCTGGAATTACAGAAAATGCGACAAGGTAAGAAGGGAAATATTTGATTAATTAATGATTTGAGAAAATAAAATTGGCTATCGTCCCCATCAGATAACGGCTACAAGGCCATGTTTGATTCCTTGTAGGAAGAGAGATTATTTCGGTAGCACAACCTTCCTCAATTGAGTGACATGTAAGAGGGTCTCCAATATAAGTGGTCCAGTCGTCGGAATAGACATTACACTGTGGACTCCGTGGCGCATCTCGTTAACGGTGAGCTATAGCTGACGTCGGGTTTTCTTCGATCTTTCACCAATTTATAAAATACTCCTACCTCTACCCAATGAATTCACCTTTCCTCGATGGCTCAAATAATCTTAACTGCTTGCCGCCTTCTCCGATTAACTAACCTAAGGTCCATACAGAGTTTGTGGTTGCCTGTGGATCTCACACTTTTTCTTTTCACCAACACTTCATCAAATAAATCAAATAATCCTCACATTTTGGCATTAGATACTAGTGCCAGTATTTTCCTCGTATTGTGTTTCAAAATATGCGATACTGAATTTGGTATAATCCTTGCCCCGTCATTAAACAATTTATTACTTGTTCATCCAATGGTTTCGAAGTAAATGCTTAAGATTAGGCAAGTTCATAAAATCTAACGAGTAAATAGAAACAAGCCTGCTAAGTATCAAATTCACCAGTGTTACACAGTGACCATGGTTCAACGCATACATTTTGGAGCCAGCACAGCAGACATGTCTACAAATCATGTTATCACCATCATGGGTCAACAATGCTAGAATTGGTTTGACGCAGCCCTCCACTCGATTCTTCTTATCGGCCAACCTCTTCATATTGACGTAGCTCATCTCTTTTACATCCTTCACAACTTGCTCCACATATCTCATACGAGGCCTGCCTTTTCCATTCTTCCCGTTCACTTTTCCCTCGACGATTGTCTTCATCAGGCCATCGTGTCTCAAGATGTGGCCTATTAAGTTGTCCCGTCTCCTTTTTAGTGTTTTCAGTAGACATCTCTTCTCTCCCACTCTTCTTAACACTTCTTCGTTTGTCACTCGCTCGAGCCATTTTATCTTCATCATTCTTCGGTAGGACCACATTTCAAATGCTTCCAGCCTGGACTTCTCTGCTGCTGTTAATGTCCATGCTTCGCTGCCATATAGTAGAATGCTCCATATGTATGTTATAATGAAATGCTTCCTCACTTCAACGCTTGTATTTTCAGCTGTAAGTAGTATCTTCTGCTGGTAAAATGCCCTTTTCGCTTGGGCAATTCTACTGGAAATTTTTCATTTAATTCGTCCATCGCTGGTTACTCGGCTTCCGAGGTAACGGAGCTCTTCCACCTCCTCGAGTTTCTGTTTTCCTAGTTTAACATTGGTCCTGGATTCCTTTCCCCTATTGCATACTTCTCCCCATGAATATTCACTCCCGGAGACTTTTCTTTGACTTCTTGGATGCTTTCTCGATGTAGACATTGAATAATACGGGAGACAGTGCGCACCCTTGCCTCACTCCTTTCTTTATGCTTGCTTCTGTACTGCTGGGTCCTGATTTGATTATGGCCACCTGGTTTTTATACAAGCTGTGGATAACTCTTCGGTCCTTTGTTCTTCAATTGGTACTCCAATTTCTTTCAGAATGTTTAACATCATGTTCCAATCCACGTTGACAAATGCCTTTTCTAAATCTACAAATGCAACAAACGTCGGTAGATTCTTCTCAAATCTCTTCTCTATAAGTAGCCTGAGGGCCAAATCGCTTCTCTTGTGCCCTTTCAAAGAACTCCTCAGCTTTTCGTTCTATTCTTCTATAGATGACACCCGTCAATATCTTCGAGGCATTTCGTCAGGATTATGGTCCTAAAATGTTCACAGTACAAATCAAATTTCGATTTAAGATTTGACAACATTAAAATCCTATTCAACAATATATTATTAAAAAACAAAATATAACGGTTCCTCCGCGCATGTAACGTTCAGTATCAGAATGTAACACTGAAATGCTCACTTGTCTACCCAGGGCTGGGTGGTTTTCCGGTGCATCGGTTACGCGGTTCGGATTTTTTCAGAACCGGCAGGCCGGTTCAGATGAAGGAAAAAAAACGGTAAACTGGAGAATCGGTTCTGAACCGGTGCCTCGGGGAAGCTATTCAAAACGGGGGCACATCGGCATCGGTTCTGAACCGGTGCAGCGGGGAAGCGGTTCTAAACCGGCGCACCGGGGAAGAGGTTCTGAAACACCGATGATCGTTCGCTGCTCGGCTTTCACGCCGCCGCGCCGTCTCTGCTCGCAGCCAGGATGGTTGACGACCACGCCAGTGAACTTTCCTGTGCTATAAGTTGTCCGCCAGGCTGTCTTACAAATAATCGGCCACTAGAGTGCAGAGCGAGCACTCACCCGTGTAAAGCATTTAAAACACGTAACTCAAAAGGATGTATCGTTTTTTCATGTTATATAGTTTATTCGACGGCTACTACGAATGAGAAAGAGTTAATAATGCATTAGTGATTTTTCTTAAACCAACGCGGTTGGTTTTGGGAGACTTCGTGGAGGAAGGAGTATCATTTCAAGTTCCAATCTACCTCTGCCACACGCAAAAAGTGAGAGGATAATGCAACTGCTTACGTTAGCTTCAAAATTCGTGCCCGCAATGCATACATGATTGATAATTATCGTACGTATGATGCACCAAATGCAAACGAAATTTGAATATTTGGATGCATATTATTAATGTTAAATATTGTAAGCTCTTTCCAAGACTTATTTTATGCCAAAGGATGGTTGAGATATTTTTAAATGAATAGTATTTTAAATAATGGAAATTTAAGGAAAATACGGTTACCTAAGGCAAAATTTGATGCGACACCCTATGTCGCCAGAAATTTTAAGGTGTTTGCGGGCTGCCAATATTCAAGTTTCAACAAAGGCGTCATAGTCAGACCCTCGCCCCATAATCGCTGCCAAGATGAAAGATAAAGAGAATTTCGACTAAGAAAGGCAGATAAATATGAGCCACAGACGAAAGCAATCAGCCACTCCACACATCAACTCTCTGGAAGCACGTAAATCATACCTTAATGGGGAGATTTAGTCCGTATGCAGACACCAGTCGCTCTGCCTCTAGAGAGCTTTTCATTCACCAGACATGAGTTAGTAACTTAGCTCGACGCGTTTTGTTGTTACAACAGCATTATCATGAAGGGTGATCAAGGAACTTGATAATGTTGTTTTAACAACGAAACGCGTTGTGCTAAATGAATTAATATCTGTGGAAATTTCGCAATGTCTTCCTTCAGCAATAATGTTAATTTCATCGCCGTTACACTTACAGAAGGCAATTTATATGCACGCCCAGACCTTGCATAAAAACTATTGGCTCACGCAAACATTCTAACTTTTTACTGTTCAGTTTAGGAAAGCGTACCCGCGTTATTAAAAAGTATCCACTTTACGGAAAAAACACGTCTTAAAAAACATGTAAAATAAAATTTTGGCAAAAAACTTTTGGATGACAAAAAACGCGGTTCCGCGAGGAACCAAATTCTGTACAAAAACTGTTCAGAAAAAATGGTTAAGTAGAAAACACCGTTTAAGTAGAAAATGCTGGTTCAATAGAAAACTCCGATTAGGAGAAAACACCGGTTCAATAGAAAACATGGGTTCGATCTATTGAACCGGTGCACCGCCATCGCAAACTGTTTTTTTCAGAACGGGGAACCGGTTCAGTATTTCCTGCATCGCACAGCCCTGTGTCTACCGCTTAATTCGCGAAGTAGACGTTAATGTAAGTTTCATCAATCGCAAGCTCTTCCACGACTGAATATCACCGCTAAGGACCAAGAACCTCATTTCTTGCAATGATATATTACAATTATTTTGCGGTGGATTTGTCGAAAAAACGACCGTTAAAGTTACTAAGGAATGCTTTTTATCCGATCCATATAACCGTAGTTGCTTCTCATCCGGACTGGACCTTATATTCACACATACTTCTTTTCTCAAACCTTGACCAAACAATCACTCGATGTTATCTCATCAACGGGAATCCGTGGGAAACAAAAAACAACTAATTACACATTATTTCCTTGGATCTGGCAATGACAAAAACATTCACTATCTGCGTAAGCTGTGACCGAAGCTCCAGAATCGACACATGTATAAGCAACGGATTGAAAGATAATTAGTTATTTCCTAAACAGTTCCCCCAACTCTCGCCTTACTCCATCATGACTAAAATGTTATTCATCCCTAATGTCTGCAGATGTTTCAACTGAAAATGAGAGAACACGAAATTTCAAGGGCTACCATTAACTTTTCGTGTCAACCGATTTTCATGTTAAAGACTTCGGAAAAAAACTCGTTTCCGATAGCGTGTAGGTAGCACTGTATTCTAATGGCTGCTCAGCGGTAAATAATTGCTGGAGAGAGAACGCCCTCTTTATTGAGAGAACAATTCAGCGGTAACACGCTCACGACGAGTTAATGATAGCGTTGCTACGTCCTCATGAGCATGAGCAATACATACCATTTCGCTTATTTAAGATGCGTCTTGAGTCGATTTTGGCAGAACGTGTAGCCAACATTTTCGAGCAGAGGGCATCCTCAAAAATAATAAAATACGCTTGGCTACAAATATAAAAAAGCAGAAAATCGATGAAGGACCACGATTGGTACTTTCACGTATATAGCACATTTTAAGGAGAGGCAATTTAGTCGAGGTATGGGATTATCTGAAGAAAGCGAGGTTCATGAAATTTACGGAGTAATCTCTTTCCGGTGGAAAATTCGTAATTTTTCGAAATGAATATCGTAAGAAAGTGAAATATAGTCAAAGATGCCATAGATCTGCATCCCATTGATCAAATACAAACTACAAATATTCTCAAAAAATGAAGCTGAATCAACGCGTGTCGTGCGAGGAATAGACTTTCAATTAGGATTAGTTGCATCAACCCACAAAATTAAAATCACCAACGATAGCGTCAACACTTAGTCGCAAATGTATTTAAACAACATTCCTGAACATTCAAATGTATCCATTTGTTCACATATGTTTACATAAATACATGCATTTCGTCAAATAGTCTCTTCAAATTAAAAGCAATAATTGTTTGTCCACCGGGTTTGGTACCTAAAGAATCCGTCAAAATATTTTCCGCGCATGGGCCTTAAATACGTTCATGATGAACGAATGTGGCTAAATTGCTAATAATCTGAAGTTTATAAGAATAAAAATAACAAGGACTTGTATGACCGGTTGGCCAGAAGAGCTTGTATGACCGGTCTATTCAAAAAGCAACTTTTGTGCTTCATATTTCATTTCGAAACATTTCACGCACCACAAAAGACTTCACTTCGCTTTTCTGACTAGAAAAAGATAAGCATCGTAACAAATGCTATCCATGAAAGGGTTTTATAGACAGATAGAGGACAGGCAAGGTAACCTACACGCCACCTTGCGAGCTTCCGCAAAGCCGCATCGATCACCAGCAGTGAAAATGAAGTTTCCATGAAAAAACCTTGGAATAAACCTATGAAAAGGGATAAGATATTTTTTAAAATATTGAAATTAGTTTTATTCATAGATTGAGCGTAGAAAATTTAAATTTTTTCAATTGCAACAGTTATCTTTTTATTAATTGCTTTCGAAATTACCAAATACATGACAGGGGAGCAAAATATATCAGCCGTGTCAGCCTAAGCATTGAGCCAATGGAATTTATCAAGCAGATTATATGCAACCACCTTGTCTCCAAAGTTTACCAAACGAGCCCTTCCCCTAAGTGACACTTTCTGTATCTTCCTGTTCTCTGTACTTTATTCCCTCCCGAATAAATCTTTCTTAATTGGATACTAAACGCTCGATTATATCACAAATGAGACCTTTTTCATTATCAATCACCAACCCTAAGATTGGTTTGACACAGCTCTCCACTCAATTCTCCACGGTAAGGGAGCATTGTTAATTTTTCAAGGGGGAAAAGGTCAAATAATGTTACTCCATTACATCAGTCCTAATATATATATTAGAATGACACATACTGCATGGTAATCACAGTCACTGATGGAAACATATGCTTAATGACACTACGATAAGGAGCCAAAAGTTAAAGTAGTAAAAGAGGCCATTGGATAATGAATAGATTTAAATTACCCGTGATAAGGTGAAAGACCTGGACTGATTCTGTAATGGCCTCCATTAGAGTTCACATATTCTGGGAACCGATTGCTGCTTCCGTAGAAAACTCACATCTTTGGAAGAGCTGGAACTACATTCGACATTGATATTACTTTGATACGCACCCACCAATTATAATTAGCATGCCATTTTATACCATACTCGCAAACGCAGACGCGTCGCTAAACAGGATACCGAAAAAATACCAAGCTAGAAGCCAACTGGTATAGCTGCGTAACTCCTCACCTCTATCATTTACCGTCATTTTCCTCAGTTTAATAGTTCCTTTCATGCCTGGTAGCCATCTTCTTTAAACTCTTCCTCGATTCAAAGCACCTAAAGCTAAGAGATTCATGTGAGACGAATTTTCAATTAACGAACAGCATTCAAGGAGCTCTTCCCCTTCACAAAACGGGGATTTTATGCGCCAGCAATTAAGCACCGTTTTCATCCATATTCGGGGTTTTAAAAGCAAGTACAATATTTCATCCGCGTTTTCCTCAAGGAAATTGGAATACCAAATTATCCACTGAGTTCACGCTTCAAACGGTCAATTGGATACACCCGATTCAAAATTTACCTAAGCATAATTGGATAATCTGCGTGGGTAGTCATCATGTGAAATGCGTGATTTCTGAAACAGGGCGCCCATTTGGATGGGCACTCTGGGTGGAAAATGAGTGAACGGTATTTTTTTCGAGCAAGTAAAAGAACGGAGAGACGAAAGATTGTAGATTCATTACCTAATTTCCAGCACACAGCACAAATAAGGAGCTGGAGTAACCCACCCACAGGCAAGCATGGCAACCAATCCCATATATGGGACCAACCAACATGTCATTTGCTCCAAAGCAAACTGCACTAAGTCCAATGAGTAGGAATAGCAGCAATATCATTTTACAAAGTGCTGACCTTTACCTTCGTGTCATGCACTTACGTAAAAATCTTATCGATTCGAGCAGTGACCAATAATTTTTTGACGAAACAATGTAATATTCCGTTTACTCTGTATCAGCAATATCCTAAAACCTTTCTAAGGTCTTGATCTCACAAATGCCTATATTGCACACACACACACTATCTATTTTATTTTAAGGCAACCGGTCAACCATCTTAGACTGACTGTTGCAACAATATGTGAGCTTCTGGCGGTATTTAAAGAAGGAACATTCAATTGAAATTACGAGGAGGTAAACTGAGAACACTTATAAATGACAAACAGCAATAACTTGCTGCTCGAGAGCAAAAACACCTTTACCCATCAGAAGGTGTCCGTGAAAACCGAGGGCAGGTTTGGGGAATGGTTATTATATTCCATCCACTACAGGTCTTGCGTCTCAAATATCACAACGACTAAGCCAATGAATGTTAATGCCATGACCAAACGGATCGAACAGGAAGGAACAGAACTAGATAGTGTGCAGCGTAGAGCAGCTAGGTTCGTCAAAAGGTGTTACGATAGGTTGAGTAGTGTATCAGAATTAATAAAAGAATAAGGGTGGGAATCATTATCAGAGCGTAGGTTAAAGTACAGATTAAATCTATTGAAGAAATTTCAATCGGATAGCTTTACTGAAGATGTTAGGCACATATTAAAAACACCAGCGTATTATGCTAGATTCGACCAGATAAATAAGATTAGAGAGATAGATTGTCGTACAGATAGATTCAAAATGGCATTTTTCCCCCGTACTATAAGAGAACAGAATAGGCAGCATAGGAAAGGGATAGGTAGGGGAAATATTTTAGAGTATACTGTGGTGCATGATGCATGTATTAACCCCTCAAATACTATAGATACTAACAATCTAGTTGCATGAGACCCTTTAGTTGCTTGCTTGCATGTTAGTAGTGCATGCTTGGTGATCTTCACCCCCTGCCACACACCCTCGCGGTGGCTTGCAGGGTATCGTGTAGATGTAGATGTAGATGTTTAAACTAAAGGCCCAGAATAAGGCGGTTCGCGTCATAAATGCATCAGGAATAACCCAACCTACTTCGTTTGCACACACATGAAAAGTTAAACGACGATAGAGAAAGACAGTCGCCTTGGTCATACAAAAACCACATTACGGGTGACGGATGGAGTCTCATCACCAAAACGTGCCGCTAAGAATAAAGAAGACTGATGCTAGCAAAAATCAATCACCAAGTTTTAATTTTACATCCGCCAAGTGAGTGTATAGAGTCAAAATTGTACAATAAAAATCCAGTCAGTGACGTATGCCAATACTGCGAAAGAATGAATGCATACATAACGGCGACGGTAGTCAGGCCGGTAACGTGCTGGCCTGACAACGGAAAGGTCGTGCGTTCGATTCCCACCTCATTGAAGGAGAGAGAACAGAACATAGGCATTTAAGCATATTTTTGACGCAAATAAGCATTGGAGGTAAGTGAAGAAGTTGCTAACAAAGAGGTCGTCATATACGCCCGCGATATGTCTGTAAACACACAAATAGGTTATTTTAGCCGATGGGGAATTTGGCTAAGTTCCAAAACCTAGTCTAAGAGGAAAGATGTTGGGGTATTATTTAAATTATTTTTAGGTTTATGCGCTGAAAAGAATGGAGTTAAATTGCGGAAACAGAATGCTGATCCGCAATGATCAGCATAAAAAGAGCCAGTATTTACGTTATCCTATGTACCCACTTCTCTGTGAGAAAAATAGCATGATCAAATCTGCGAGTGCCTCTTTGATACACTACATATTATTTCGCCGGCTCGGTCAGTCTTGTATGTACAAAAAACTTTAAAAATTGCGCGGGTCCAAATTAGGACAACAACCTGGGCTACATGAGATACTTTTTAAATTAACAACTTCTCAAACTAGTAAACGAATTCAGTGAAACGAGGACGGCACTATAGAAGAGTAGAAGTACTATACAAATAAAACATCGGTGAAAAAATTCCTCAGCAGCAGCAATTATCGGAGAGTCTTCATAACATCAGGTCAAAAAATAATTCTCTTGATCTGAAGAAGAGATCCCGGCGAAACTGTTGTCCGAGGAACATGGACCAATGCGACATATGCCCCGGAAAAAGTCAACTTCAACATTTAATCTTTACAAGGGGAAAACATTGTTAAGTATACCTGGATCGATGCAATGGAAAGGAGAAGAACGGGGGTTACGCAGATATTTTTAAGACGCATGTCAAAAGAAGGAGTAAAAATAAAAGTACTTGGTTAATTCCACAATTTATTAGGAATGACTCTACCGGTTTCAACCTTGACAGGCCATCATCAGGAGGAGAAGGAACCATGGCGGGGGAAAAGGATAGAGGGAATTCGATAGTGGTGGTTAAATAGATGGAGGGAAATGGTAGTTAAGTGACACTTGAATCCTGAGATAGAGAGGAGAATGTTTAGTAAGAGGGAAGAGGGATGAAGAGAAAATTAAACAGCAGGAGACAAGGTATACCTAAAAGGCAAGAAGTTTGAAACTGCTAGTGGCAGGAGTTACTGAGGATGTACGGACTGGGGAGAGTGATCACAGAGTCGATCAAGTAGAACTATCAAACAATTTTATTTCTGGTAGAGTACTTGTGAGAACGACTGAATGATAACCGATCAATCATTTGATTTTATACATTTAAATAGTGTAGTTCTGACTACTATATTAATACTATTCCTTTTTTATGCATGATATGTAGCGCATGTTTGGTGAGCAATCACCCCCTGCCACACACCCTTGTGGTGGTTTGCAGGGTATTATGTAGATGTAGATGTAGATTTATGTTCCTATAGGATGGGCATATTTCACGGAATCAAAAAATAATCCATGCATTAATATGCATTAATCTACATCTACTGCGTACCACTACACCTGTATCTACTGAGTTAATGCTCAAAATTCAGGGAGAAAAATAATAAAATATTCGGTAAGGTGCATAAAGATTACTATGGGGAAAATGGATTCTCATACGTGTGTAGAATAATTCTATCCACAAATCATTTTCCATCATGAGAAATGATTAGCTTAAATAGGATATTTTGGCATAAAATGAGCGATACAATGACAACAACGTAGACCGATTGAAATACCAGAAAGCTTGAAGGTAAATATTCTTACAACGCATAACGTAGCGTAGCATAAATTCTTGCGTCAACAGGCTTCACGATACCACTCGATGTTTTAAACTTGTCGAAATCGGCAGGTGAGATTGAGAACATGAGTTTTGAAAGTCCAAAATTAATCAGTAGAAAAGTAATTCTTAATTAGGAAGACTGTAGCCCTTTTATGTTCAACACACTCTTTTGCTCCATGCACTCTTTTAATTCCAAATACGTATCCATCCATATAGAGTTTATTTACAACACAACGGTAAATCGGAGTAAAACATTCAACTAAATAATAAAATTATCACAATAACTCGCGCCACTCGGAATCACATATGGTCCTGTAATATGGACAATACAAATGTCAAATGAGACCAAAGATAAAATAATTAGATATATAGCAACCTAATTTAAGATACAAACGCACGCGTTTCGAGCTTTCATCATTGCCAAGAGTATGACTCATTGTGGAATTGGCATGGCTGGCTGTGTTATGTGAAGTAATTGCATTGCTCTCACTTTGGTTGCACCGAAGTGCAACAAAGACATTTTATAATTGAAAAAAATGCAAGGCACCTATTCTAACTTTAGAGACGATGAAATATTTGTGAAGTCTGAGATTCCGGAATGACACTTCCGTACAGCAAGTGCATAATCATCAACAGGAATCTGAGGACTGGTTTCCTGCGGCTCTTACCCCTATTATCTTCTCTGCCAGCATTTCATTTTTATTGCTCCTCTCCTTCATGTCTTTCCTCACTCTCATGCATTTCATTCTCGGTCTTACTCAGTAGTTTTTCCCTTCTTCTCCACTCCTATTGTCTTCACGCTAGCGTTGTGCCGTTTGTCCCATGAGTACGTGATTCTTATGTTATCTTCCTTTCAGTGGTTGACTTCAGGCATCTCTAGCCATTCTATTCTTAGGCTTCGTTGACTAGCCATTCCACCTTTCAGTATTATTCTAATTCATTTCCCGTTCTAAACATGCCCACATTTTTACGCTTCTCTCCTGCAACTTTCCACCACTGGATCTCGCTGACATCTTTACCGCTGAGCTTCTCATGTCATAGAACCCTTGCTCAAAATAGTTGCAATATTGTGCTTACATCACAGCAAATTTCAGTATTTGAAATTTCATCCTGAACTTGTCCACGTTGAAAGGAATTTTGACGCAAAAAAAATTGTTACCACGTCTTATATCAGGTGCCATTATTTGGCTAATTTCGAATGACTTCCCATAATTTTTGGACTTTACTCCACCACCAAACGTCATTACACCGGCATAAAAATCTACCACCTACTCAGATACATGTGTGAAAAATCCAGGCTAATTCATTATGATAACTTATAACCAATATATGATGTTTACAGATTTCGATTCAAACGACCATACTAAAGGTCGGCTGAATGAAAAAATACTGGAATTGGCCAAGCTACATTTATTAATAAAAATATTTACCATACATGAAAAGAGTACTTCGAAATTCGCCATAAAAAAGTTTATTTCATTAGACCCAAATGATGACGGGCTCCGTCGAAACCTAGGCCACATTTAATAAACATTTTTATGTGGAATTACAAAGCCAATCTTTATATTTATAATGTTAAGCAAATTCCACGAAATCACGCCTCATACTACGGAAAAATATTTATCCTCAAAATTATACTCAAAACAAATTACAATGAGAATAATTGAAACAAAGATAAGTAAACTGAGACTAGATACGTGACATAACATTAACAGAATAAGATAACAGTTTGTTGTTTACTCTCAACCTGTCGTGTATACAGATTATAGAAAGTATTAACCATAGTATTATAAAAAAATACATCTGGATTTTCTGCATCAAATAACAATTTTTACTCTTTTTAAAAATAATGTTAAACTAATTGTACCTCTTATATTATCTGACAATCTAAGAAATAGTTTTGGCCCTATGAAGATAAATGAACGTTTGAACAGGGACAAATTGGACTTGGGCAAAATATACATTGTTGCAGATCTTAGTTGGTTTTTGGTTCTTCCTTAGGTGTGTCATCATGGTATTCTACCAACGTTGATGGGTTTGTGGGTGCCTCCGTCGTCTATTGGTAGGACACATGCAGGTCGTCTGGCCTACCTTTCTAACTAATGATCGTTTCTTAAATTGAATTCCACTTAAAATGTATATTACTTATCTTCCGCCGTGATGATGAAATGCTGAATGAAACCAGTTATATTCCTCCATCTTCCCAGAACTCCTTACTAGACATTCTTCCCTATATCACTCCCTTCAAAATTGCATTACATACTTCTCGAAGCCTTCTCCACCGACGCCCGGACGCCCGACTGTAGAATAACTGGAATCTTCGAAGAGAGAGAGATTCTCGCCACTGCACCCTCATTTTTGCCGGTGAGTCACCGCGGCTGGAACCGATGGCGAAGGCGGGATGCTCCGGATTGTTGGTGACTCATCCAGCAGCAAATGCGATCTGACAATGAGTCGCGCGGCGATCGTCTGCAGTGCGGGCGGGCGGGCGGAGCAGCGGATCCTGCGGGGAGCAGCAAGATGTGGCTCATCCTCTACACACCCGACAGCAACCCTTACCCGCACCCCTTCCACACACACTCTTAGTCACATGACGGTCGATCAGACGAAGATGTGCGAGGTAGCGGACAGCTTTCCCATCTCGTTCGCGAGGGCTACGCTGGACGATTCCGCGACCACCCTCCAACTACGCGCGGCTGCGAAGCCCTCGAAATCATCGCAGTGAGCTTGATCGACCAACCGGAAATGCATGAATCAGACTGGCTGCTGAATTAACAGCACAAAAGTTCGGAAATCACTCAGTGAACAAATCCCCGAGTTCCACTTCCAGATTCCTGGGGTAAACACATTCGTGAAATAACGGGTCAAGCGAATCGCAAACTGGGTTTCATTAAAAGAGTATTGGGTAAATGTGACGATCATGTACGGGAAATCAGCTACTTTTCCCTTGTTAGACCTCATTTGGAATATGCTGCCAGTGTATGGGATCCCTACGAAATCGGTCTAAGTAATGAACTTGAACGTGTGCAGCGAAGATCGGCAAGATTTGTAAAGGGACGATACGATAATAATATTAGCGTAACCAGTCTATTAAATGAATTGAAATGGGAATCATTGTCAGATCGCAGGTTGAAATTTAGACTTAATCTCTTCCACAAATTCCAAGGCAATATTTTCAGTGATGATGTTAAAAATATTTTACGAACCTCAACATACTATGGCAGACTGGACCATAATCATAAAGTTAGAGAAATTTATTGTCGAACTGACCGATTCAAAATGTCCTTTTTCCGTCGCACAATAAGAGATACGAATAACGGTAAATATGTCCTATCGGAGAGTAGCAATGAATAGCATTGGTAGCTGCATGTTGGTATGAGTACTTAAAGCTAACCCTACTAACAGAATGTTTTTGCATGCTTGCTTTGCAATTTCTATCTTTTTTAAATAGTGTAGTTCTGACTACTATATTAATACTATTCCTTTTTTATGCATGATATGTAGTGCATGTTTGGTGAGCAATCACCCCCTGCCACACACCCTTGTGGTGGCTTGCAGGGTATTATGTAGATGTAGATGTAGATTCAAGTTGCATGAGACAATATAGTTGCTAGTTTGCATGTTAGTAGTGCATGCTTGGTGATCTTCACCCCCTGCCACACACCCTCTCGGTGGCTTGCAGGGTATCGTGTAGATGTAGATGTAGATAGTCGCTTTCTGTTAACAAAATGCCCGAAATAACAATCTAATGTCACGGAATACAGCACCAGTTAAATAGCATCAGAAAAAACAAATGACCAGATCCCGGTCGAATTCCTTCTAGGGTATATAGAGCATTAACTTCTGAAATAGCCCACTACCTAGATATAATATTCAATAAAACGCTAAAGAATCACACTTTACCGAGGGATTGGAAAGATGCTAACATTACACCTATTTTTAAGAGCAGTGATAGGGTAGAACCTAGGAACTAAAGACTCATTTCACTCACATCAATCTCCTGTAAAGTATGTAGTCAGTTCGATATTGGGCATTTGGATAGCAAGGGATCACTAATAAACAGCCAACGTGGGTTCCGGAAAGGTAGATTATTCGAGACACAATTATCTTTATTCGTACACGCTATTTTAGTCTACGGCGGAAACAGTACTGAGATGCCATGTTCTTCCATTTTAAAAAGGCAGTCGATAAAGTTCCTCATAATAAATTAATCTTGAAGTTAGAGATACTGGGCATTAATAAAGACGTTAAATTTAGGAAAAAATAATTCGTAAATGGGCGAGAGCAGAGAAATGCATGGAATCATGCATGGAATCATGCCCAACACCATCAAAGTCACATCAGAAGTTCCCCAGGGTAGGGTAATATTTTCTTCTATTTTCTTTATTCGTTAACAATTTGGGTACCGTAGTTAACTTCTGCAGGTGATTCCGTAATGTCCAGAGGTATATTAAAAGAATAAAATAGGGAATCACTTATCAAGGATTTAGATGCAATTCAAGAACGGTGGGACAAATGGCATTTAGAAATTAACCTTAAAAAGTGTTAGGCTATTAATTTTTGTAAGAGGATAATTCGATAGAGAGACCCAATAAAATTAGTAATTAGTAAAACAACAATTGAAAGTGTTGAATGCATACGGCATACGGTGTAACAATCACTAAATATTTATCGAGGGGAAGACATCCAGGAAATATGCGGCCAAACCAAGAGAAAGCTAGGATTTATTAAAAGTGTACTCGAGAAGTGTGACGAGATGAAAAAGAAAAAGGTTGCTTTTCGCTACTAAAGCCCCACTGCGAATATGCAGTCAGTACCTATATGGGATTCAAATGATATAGGTTTGATCAGAGAATTAAGGAGTATGCTGCGTAGAGGAGCTAGGTTTGTTAAAAGGTATTACGATATGTTTAGTAGTCTATCAGAATTAATGAAAGATTTAGGTTTGGAATCATTATCTGAGCGTAAGTTAAGTTACAGATTAAATCTCCTGCAGATATTTAAAACGGACAGTTTTACTGAAGATTTTAGGTATACATTAAAAACCCCAGCGTATTATGCTAGATTTGACCGCGTAAATAAGATTGGAGAATTAGATTCCCGCACCGATATATTCAAAATGTCATTTTTCCCGCGTACTACATGAGAACACATTAGGCAGCGTAGCAAAAGGGTTGGTAGGAAATATTGTCAGAATAGTATGTACTGCATGATGCATGTATTAACATTACTAACTCATGTATGATAGGTAAATACAGATATATATATATATTTTATTTATTTATATAAGTGCCATTATAACCAATAATCTCTTTATTACAATTTAGATAATAACTCAATGAAACAACTTCGGCCGTCACATTGTGGAATTTTTCCATGATTGTAAATAAAAATAAACTTTGTAATTTTCCACACGTTTCTTAATAACCAACCGGTTTCAACGTCAGTACGTGTCATCTTCAGGGAGAGTCCCTGAAGATGACACGTCAGTGTTGAAACCGGTTGGTTATTAAAAAACGTGTGGAAAATTACAAAGTTGATTTTTATATTCAATCATGGAGAATAACTATCTAGCTGGATGTGACCCTATTATCTAACAGTTTCCATGTAGTATTCCAGTTGTATGCTAATAAAGCATGTTTGCTGACATTCACCCTCTGCCACACACCGTTGCCGTGGCTTGCAGGGTTATGCGTAGATGTGGATGAGATGGCGATCATAGGATAAAATATTATCGTTTTGCAGGCATATTATGCGTGAAGGGTATACATATACGCGCGATAGGATAAGACGATTTCAGTTTTAACTAACCCAACCAAAATATGCCATTCAACCGTTTTGCAGAACGTATCAAAATAGACCTTTTTAGACCGGTTCAAATAGCCAACTTTAGACCCAGCACTTCAGCGGTCAGTAACCCAGCACTCATGCCACTGAACTAACACGAAATCTTTTGGCACTAAACACAATAGTTATGTATATACATGCATACATTGATACATTTTTTACGCGTACGCGAACATTGTCACTTTAGAAACGATAAATGCATTGCCATCGATTCCAGTTGAATAGTTTTATTTGCTTCAATACCCAGTTGAAAAGGGACCGAAGAAGCTCTTACCACTCCCATCTCTTAGGAAACAGAGGGCAGAGGTAAAAAAGACGATGATAACAAAACTTTGAGAGCCGCTTACAACTCAGTCGTGAATCTGTGAAAATCTATACTTACATCATGATGGCAATGCGCTTTACCGTTTTGTCTGAATGCTTTTCGTGCCAATTGCGAATCGCGATCAGGTGAATTAATCGCCGTTGAAGTCTCATCGTGCGTCGGCGTTAATGGGTTATTTTTATGAGCGGCGACTCCAAGCAGAGTATGAAACTGTAAACATGTATATAAAGGAAGTGAAAATATTAACTCATGTGTGTCACAATTTCTTGTAAATAGAAATTCACACATTTAAAAAACTGATTCTCCTCGTCTCAACGCATATCATATTCACGAAAGAAGTCTCTCAATACGGCCATATAAGAATTTTCATGCAAATGAGATGAAAGTTGGATTTCTGGTCAACGTATCGGGTTAGCTCGCTAATGGGAAGTGGAAATAATAGGCTAAAAGATTTGGAATGGGCATGGTAAAAGTCTCTTGGAAACTATGTAGATGATGGATGCAACACGATCTAAGACACCGGTAGGAACATGTCTCGGGGCTCCGTAGAGAGTGAGCGGAGGCGAGAAATTACGAAGGAATCTAAAATTTGTTGCCAGAAAACCAAATTTTCATCATGCTTAGCAAGTTGTGAAGGATAAATGAGAAAAATTAGGTTTACATGAAGAGGTTGGCCGATAGAAGAATCGAGTGGAGAGCTGCGTCAAACCAATCCTAGGATTGTTGACCGATGATGATGATGATATTCACGATAAATAGGAGTGAACAATGAAGATAAAGGTTTACTGCCTAAGACTTTAACGAGCGTTCAAAAATATCTGCCTGGAAATGGCATGTCAAGTAAAACCATGATCAAGACCACATGATGTAAAAAAACAGATTGATGTAAACTTTTATTTAATAAAATTACATTCCCGGATTACATGTAGTAGGTACGCGTAAATATACCAATATAGGAACCCTTTTTTTCAAGCCTACGCCGAAGCTATTAAAACGTTCACATTAGGTGACGATGACAGTTTTATCTTCCTATGCTTGTAAGAATATTTTATGATCACTTCGCAAATATTTGATTATTAATTAAATTGGCTCCAATAAGACATTCTAGCCAATATTTTAATGTCAGAAGCTGTAAAAGCGAAGAAGGTGCTTTGATGATGGCAAATAGATTCATTGCTGAGAAATGCTATTTGACATCTGCACGGAATTTCGTTCACTTTCTATGCGCCAGTCCATCTTCTTGAGGCACAGTAATTCGATTTGAAGGCTATTAGATTCTTTATCGGAGGTATAAATGACTTGCATAACATTTAAGATGATATATGACACCTAATACCCATGAGACCACTTCCCTAAATTAACTAATGGTTTCAGGCCACGATATTTATGCAAGACTAGAATCATATTTACCCCATGAAGTCCGCCCTGGTAAAATACGGTCCTATTCGAGGCGATGATGACACATATACTTCCACGATGAATCCGATACTTGAAGCAAATGTCATCTCGGCGGCGAGGATCGCGGCGGGGGGGATGACCGATGGGAACACGGATTTGGCGGGAAAGAAGAAGACGCGGAGACGAGAAGGGCCTGCCGCTGCCGCAAGGAGGCTGGGGGATCGTTTTGGCGCGAAGGTGGCAAGTGTGGGAGGAGACCCTCAACGGCTCCACTCCGCCAACTTTGAGCGGGAACACGAAAAAAAAATCACCAACGATCTGAAACCTACCCTCTCGGAAACGGGCGAGATTGAAATATTAAAAGGCGATAAAAGAAAAGGCGTAGAAATAACGAAAAGAGCCCACCCACCCCCTCCCCTTCCGCTCCGCTCGTGAATTGGGGGCGCCCCTAAGGCCCCGAGCGAACAACTCCTGCCCGGGGCTGACCGGCCCCGCCTTCCATTCCCCGATGGCGTCCCTCCCCCTCCGATGAGCAGCGGGGCCGGGGTGCTACCCAGCGAGGGTAGCTACCCTCCTCCTCCCCCAAAGGCCTCCGACGCCCGCCCGCCTCGCTCCCGCCCTCTCCAACCCTCCCGCCCTCTCCAACCCCCCCCCCCCCCCACCCTCCCGCCCGTCTTCCAAGGAGCGAGCGCGCTTGCGAGCGTTTTCTTCCCCGAGCACCTGCCTCCTTTTCCCACGGCCTTGCCGCCTCGCTCCTCTGCCAACCACCCCACCTCAAGTCCCATCCAACAGTCCTCCTTGCAGGAAATCTCTCCGCTGCCCTCCTCCCCCCCCCCTCCCAACCGAGCTCCCCCGACTCCGGGGGTAATTTAAGTCTTGCGCACGTTGATGGGGGCGTCACAAGGCGTCCCGGGCGGCGATTGGACGGAATCTGCCGGCCAAGTGGCGCCGCGTTACTTTCTCGTTTTGCAATTACGTTTGTTTTTTCGTCGTCCGCTAGTTTCCATTTCTTCCGCTGCCCTTCCCCTCCCCCCCCCAGCCGAGGCAGAGATGCGTGGCCCCGATAATGAACTGCCGTCGACCGTTCTGGCTGGACGGCGAGGGGAGGGGGAGTGTATCGGAGGTGTATTCCCCGCGACCGTGGCAGGGGAAGATGCAAAAAGGCGCATTTGCACACTCCCTTCCTCTCCGGAGGCGAAACGGAAGGGGGGCGTTTCATATTCGCCCCTATTTATTTCTTCCCCCGGCAATCATCCTCCTCGAATGCAGAAAAACCGCGCCGGGGCGCTAATAAACCACAAAAATATATCGCTCGCGAAAAAGATCGGCTGCGGAAACGTTGAGGCTTAAATTTCACCGAGCCCCGTGAGCATTATCACTAATAATAAATTACTTACGCCGTTTGGATGCTCCGCTCGTTTCTTGCGCACTGCACTTAAGGCGATGCAGAAAATGCATCCATTACGGAAATGGCGCTTTTCCAAAAAATTAATGACTGGTCCTCTGCTCCGACCGGGCCACTCAGAAGATTTTTTTAAATTTTACTGCCCCGCCAAAATTTTCAAGTGCAAAAAAGGTCTTAATTTTACTGAGCTATATATCAATGATGTTCCCTCAAAATAAGTTTTCATGAGCAAAGCTCGGCCTATTTTACGCCAGTTTTTTGGGGCCTGCTATTGCAACGTCATTAATTATCGCGGAATACAGCTAATATATAATAATACGCAGAACACGCCATTTTTTCAGGACTTGGTATATTAAAGTCATTAATTATCGCGGAATATTGCTTTCTGAAATATCTAGGTAAATGGTCCTTATTTTTAACTACAACCTGCCCTCTAAGGGACAAAATTACTGTTTTTCTACAGTTCAGTCTAACAGTTAGGGTTGGCATTGATGGCGCATAACTTTTAGTTACATTTTCTGGCTAGGAAAAATTGAAAGGAAAAGGCATTTCAATTCGAAAAAAAAACATTCACACACACGGTAATACCTGGTCCTATCGGGGCATTGCCACCATGAAGAAAGGGACACTTGGCGTTGACACATGCCATGCCTCTTTGGCTTGGTAACCCTTCCGGAATTTTGCAATCACCTGATACAACGTCGCCCAGTCGGTCGCGAGACCCGCGCCGCCCTAAAGGCACTGGGCGGACCCGAAGTCGGAGAACGCAGCCGACGAAAAGGCGACAAAAATTTTCACGCTTCATTGTACACTTAGCACAAAAGGAATCACCGAGATTATAGGATGCATAATGGGGAGGAGGGTGGGTCGAGGGCGTGAGTGGGCCGCGTGCACCTGCTTAATGTTCTCACGGTCATCAGCCCGTGCGCTCCCTTGCTCGCCCTGCCCCCAGGAAAGACGGCTAATTTGTTGAGAGAGGGGCCCCAAGATTTTTTTAAACGAGGGGAAATGAGTCGTTCCCGGGGAGAGGAGAACCGTCTCGCTTCGGAACGAGGGAAGCGGGCATAAGCATTTCCATACGTCGGCGGGGGTGGGGGGAGGGGGTCGCTCGGGATCACGGAATAAAAAATTCCGACGCCGGGTAAGCTTGAAAAGCGTGTCTCATTCGTCTTCGGGGAGGGATTAGCGCAGCAATGTTTAGCTCAGCGAAGGAAATCCAATCCTCTCCGAGTCAACAAAGCGCTCGCGGAGAATGAAAAGGTGAGGGGAAAACCAGGCATCAAAATAATCCCTCCGAGTGTGGGGAAAAAATTAAAACATGCAACAGGTGACACCGCAGCGGGCGCTGGTTATGCATACACAAAAAAATTGCACTAATGGAATTCAATAGTGAATCAATGAAAGATCTCATTCAAGCGCAGCGTGAATAAAGGTAAATGTGGTGGTACTGTATATATATAAAATAGGTTCTCTCGCTAGCACTGTCTACGTGCTGCCGTATTTAATGCCAATCCGACCCATTGGTCATAGAAGTCAAGCGGAGCTCATTGCTAGTGTGGTGCATAGATTCCCTTAGAGAAAGGGAAATGTGGACGAATGACAACAAGTAATGTTTTACACGCCTGGTCCTGACATGATTGCACGTTCTGAAGGAACCACAGCTATATTTATAGAAGGCAAGTATTTTCTGTGGAACAAAAAATGTTTCCTCAAGCTTCGTTCCCGACTGTGACGCGAGCGTCTGGATTTCTTTCAGTCGGTTAAATAAAGCGAGAAACAATAGGAATAACCTAGCATGGACCATGTTCGTTTTTACACGGGATTCCGCTTTGGACAGAATACCGAATCACGCGTTCCGGCTCCAACTTCTTTCCAGTGACCTGATGCGGTAATAAATAAAATTTTTAAAAGCATAAACTAAAGCGATAAATCAAATAAAATATTCACGCCACATTTTGTGGGGGAGGAGAATCCACATTTTCAAGATTCACGCCTCTGCTTGAAAACTACTTGATGTTTGAAGGCATCTCATGATAACCCACGACTCCTTCTGAGGCTTTGCGAATAGATTATAACTCAAGTACTCGTAAAAAAAAGAATATGCAATGGAATTGAACAACATTTTCATCAAATGAATGAGTCAAAAGCATAAAAATAATTAATCATTCATAACTTTGCCACCAAAAACTTAAGTGTCTCCCAGAAGAGCATACCAGTCGGATTTGTTGGAGAAGCCAACCCATTTCACCCCATTTTTACTGATTTTTATGGTATAATTGAAACAAACACTGCTTTACAATGGCGAGACCATAGATTGAAGGTTATAAATAGAGAGGGCGATTAATGGCTATAAAAAATAAAGCCCAGGGTCAAAAATCCTGCATCCCCAAACATCGTGGAAATAACAGGAACCACCCTTTCCATCCATAAAATTAAAAACCAAGGAAAGAGGGGACATGAATGCGCTCGAAAACTGCAGGAAAATTAGAAACAGTTCTTGAGATTAAGGTGGACTAAAGGCAATCGAAGTTTAATGACTATCACTCACAGACTTCTAGCACTTTAATCAATTAATAAGTGAGCTGGCAAACGATGGGCCACTTGTATTTATCAGCGTACCGCCGATGAGGGAGGCGTGGGACGAGCTAGAAGGAGGACTAAAATCAAGTTGGAGGGTCGGGGAATCAATCAAATTTGGCAAACACTAATCATTAGTATGCGATGATAAAAGCAGTGAATGAAAATTAATGCGGTCCTTGTAAGCCGCTTCATAAGATAAGTGTGCTGAGAATGAGATGGGGATTAACAACAGGAAAATAAAATTAGTGAGATTCTCTGTTGTTGTGAAGCTAGGCGAAGCATTGAATTAGGCGGGTACACTTCGGAACATGTAGATATATTAACGCATCTAGATGGCGTTCTGGATGAAAATCAATAGAATAATGAGTGACTGGGATTGATTGGACAGGTATTAATGGCGTGAAGAAATTATCAATATTAACTTTGACATAAAATGTGATATTACATTGTTGCAAAACTTAATCCTGGAGAAAGGAGGATGAACATAGCTTGGAGGTAAACATTTTGGAGGAGAATGGAGATGGGTTAGTTTTTAAAAATGAAGACGAACGGAAAGTGTGTAGGTCTGGAGAAACCTGTTGGATGAAATTTGAAGGTGAGAGAGAAAGTGGACGAAAGAAGCATACATTAAAAGACTACTGAAGTCTGTGACTGAGGGAATAATGATGAAGAGGAAAGGGAGGAAATTGACAGGGATCCCGAACAGTATTTACATCTACATAACACCCTGAAAAGCACCATAAAGGTTATTGGCAGGGGGTGAATTCACACCAAACTCGCATTACATATCATGTATACAAGGATTAGCAACTATATTCTAGTCTAAACTTTAAAATTTAAAAAAATATATAAACAACCAAGCAAGCATGCAATAACATGCTGCTAGTTAGGTTAGCTTAAAGTCCTTATACCAACATGCAATTTCTTATGCTATCCATTGATGCATTTCTATTTATACAATTGGATATATTTACAGCTATTCATATCCCTAATTGTATGAGGAAAAAAGGAAATTTTGAATCTGTCGGTTCGGCAATCTATTTCAATAATTTTATGATTATGGTCCAGTCTACCATAATAAGTTGGAGTTCGCAAAATAAATCATCAGTGTTTTAATGTCATCAGTGAAAATATTATCTTGGATTTTAAATAAGAAACTAAGCTTAAATTTCAACCTACCGTCTGACATGTATTCCCATTTTAGATCATCTAATAGACTGGTTACGCTAATGTAGTTATCATACCGTAACTATGAGGGTATACAGATGATGTGGAAAGTTAAGGACGAAAAACAGGCAGTATGTCAGGCGACAGGATTGAGTGAGTGGCACGGAAGGGGTAGATTCGTACTGGTAGAACACTGATGACGAGTCAACGACTGAAATGGCGACAAATGAACCTTGCATTTGCGAATGAGACTAACAGATATTTATTTCCCAAACAATTTGGGAAAACAGATTTAAACTACTTAACTGCGATGACCATAATAATCAAATTCTACAAAAAAAAGAAGAGAAATATATGTTAAATCAAACGTGTTCCATAGTATGACGTGTCAACTTCGAATTACTCTTGAATCAAAATCAAAATTGCCTGGAGAAATAGCAAAGAAAAGCAATAAAGCACTGCACACCACAATGAAATTTCAATATTTGGAATTTAAAAAATTTTCCAGTTAATTTTGTGAGAAATACATTTAGCAATCTGCCACAAATTTTAACCATTTTGCCATTAAATTTCCATTAAGGTAGACACGAAGGCATCAGGGCCACCCTTATCAAGCTGTTTCCTTCACTCCCACGACTACATTAACCGAGAATGATTTCGTCCATCACGTCATATTTTAATCGCTCCCATTTCCGAGACCTTAATGCAAAGTTTCACCTCACCATACCCATGAAATTATCAAATTTAGCCCTACATTGACAAAGTTGCGAATTTTAAGCGCTTCTGTAGGTCAAAAATGAGATTCCAGTTTTTCAACACCAATAAACGAAAAAAATCAGGCCTCCAACATCAATAAATGATGAGGAAAGCCGTATTGATGGTCTTGAAGAAGGGGTACCCACGTTCCTATTGGCTCGAAAGGTCTCGGATGCCACAGCTCCGTGAGAACTCGTTACGGTAATGTTATTCTGAGTCGACGGAATCGAGTTCAGCCCGAAAGAACTGTATTCCGGCTATGGGCGGCACCTGCAAAATGATGATGAAATTGACGCCCCGGATATTGCTAAATCCATGGAACTGAGAACATCACACACACTCGGGCACACCAGTGATGGCGGTAAAAGCGGGATTGCCGCTGTGATCGCCAAGGAACGACCCAACGACGCCTTGCGGCCAAGTGGGCAGGTCTCCGTGAATCACCGTTTGGCTCATGAATTTTCATTGTCGACCCGCCCCCCATGCATGAAGTGCTTCTCACGGTGCGCACGAAGGGGAGACCCAATGTGGTTTCTTGAGAGAGTCGTCGTTCGACAGGGACGATATCGTTTGGTGTAATCACGCGAGGGCCAGCGAGGAGCAATCATCGCGAAGATCAATACGCCCTTGCAGACCGTAAAGTCTCCTATCTAACGTGCTCATTAAGTCACCGGTTCGGAGTCACACCCCGTATCACAGTTCTTTTGCTTTCCCATTGCCGTTCTAGTTATTCTGGAGGTAGCGACCGAGGGGCGACTTCACTTCCGCCATCGATGATAAGGGAGGAGCTTGTCATGAGAAGCCTTCTTAAAAGTATGAGAAAAAAGATCAGAAATACAGTTATTATTCACGCCCAAACATTCATTCCCCAGAAAAATATCTACTACAGCCGGGAATCAAACCGCGCCTGGGATGGAATACCATTACTCAAAGAAACTGTTTCCGGGGAAACTTGGTGGAATTTTTCCATGATGGAGAAGAGAAAATCGAACACTGCAATTCCACAAAACTTTCATTTCGGCACGACCATGGTTTCGCTGCGGCGCAGCATCTTCACCTGAACTGTTCACCATTACTCTAGGTTACTACTAACCAGCTCCCCTATCTAAATTATCTTTTCACTTGCTTTAGGAGTAAAAATTATCATTCCAAGCGTATTGTGCATTAATAGCTTAGAAAAAATTTGTTGCTTTATTGGCGTAGATAATTCCAGTTTTTCGGCTGAGTTATATTTTTAAGGGTAAATTCAAAACGATGAAAAATCTGGTTGCACGGAAAAAGCTACCAAAGTTAGAAAATAAGGATTGTGAGTACATATTCGAGGCACTTAACAAATAGTTCCGTCGTTGTGGTTGCTATTTGGGGGAGGCGACCGACAACTGAGGTCATTTGATCCAGTGAGGACAAGTGGGTAACTGGGTAATGGTTGGAGTTTTCCATGGAACGGAGGAAGGGTGAAGAGAATCCCGGCGACGGCATTAGCCTACTCTTGACGAAATACGGCAAGGGGACCACGGCTTAACGCCCCACCTGACGGGCGGAGCACTGAACTCGAATGCTCTCCACAAAGCATTCAAGTAGGGACCGGTTTTCCACTGAAAAATCCACCACTTCCGGGAATCGAACCCGGGCCCTCGGGATGGGAGGCCACCACACCAAGCCGATCATATTTAACTTTCTCCTTAAATTACGAGGAATATTTCGGATCATCCTAAAGTATTTTATGCCGATATTCAAACATTGCGAACAATGAAGAGTGGACATTTAAGTATGGAAGACAATGGCAAGGAAATACTGGGAATATTGAAAAAACTTGATATTAAAACCTACAATTATTTGTGGAGACTTAAGAGTTATGTACATATTCAATGGATAAAACCAGAAAATATCGCAGAGTGGTGTGACCCATATTTTACACACCAACCCGCACGATATTCACCACAGGTAATGGGTACGTAATGGCAGTATACGAGGGCATTTTTCGCAATCGAGAACTTATATCGCCATAATCGCAATGGAGAAATCCATATGATAGCGGTGAGATTTAAAGACATATACTACTTTTTTCTCTCCTCTACATATGATGGGTGCAACACCCACGTAAACTTATAACCTCCCTCACATTGATGACAAGGTCATTAAAGCTGAGCTATAAAAGAAGGTCCGTGCAAAGTCTGTACTGGATCGCCTCATTGTAGGGTGCCAAGACGTGGACGTTATGGAGAGAGGAAGGGAAGAGCCTAACGGCGTTGAGATGCAGACCTTTCGCAGTAAGTAAATGGAAAAGAATACAGACAAAGAAGTTCCAGACATGGGAGAGAGGAGTGGGAGATATTATTAGTTCTCTAACGGTAAAAATAGGTCTAAATGGACGTTAAATTTTTCCTATGACGCCTACATTTCACACGATGACCCCCTTCAGCCCCGCATAATTATTACTGCCTATTAATCTATCCAAACTACCCCTTCTTCTCCTCCCTCCGCACCGCCTACCAAACATTCTTCCCGCATTCACGCCCCTCAAAATACCCTTGCCCAAAATTATCTGCTCAATCGATCCTCTTACTTTCCTCAGTGAACTTCCTGCCCTCCATTACCAACTCTAGTCATTCTGCGTCCGTCTTTCTTTCCACCTACTTTACTTTCTCTATCCTTCTCCATATCCATATCACACAAGCCTTTAGTCTATTTTCATCCTCTCTCCTTTAAGTCCATGTTTCCGCGCCTAGCAGTGTCACGTTCCATATTAGGCTTTTCACTAGTCTATTTCTTAACGTCCTCACTCTACGACTTTATCAATAGTTCTCTTCAAGGAGTGTATTCCTGTTCCGCCAACGCAATTCTTCTTAGCTCAATGCTGCTACACCCCTTTTCCTCCCACACAGCACCCACGTAGATAAATTGCTTCACCTGCTCTAGCTTGAGACTTCTCACATTTAAATTTAATTTGGTCCCGATTATTCTCGAAAATCTCAATACCTTCGTGTTTTATGGTTTATTTTAATTCCGTATCTTTCACACTACATCTGTCACGCATCTAGTATTTTTTGTAAGTCCACAGCTGACTGGCTGATTAGCGCTCCCCAGTTCATCCGCGAACCTTAACGAGTTAATCAATTTTCCCCTTACCTTTACTCCTGCCTCAAGCCTATTCTACGCTTCTCTCTCTTATATTCCTCCAAGTATGCGTTAAAAAGTACCGCCGATAACGGATAACCCTGTGCAACACACTCCACATAACCCCCAATCCAATTCTCCATTAACTGCTCTCACTTGAGGCTTCCGTGCCATGTACAATTTTCGGCTCAGTCTTCTAACCCTGTGTTGTACTACTATCTTCTGCAATATTTCCATAAGGTTTTACTTCGTCCCACTACATCGAACGCCTTTAAGAATTCAACAAGACACGCAACTAATTCATTCTTTCCATTTGTTTTCCACTACCATACTAACCACCGTAATCGCATCCTGCGTATCGCATCCCCTGGATATTCGTTTGCTCTCTTTCCATCCTTCTGCTGATACTTCTAAGAACAAGATATGCATGTTTGATTACACTTATTGTCGTAAAGTCTTCGCATTCCCCAAACTCATACTCTACGAATAAATCTCTATTCCTAGGTTCTTCAATAAGTCTGATGAACTATTATCCATCCCCACCGCACTCCCCGCCTTCCTTTCTCGCAATTCCTTCTGTATATAACTATCCAATATCCCTAGTTCTGGCTCATTCTATCTACGTCCTTTGAGATGCTGGAGGAAATCGAAGGTAGGCTGAATGGACCATGTGATAAATAGGATGCCTACTCTTAGGTACACAAGGAGAAGGAAGAAATATAATAAGCCTTTTGTTTGGGACGAGGTATTTGGAACTAAAGCAGTACATAAAGAGAAACTTTCGCCCAGTACGATCTACATCTACATAATATCCTGAATGGCACCACAAGGGTGTGTGGCAGGGGGTGAAGATCACCAAGCATGCACTACTAACATGCAAACAAGCAACTATAGGGTCTCATGCAACTAGATTGTTAGTATCTATAGTATTTAAGGGGTTAATACATGCATCATGCACTACAGACTACTCGAAAATATTTCACCTACCTATCGCTTTGCTATGCTGCCTATTCTGTTCTCTTATAGTACGAGGGAAAAATGCCATTTTGAATCTATCAGTACGACAATCTATCTCTCCAATCTTATTTATCTGGTCGAATCTAGCCTAATACGCTGGTTTTTTAAATATGTGCCTAACATCCTCAGTAAAGCTATCCGACTGAAATTTCTCCAATAGATTTAATCTGTACTTTAACCTACGCTCTGATAATGATTCCCAACCTAATTCTTTTATTAATTCTGCAACGCTACTCAACCTATCGTAACACCTTTTAACGAACCTAGCTGCTCTACGCTGCACACTGTCAAGTTCTCTGATCAAACCGAATTCATTAGGATCCCATACACTGGCTGCATACTCAAGGTGGGGCCTAACTAGTGAAAAGTAACATCGCTCTTTTGTCTTCTCATCACATTTCCCAAGTACCTACTCTTTTTATAAATACGATGAGTAAATCACGCACCAAGTGTACAGAGCTATTTCCTTAGCCTCGAACATATGCGAATTTCAGCGATGATATAACGTTGAACACATCTCGGAAGTTGACACATCTCGGATTTTATATGGGAGTACCAAGGGTAATCACTCGGACTGGAACCACAGATTCAATGACACTCTAACATTGACAACGCCTCATCTGATTGCAGGACATTCCATCGTTATACGCATGGCCTCTAATTTATTAGCATATGAAATCCTCAGGAATATACATATTCCCCTTTTCATGTCCAAACAGGGATTATTACTTTCCGAAACGAAAAGTACATTTATGGATAGGTATTACTAATATAGGTATTGCTTATATAGTTCCATAATCCAAGGGAATTGTAACATGTGGCTAATAATTGTAAGATATCTCTACACTTTAGTCAAAATTTTGCCAATCTGCATACTTGCATTACTTCGCAAAGAACTTAGAGGGTGTGGCAGGGGGCGTAATAATATGGTGAATAATCACTATACACACCCTAAGCACATATAACTAAGAGGTGCCATGTAACAACATTATAGATGTAGTACTATTGTACCTCTATAGAGAGTCAGATTTGAATCCAGTTGGCTATAGAAGGGTCCTTCATACATCTTTATCTATCTCGATATACTTATCCGTCCATCCTCCGAGAGATTATTCCAGCAGCATTTTTAGAGGATAAAAACCCTTTTTTCAAATCACATTAGAGCTATCGTTAACATCATTAGAGATATAAGGTCTGATTCATCTTATGCCATGAAAACCCTATTTCTGAGCCACATATAAGGCTGTACCGCATAGATTTAAGAATTGTTTTAGCGATAAGAAGGTTATTTATTTAATTTTAACCTCGTACCTTTAGTCTAAATGCAAATTTTACATTGATCAACCGTCAGCCTATAATAAAATATAAGCATCTCAGGTAAAGGTAACTTTTCTACACCTGATTGACGAACAAAAAAATGAATCGCACGATAAGAATCGACTGAAAGCAGGTCACTTAGAATATGGCTATTACTGTTCCCATAACATTTTAAGAATGCAAAGAAGTTTTCAGATAAGAAGTTCATAGTTTTATTATATCCGCTCCTTATACTTTCCTACTTGGAATAGCTAACATGGGCTTTTCTACCGCTACTACTACCGTACCTTTCCTTTATAGCTGCTTCCGCGCTGGTCGTGCAACGCATTGCTTCCATATTTTTTCGGATAAATACAACCGGTGTCAAAAGTTAAAAATGTTTCGGAAGAATTAGATTCTGTTAGATAATCTCCTGCGAGGGGTGTATCTTATACTGCCCGTTCCGGGACCAAGAAATTAACATAAGAGTCATTAAGCCAGATTTATAACCATAGGCTATCACAGACTGCTCGCAGCTAATTGCGTCCCTGGCAAAACGTTATAGGCAGGTAGGTATACAGTGATGAGGCCCAACTAATATAATCAAATTCATATTTAAAGCCATGGATTAGATTCAGAGCAGCAAAAAATAATCATTCAATTTATACAGGTCTGTGACGTCACTAGCTACTGGTCATGGCGAGGGCAGTCCCCCGGACCGCCTTTGGGACTACTTATGCATGCAAATTGGCATTCTGGGACGAGCAAGCTACGGAAATGGCCTCACCATGATTTATTTGTGTTTGCCACGAATATTAGCTGAGGAGATAGTAATTCAATATTTTATGCGAAGGGAGCAAGAAATAAATGATCACAGTAGACGGTGACTAATTCTTTGGACACATGCCTTGAAATGAATAAGTGACATTGGCAGCTTTCATAGTCATCGACCTTATGCTCTCAACTCACAAGGTGCGACAAAATTAAAAAGTACATGGAATGTAAAATTATTGCAGTGAAAGGACGTGAGAAAGTTTAGGGAAAATTTGAATGAAATATTGCAAATAAAAACCGCCTCCTTGACACCATTGGTTGATTATATCCACTTAGATGCATATTTTCCATCAAGGTCGCAGATCCGTCTTCTACACGCGTGGAGGAAAATTCCCGTAGACAACAAAGCTTGGCGTCTCATTTCTGCGTTAAGGTATTTTAAATTAGCATTAAGTGCGGAAGCGTTTATTTTCAATTACCAAAAGACCTATAATACGACCAAGAGGCTTCTTTTTAAGCACTAAGAACGTGCAATTCGATCTCATGTGATATTTACGTCCAAAACTATACGACCAAAGTGTTACTAAACACCATATGGGAGGAATTAATTCTCGAAACGCAATCGGCTTTTTAAAGACCATTGCATGAAGAACTGTAAATAATTATGTACTAATTTATATATATTATCACCACATTTTTGTCATTAAGTATCCAAAAAAAAACATCTGAGCTATTTCTTGACCCAAGAAAAAGCTTGTAGCATTGATCATACGGTTCACTAAGAATTCAAGCACGCTTGAAAGTTATAAATAATGTATTATTGCATTTTATGGCGAAAAAACTGAGAAAATTTACTTCTGAAGACAATGGCAGTATAAGCATAAGCATATAGCGTAACGCAAGCGAATTGAGGCTGTCGCAGAGATGTATTAGTGTTATACTGGCTCCCACTTGATAGAAATGGTGGATGGAACTTCGAGCGCAAAATACCGTCCGTCGGATGGAACGTTAAACCGTGGACCCCTGGGAGCTTTTCCTTAACTGTAGGGTAATGCCGACGCCGGGTGTTTCTTCATCCTTCCCACGTTCTCTGAATAATTCACACTTATATTAAATTAACTCACCTTTTCTAAGTGGTGCAAATGACCTTAGCTGTCGGTCGCTTCCCCTCAACGTCTACGGTTATAATACCTGAGGATTCTTTAGTTAAATCTAGCTAAATTAACAAGGCTGATACAAATAATGCTGAAGTCACACCCTATTGGAGATTTATATTTCTAAATATAAAATTTCAAGATTTTCACGCTCTAAAGCTGAAAATTAAAAAAAAAATTCCTTAAATTTTTTAAATATTAGATTATTTAGATTTTATTAAATTATAGAGATATTTATTGTCATTATTTATTATAATATATTATTTATAATAATTTATTATAATATATTTAGATAAGATTAGACTTAAATTACAGAGAACACACACATTTACGGTAATGCAGATTTAATGCATTTTACCACAATTAACTACCGAAATAAAATATACCGTAGAATTAGTGCGCAAACTAATGTTAAAATAGCGTTTGCTGCTTGAAAGCCTTCATAGTGCGATTTTGTATATACCACATTTGTAATACGTTGCCTCCAAATTTTTCATGCTACTGAATTGAAAATATTAAAGATAATTTAAAATTAACTACATACAAACATAATCATTCCAGGCGTTCCTTGGTGATATGAAGCTTAATTATTTTAGACTGTGACAATACCTGAACCAGCTATACATTCATTCATTAATAACGACCATAACTCCATTCGCGGTGGTGGTAACAAAATGTAAACAATTACTTGCGCGATGTTTATTGCTTATGATGGAGATAACGAAATACTTCATATGTGAGTTTGATATTATTGAGTTTTTTTCCCTTCAGAAAGATTGAAATTCCAATGTTAAAAATGACAAATATAAATTAAATAGGCAATCCTAGTGAATAACGGAAAATAATTCATGCCTAAATCTTGCTAAGGTATTCAACTCGGAGTGGTAAATGTTCAAAGAACAGAAATATTTCTATAAATCGGTGAGAATAATTACTTTTCTATTTTTTCAACAATGATTGCGAGGCATGTGGTTGAAGTTGCTGATATGAGTTTTTGAAATTCGTACGGCAGTTTCCTCCTCTGCTTGTACATCATTTGTAATAAGCGCGGCCGATGTTTAATACATAAATACCGTCAGCCCCGATTTGATCACCAAACCGGGTATTTCACCGATAAATCTGTTCCTTTCCATTTTATTATCTTCACTAACAATTTGTACGACATTGTACTTGGACCTAACCATGGATTAGCTTCTAAATTGCTGCACTTCAAACCAAGGTTTGTGTAATTAAATGGAAAAAGCATTAAATTACGTGATAGAATAAGCGAAAGGTGATTGCTATCTGAAATATCTGGAAATGTAGGCTTTTTAATGCTAGACGTAGGTTAAAATGGCGAAAGTCTTACCGCTACAGCCAGTATTTGATCAAATACTAATACAATAACATTCTATTGAATTAATGGATGAAGGCGATACTTTGTGGAAGTTTCGAACGTCAAACATTGTAAATGAAACGACTTTGTACTATCCACTTTCAGCTTCAGTTGGCCCCCCCTTGAAAATGACGCTTAGTCGTCGAACTCGATCGGGGAAGTTATAAAGCTGAAAGTGCATAGTACAAAGTCGTTTCATTTACAATGTGTAATAACAATCTATGTCAATGCTCGAACTTAAGCTTTAAGTGTGGAATTTGCTGAGAAAATATTTTTTTAATTCAATACAGAATATCTCCTGTGAGCATCCTTTTTACTCCATAAGTTAGTATCGAAACTAAAGTTCTTCAAAAATTACCCCTAGTGAAATACCTCATTTCAGGTTATTGCTACTCATTTGTTTTAAAGTACCATAGTTACACCGTATGTTGCGAACTGTAGCTTTCGTCCGAATTCATGCTCCCTTTAGTCATCGGGGACGGCGCCTTCGAAGCCTAATGGAACACGCCTAATTCCTAATGGCTAATGAATTCGGACACGGCCTTACTTCCCTCGTTATAGGCATGGGCGATTACGATATCGATTAATCGAATAATCGATTATTTTTGTCAATTAATCGAAAATTTGGAATTGATTAATGCAACAGCCGATATCGATTATGTACACCCGATTAATTTAACCGATTATAGATTATTTCGGAATTTTCTATCTGATAAACTGTGATGGCTAGGGCGGCAAACGTCCGTCTTCAGTTCGAAAATTCGACAGTGGCTAAACTCCGGAAAGTGAAAAACCGCCCAATCTGTCACACATGTCCGTGACACCTTCGATGTAGATAAGTGCTATCGTTACTTTGACCACACCCTCAACTTGAATTCCTTCATAATTCCTTTAATAAATAAAAAGGATAACGAGGAGTGTTCATCTACATCTACATAATACCCTGCAAGCCACCACAAGGGTGTGTGGTGTTCCTGGAGCCCTAGATATAATGCAAAAAGTTAAGGATATTATTACTTTCTTTCACCACAATGTCAATGCAAGTGATGCTATGAAACATATTCATTACTCTCAAGGGAAGACAGAGGGTACCGTCCCACACTTCATCCAGGGAACGCTACCCGGTAGTCCTCAACCTACGAGATGCTTTTCCGATTCATACGGCTGCGCCCGTATAAACCGAGGTGCTGCTCGAGCATTTTCCGTGTCTTCATACCCGTGCAGAAACCATTTGCTAAAGTGACTACGGAAATGTGCGCGGATAAAGTTGCATGCAGCATGGTTACTACCCTCGTGACATTGCTTAAACTGGTAAAGTTAACGCAATCATTGATTCCTCTGCTGATGTAAGCTATTTCATTTCTCTGACGT
Organism: Platycnemis pennipes; assembly: GCA_933228895.1. Lineage (NCBI taxonomy): Eukaryota > Metazoa > Arthropoda > Insecta > Odonata > Platycnemididae > Platycnemis > Platycnemis pennipes. The sequence goes on along the minus strand of OW121846.1, from coordinate 35,923,905 downwards.
TTACTTCGATGTTCAATTTCAGAGCGTCAATCTGATACATCTTCCGCAAGGAGACAGGCTAGCGGAACGGGTGAAGAAGTTCGTTCTGACGGAGCTAGACCGTCGGTTCGATTCCATTGAGTCAAGCACTACGTAATCGCCACGATGCTGGACCAACGGTTCAAAAAACTGCACTTCAAGAGTCCGATCGTACTCACTCATCAAAATTGCAACTCTTAGCTTCAGTTCCTGTAAACATATGGCAAAATGTTTACAGGAACAAAAAAGGTCTAAAATTTAAATTAAATTAAGAAATGTTCCCAACTCTGGCACGCCTCCTGGAAGTTAATCTATATTTTACAATTTGCACTCATTATAACATTAATCTTATACAATATAAAAGAAATCGAATCGGGTAATCGATGGTTCGATTAATAAAAGCAATTAATTGGGCGCGATTAATCGGCTGCTTGCAATTAATCGATTTACCAAATATCTATTATTTTTTTATAATCGCTTATCCCTTTTCGTCACCCTACTTATTAGCTTATTCGAGTCTATTTTACACCATGATTACATTAACAAGAATTCAAAGGAGAGCATATTGAGCTTTATATTTCAGCTTCAATTTTCCCATAAGGTTAAGAGTCACTACAATCAATTCCTCACGGTGATTCCTTTTATCCTCTGCCAAATAATTCTCCTCGCATCCTCAGTATTACGGTCATTACACCAACAGTCTTGTCTATGTATAGGGATCTCAGGTTAATGTCCCTCTCTTGGCGAGAACCGAGAGTCAGACCTCATTAGAGGGGTAGGAGCTCCCGAAGCCTCTAATCCGAGACCTTTCCTGGAGTTAGAAGCTCGTAAACGACCAGACCCTCACTGCGGGAGGCCCAACTGCGGAAGTTAACCATTTGAAGTTAAATATGCAACTTAAAAGTTTATAACTTTAACCCGAAAGTATCATGTTTATCGCATAGTGGGCGAAAAGACGATTAAGTAGGTTTTTCGAACGGTATTGTGAGGTAAAATTCAAGGATTATTGCAAAAGAAAGATATTTCCTATAGCGATTTGGCAACTCTGCAGATCGTACCCTAAATTTCTTCATGAAGTGAATTTACTACACAAAATTTAAGACGCATTGTAATCTGCCCAACAGCTCTAAATGCAACTCTTTTTCCATATGGCCAATACAGAACAGAGTTGAGCCTGTTGTGTCCATGTGTCCACTCAAAGTTGACACTATTTCTAAAGTAATCTACATGCTTACCAAGTATTGTTTTTCTAACACTTGTTTTTAATCTGGTTTATATGTGCCAAATGACTATCTTTTAAGTGGAGATATAAGTGAATGTTTTATTTTAAATTCATAAAAAACGGAATGGTTTGGGTGTACACATCTACATAACTCCCTTGCAAGACATCATAAAGGTGTGTGGCAGGGGGTGAATTCTCACCAAAAATGCACCACAAATCATGCATTTAAAAGGATTAGTATTAATATATTAGTCTAAACTGTACTATTCAAAAAGATACAAATAATAAAATAAGCATGCAAAAACGTGCTGTTAGTTGGGATACCTTCAAGTCCTTATACCAACATGTAACTATCTATACTATGGATTCATTCAGTGGTATTGGACATATTTACCGCTATTCATATCCCTAATTCTACGAGGAAAAAAATACATTTTGAATCGGTTAGTTTTCTAGTTTTGTAATTATTATCCAGTCTACCATAGTAAGTTGGGGATCGCAAAATATTTTTAACGTCATCACTGAAAATATTATCTTGGAATTTATTTAGGAGATTAAGTCTAAATTTCAAACTGCGATCTGACAATGATTCCCATTTTAATTCATTTAATAGACTAGTTACGCTAATATAGTCATCGTACCGTCCCTTTACAAATCTTGCCGATCTTCGCTGCACGCGTTCAATTTTCATTATTTAGACCGATTTCGTAGGGATCCCATACACTGACAGCATATTCCAAATGAGGTCTAACAAGGGAAAAGTAGCTGATTTCTCGTACATGTTCGTCACATTTACCCAATACTCTTTTGATGAATCCCAGTCTACGATTAGCTTGACCCATTATTTCAAGTATTTGTTTACAGGAAAGATCATATTTCAGTCTTATTCCAAGATATGTAATGGATTCCACGTTTAATTCATTATTACTTATTTTGTAAATGTTAGAAAGAGAACAATTCTTTTTCCAAAAATTCATTACTACACATTGTGTAGCAATGAATTGGTGGATAATGAAACAAGTGGTTTTTACAAAACTACAATAGTCAAAAACCAAAGTCAAATCATGACGGAATAACTAATTGCGTGCTAACCGGGTATTGACCACATCCAAGGATTAACACTACTGACGCCTTAGCCCCATTCGGCGGCCATGCATATATTCGTGGTGTGTTAAAAAATGCTAGAGAAGTAACAAAACATGTCAACTATATATCTAATACGATTCTGTAACACCACATTTCGAATTCTTCCACCCTTTACTTCTTCGCAACTTTCATTGTCCATGCCTCACTGCCGAAAAGTAACTTACTCCAGATGAATAAAGAATTATATTTATAAGTTACAGGACGATGCAAGAATAGATAGCATTACCTTCTGGGCTTTTGATTTAAAGTGGAAAGGACGGGAGTCGACCGGGAGCTGTTTTAAAAGCGAGAAATATATTCGGCAGGGGGATGGGGAATATAGAGCAGACGAATCATAGGACTGCTATATATATTAGTGACTTGGTGAGGACTTATAGGGCACAGCTATATAGTATATATGTTCTATCACCAATTAATAGTGGAGGTCACGGCAGACCGAACAAATCTAATCTTGTTGCAAGTTAACATACCCGCAAGTGACCACTGGGAAGAAAAAATACATGGCACAATGAGTAACTTGAAAATAGATGGGTACCTTCCAGGAAGAACCAGTTTAATAGGAATGGGGGATGAGATGGTAGTTGTCTGAAGGGAATTTGTAGACGGAAAAGATAGAGATAGAACTGGGGTTAAGAATTTTGGACTAGAGGAAAGAAATTACTGCAGGAAAAAACAATCAATTTTGCAGGGACAATGGGTCAGTTATAGCAAACACATGATTCAAATCCTTTGACAGACGAAGGAAAAATTGAAAAATGGATTCTTAATTCTCCTACGAAATCACTCGAATAACTTAACGATGGTATAGGTAATCACATTTGAGGATTAGAATAATTTACTCGGATGCGTGAAAATACATCAAAAAACAAAATCCATACGTAATAAATGTGTTATCATTACATTATTTGATGCAAGAATAATTAGCCTGTTGATTATTGTAGAAAAACCTAGTGCATACAGCGCAAAATTCATGAAAAATTGAGTTTTTGCATCGGAGCTGATTCATACCTATGTAATAGGAATTGAATAAGAAAATGCTATGAAGAACGACTTGATTGCTCACTTAGTCAGGTATAAGGCTATTTAAATGAAGATTAAGCCTGTTTGAATAGTCCTACCTTCCTTACCATAGTATTTTCAGCATATTAAAGTTTAAAAGTTTGTAGATGGTAGGTACTGACTTTACTCACACAGGGAATGACAATATAATTGCATAACACGAATATTGGTATTGCAATTTAACGTTTTGCATCCAATGCCATCGGAGCCAGTTGCAAATAATTGAGTTGTACATAAAAGGAGTGGCGCCGTCTCCAACATGAATCTTCGATATTGTCTTGAAGTCGAGGTGACAAGAGAAAGTAGGAAATCCATGGTAGCGCTCCCTATGCTATTTAAAAGACGCCTGGAATAAACGGAGACGGGCGGGTGAGAAGGGGTGTGAGAAAGAGAAGACCTCGATATGTGAGAGGTGACTTCGGGGCGAGGTATGGTGTGTTCGGACATTCAACACAATGAATGCCAAAGAGGTGGTGAGACAAAGGGAGCCAATATAAGGAAAGTTACGTTCCGATTTATTATTTATAGTTCAAGTAACCTTAAGCTTGGAAAAGTAGTAAGTCCACTACAGTCACTACACCTCGCGGGAAGAAACCAGGTCGATGTGGTGGCTATAGTACTTGCTTCTCATTTCGGAGGCTGGGTTTCGCGTCCCGGCAGGAGCAAAGATTTTTTTAGCGGATAACCGGTTCCTATTTGAGTTCTGTGGGGAGAGCACATAAATGTGTAGCAGTAGTATTTGGGGGAGGTCACCGAGAACTACGGCCATTCGCGCCATTTAGAACAGTTGTTTTTTTTTTGGGTAGAGGAAGGATGGTGAAATCCCGGCGTCGGCACCAGTCTACTCCTAACGAAAGGAGCCAAGGGAGACTAGGTTCAAGGTACCATTCGGCGAACGGAGTATTGTACTCTCTCTCCACACATCTCTCAAGTGGGACAGGGATACCAATGAAAAACATCTGCCACTGCCGGGGTTCGAACCCAGACGCTCAGGATGGCAGACCATAACACTAGCCACCACACCAACCCAATTATTTCAGGAGACGTAACCACTGAACAAAACTGCAAGCCAGGCAATAATAGAAAAAGTCATATATAGAATACATCAATCCACTAAGTAAGTGATTTTCAGGGACTAAATCGGGTCGTCATTGCACTCCCAGTTCAAGGGCCTTGACAACAGCGGAAGGCGTCTTTCCTTGAGAACATAGATTTTCCGATCACCACTTTGTAAGCTCAAATTATAAAACTCTTTTTTAACATTATGATGCAGTTCCGGGGTTACCGCACGGATCGATAAATTGGAGGTTCATAAAGGAATTCTGATTAAGCATAACTGATCGATGACTTAAATCCATGAATCCAAGGCTTCGAGAGTTTGTTTCATATATAACTACGGCAAAACTCGCACTAATTTGAAAATGAGGCCCATCAATGACAAATGTAAAAAAAACCTTGAAAAATTTTAGAGCTGTCAAATATCACTTTCAATTATCATCTATTTGGATCATATCAGTTTTTGGAAAAGAAATTAATTCGGCAAAAATCCTTCTTCCGATATCATCACCATTTCTTGACCCACTAAGAACGACATAGAGACAATTTTAGTAAGCATACATTAAATCAGCATGGCATTTCACTTAGACAGACGACCTACAAATTAATGTTTCTTGGTCGGCGTAAGCTAAAAAATTGAATAGGTAGTCATACGCAGAAACTTTCAAAAGCGTTTCAGAATACTTCAGATCACTCATTCTTATTAGGTTTATTATTAGGATTTTATTATGTCATTACGGAACTGACAAGCAGGTCGAGAATCTAAGGGCATGAAGGGCATAAAATAGATATTCACACAGAGTATTAAATGAGATTTTTGAGAGGTACACAGTTCCACATTTGACTGCTGAGTGACGAGTACTCCAACCATACGGGACGTTGAACCGTGGACACTTGAAGGGCACGCTATTGCCAACGTTGGGTGCCTCTCCACCCTTCCTTCACTCATTTAATGCATATCTCTTCCTATCTCAAGTATCTACCCATCTGCACTCAATAGTAGAAATGACATCAGTTGTCTGTAGCTTCTCCTGCCAATGATAATAATTGCTGAATGACTATACTTGCACTTTGAAAGATTTCAATGAAAGGCGAAACAATGTCCTCACGATGTTTAATGCAAAGGCAATTACCCGAGACAACTACCAATTCTTCAATCAACTTCTTCAAGAAAACAATATTTCTCGTATTTATATTAGCATGTTACTTGATTTTCCACACATCAATATTAGCAGATACACCTTCTCAATAAAAAATAGTTTCCCAAGCTAAAGAAAGCCTTTTCCCGAGCAAATCGATTCTACTAATTAAACCCACTATCGAATTAAAAACAGCTGATGCTGAACATTAGCGTAGTTTCAATATATCTGCCCATGGGTTCAAAATAAATTAAAGAGACATAATTTCAACCACAGCTGGCAGAAAGACGGAAGGGAAAATTATAGTATTTATCATTCGTCATATATAATGCTTTTTTTTTAGAGTTCCATCGTGGTTTTAAGGTAATTCTTGGAGAGGTGAGTTCATAAAACGACCACCGATAATAAATGCGCGATGGAGACATGACCGGAAGGGTGGCTGCCTCGTTTGAGAGTCGTCTTCCCACGGGCAGTTCTCATTTCAGCGCTTCGCGCCGAGAAGTGACCCAGCCCTTCCAATTTATGGTGATGGAGCCGTCAGAAAGCTAATTCGGGCCGAGAATACGTCTAAATCAGAAAAAAGGAAAAACCTCTTCCCGAAGTCATCTCATTCGCGTGAAAGTTAAAGGGTGGAGAAACCAAAGAACAAATGGAGGTTTCGCGTGATTCGTGCACTTATCAGCCATGGCTTTTTATTCCATAGCTTCCCGAGGACAGAGGGAATTTACCACGCTTAGAACACTGACGTCCAGAATTTTTCATGAGCATGTCGAATGCTTATCCATCTCCCGGTAGAATATTAAGAAAACGATGATTATGCGGAGGCGCCGGATATAATACTTTGAAGGACAAATCGATGACAAAGGGATGAATGGCACACGTGAACATTAGCCCAATTCATTGTGCCCATTGAAAAGTGTTCTTTCGATTTATTAAAAATGAATGAGAAAAAAATGAGATGAAAGGGAATGTACCCTACCAAGCTACCTACTAACCTGCTATACACAGTTTGAAACTCACCTCTACTTAATCTACCTTATACCCTACATCGACCTTATACCACTGCGAGAGTGTGTAGCAGGGGATGAAGATCACCAAACATGCACTCTTACATGTATCTAAGAGCTACAATGCTACTATTTCATGGAAACGTGTTAGATATGAGTCACGAGCAACTAGATGGTTAGTATCTAAATAGTAACGAAGTGAATACTGGTTAGAAAGCCTTTCTCTAAATATATTTAATTATCTCTATTTCCCTATCATGAATGGGTTAGTAATCTTAAAACACCCTTCATGTACTACAGATTACTCCAACAATTTTTCACCTACCTATCCCTTTGCTTTGCTGCCTATTGCGCTCTCTAATCTACACCTACATCTACATAATACCCTGTAAGCCACCACGAGGGTGTGTGGCAGGGGGTGATTTCTCACCAAACATGCACTACATATCATGCATTAAAAAGGAATAGTATTAATATAGTAGTCAGAACAACACTATTTAAAAAAAAAGATACAAATTGCTAAGCAAACATGCAAAAACATTCTGTTAGTAGGGTTAGCTTTAAGTACTCATACCAACATGCAGCTACCAATGTTATTCATTGCTACTCTCTGATAGGACATATTTACCGTTATTCGTATCTCTAATTGTTCGAGGGAAAAAGGACATTTTGAATCTATCAGTTCGGTTATCAATTTCTCTAATTTTATGAATATGGTGCAGTCTGCCATAGTAAGTTGGGGTTCGTAAAATATTTTTAACTTCATCACTGAAAATATTGCCTTGGAATTTGTTTAAGAGATTAAGTCTAAATTTCAACCTGCGATCTGACAATGATTCCCATTTCAATTCATTTAATAGACTGGTTACGCTAACATAATTATCGTATCATCCCTTTACAAATCTTGCCGATCTTCGCTGAACACGTTCAAGTTCATTACTTAGACCGATTTCGTAGGGATCCCATACACTGGCAGCATATTCCAAATGAGGTCTAATGGTACGCGGCAATACATTGACAATACACCAAGAGCGATTAAATCAATCTAAAGCTTAAGACGGCACGATCATCACATGTGAAATACTATTCTCTAGTCCAACATACTTTGACGGTAATGGGCGGTAAATGCATTCAAAATCTTATCACTACAGACCACATGTTCCTAACCTTTTTTCAATTGCGCGCCCCTCGGTAGACCGTTCCCCTTATCTGTTACTTTTATCTATGAGACATTCTTGTAACTTATACAGCTGCTGTTCATTTACAGTTTAAATTGTAGTGTAATCCTTTATCATACGATTGTTTGTTCGTCAATAATGCCGGCTGTTCGTCACATAACAGAATAAAAAAAAGACGAACGAATGTGCATGCAGTTACTTCTGCCATTGTTAAACTTTCTTCACGTACCCCTAAATCAACAAGTGCGTATCCATTAAGGTACACGTACCCTTAGGTTGGGAAACACTCCGAACATGGATATTTATGGATTACAGTCGTGACAGGAAAACTAAACTAGTTAGGCTAGGTAAAGTTAGCTAAAGGTAAAAGTTAAAAGGTTAGCTAAAACTAGTAGGTTAAACTTTAATTGTCGAAAGATATAGCGCCTTTAACGATACTGTAATGCTACGTTTTCATGTGGCAGTTTTTGCGTTGCGTTGACGCTGCGTTGTGCGTCAGGAGAATACCCTGTTTTCATGTCACCGGCAGCGCCAGCAGCAACGCACCAAAACATATGACGGTGGTAAACCGTGGTATACGTGATAATCCAGCGAAAGAATCACGTGACGAACAAATGACAGGTAGAATGCGTTGTTTCTCGCTCTGACGCAGCTGCGTCAACGCAGAAAGATGAAAGTTGACCAACTCCGACGGCAACGCAGGCTGCGTTGGCGTGCTCGCTTCTGATTGGTGGCGCACTGTGCGTCAACGCAAAAACGCCCACATGAAAACGTAGCTTTAGCCTGTTAATATACCTCATTTCCATTTTTTTACCCAGTTCAAGGAGAAATTCTTCAGCATGCAAGCTCCTCATCTTAACCTATGCATGAGATTGCCATCTGTAACCAAGAATCTGGGCTCACCCTTAGCGAATAAGTAACTCGATACTGAGAAAAATCTTACGTTTTAGCATCAACCTATGATACATTACATTTCTGGAGTCACTAGTAACACAAAGCCGTAGTAACCCGAAAATACATGGCGACTACGATGAATATTTTAAAAATGGACAATGACTCAGCACAGACACAAGTAGGGTACGCATATCTGTCAAAAAAGCTAAAATTTAAACCATGGTCAACTCGAGCCCAAGATGGTCAATAGTTGCTCGCAGTGCCTCAACTCAGCCTCAGGTAGTCTTGGTTCCTCATGGATTTAGGCCGAGCTTAGTGACTCTCATGATCACGGCATCTCTATTAACGAACATGTTTCCATGTATTATCCTTGTTGCATATCAATAGTTCACGTTTGGTGATCTTCAACCCCTGCCACACACCCGCGCGTTGGCTTGCAGGGTATTGCGTGAATGTAGATGTAGACCTAAGCTATTATACAAGCACTTGTCAGTCGACGAGAAACTATTCAAATGGAAGTTCACAGATTACATAGGCTACTCTCCCGTTACAGGCGACACTCATTACATACATTGCATTGTGAGAGTTCAGGACCACGGATGTACTGCATTATAAATGATCTTTTAGTTCATTAAAGGAAAACTTTACACGAACTCCTTAAACGATTATGAAAATTATTATGACATGAAAATGCATAAAAGGTGTGAAAATTGTAGTTACGCTAAACTCGCGTTTACCATTTTTCATTTTACTCCCGTGATCTTAAAAATATTTGTATGATGACGGTATAACGCAAATTTCATCTACTGCTTTGAGTACTCATTATTATTTTTTATAAAAACACTGGATTTACACTATTTCTAAGTCGAAAAGGTTTCAGTTCAGGACGCGAAAAATATACACTTACCCACTACTTTCAGCAAAGATCTACATCTAGGTACATGATACCCTGCAAGCCATCGCGAGGGTGTGTGGCAGGGGGTGAAGATCACCAAGCATGCACTACTAACATGCAAACAAGCAACTATAGGGTCTCATGAAACTATATTGTTGGTATCTATATCGACGACATACCCTACAAGCCACCTCGAGGGTGTGTGGCGGGGGTGCATCCACACCAGGAACAATGACACACCAAATAAAGTATTATAGTATTTAAGGGGTTATACTATAGTATTTAAGGGGTTAATACATGCATCATGCACTACAGACTACTCTAAAATATTTCACCTACCTATCCCTTTGCTATGCTGCCTATTCTGTTCTCTTATAGTACGTGGGAAAAATGCCATTTTGAATCTATCAGTACGACAATCTATCTCTCTAATCTTATTTATCTGGTCGAAGCTAGCGTAATACGTTAGTGTTTTAGTATGTGCCTAACATCTTCAGTAAAGCTATCCGATTGAAATTTCTCTCAAATTAAAAATTAGAAAGATAAACTCTCAAATCAAAACATACGGCCTTTCTCAAATGAGGTTATCCAAATTCACTTCATAGTGGCTACCAATCGACCTGAACAATCGGCACGATATTTAACCCTTTCGCTACGAACGCCGTTTATAAACGCCGCAGATTTTTCACTCCTGTGAACGAAGGCCGTTTATAAACGCCGCAGATTTTTCTACGCAAGAGAACGAAGGGCGTCTTAAAACGTCGCTGGGGTCAGGTAGGCAGAAAAGGTCCAAGGTGTCATAAAGGACCCTTCCTCGCGGGTCTGAAGACCCTTCCTCGGCTTAGAGGCGGGGATTATCTCGACCCTTCTTCGCAGCGCGAGCCTCACCCTCGGCAGTTGTTCGCGGTCACTTTTTTGTTTATGCATTTTAAAAACCAAAATCATATTTGTTTCTAAATCGCATTATTGAGTTCCAGAAGTTAATTCCTTATGTTTTTTTGAATCTCTAGAAATTTTAAACGGAACTCTAACGTTATTATTAACAGAGTTCACCTGTCAATGAGATTCAAATCGATTTTGGAGAATTTTTCATTGCAATGAGGAACAAAGACGTATGTTTTTTTATGATTTGACGATAAGGTAGTACCGATATTTTTCTCTCCGTTTTACTTGTTTATGAACATATATTGGAAAACAACTGTAATGGTAATACCACACAACATACCGCGAAATCTATTATATCTACATTATAGGTTGAAAATCCCGCTGAAGGGATTTATGCTAATTTATTAGCAGTCAATAAACTTTACTTTCTTGTAACTGAATCTTTTTGGTGTTCAGCATTCAAATTTATTCTGTGTAATGTGGCTAAGAGTGATAATTATGTTGTAATCATTTATGTTAAAACTAGAAGAAAACCGCATGCGTGCGTGATGGAATATTGGGAGATACAATAAATAATTGCTAGGCAGAAAAATCTATCTCGCGCTACCATTGCGAATATATTTACATAAAAATATTTCTTGATGAAGGTATAGCACCAAAAAGTGCATGTGCTTTTATATAAAACACGGGTATGGTTGGATTATGCGCGGACGTCTTCTATTGCGAAACAACAGAAATAATTATTATTGTAACCATTGATATTATGTCTATTGTCTAAATATCTTAATATTAACATTAGAATTTCGTTTAAAATCTCTAAATGGTATTTATGACAACAGGAATTTATTTGTGTATTAACTCCCAGTTAAAGTCTTACTATTATTTATTTAACAAAAATCACGGAATTAAAAATAGTTGACCGCGGACAGAAGCCGAGGTGGGTTCTCATTTGGAAAAGGGCGAAGATAATCTCTGGTCAGTGGCCGAGGAAAGGGTCGGGAACCCCGCTGGGTCCGGTCCCAAAGCGGGGGAAAGACATACCTGCTCGAAGCCTTGCTTCAAGAGAGCTCCGTACAGGGAGTGGAAAAATATTCTAGAGGAACCCGTGAGAAGGCAAGCATTTTCCTGCGTTGGACTCCGGCGCGAAAGGGTTAATACATCAAAGAAAAATAATAGTGGAAATGAGCCACAAAGAAAGCCTTCGGTTTATATCAGTTAAGATATTGGATTATAACAAATAAAATGTTACTAAGTACTAAAACTAAATACTTAATATTCAATTTAAGTACAAAATGTATTGAACAATATATTATTTATTACAGGGTTCGTTGTGCAATAGTGGAAGTGTTTTTTTATAAACTGCATAAAAATCGAACGTGTTAATTATATCAGATATCTGGGTTTAGATACTGATGAAAATCAAAATTGGAAACTCGAAATAAATAAACTTAAACAAGAGATGATTTCTATGATAAAAAAAAGTTCTTGCTACGTTACTTATACCCGCTATTGGTAATTTGTTCTGTTTATTTTGCACTGGTAAATTCAATATAACAACATGCTATAAGTTGCTGGGGTGGAGCCTATACTGAAACTATGCAGCCACTATATGGTGCTCAAAATAATTTTATCAGAGTGAGTTTGCAAAAAGGAAACTGAGCATTCCTTTCCCCTTTGTAAAGAGCTCGGTATATTATCGTTGAGACATCTAATTGTTATAAGGTTTTAAAAAAAATTATAATAGAGGGTGAAATAGAATAGAGCCGAGTGAATATGCCAGTAAATTAACCAGAGGAAAATTTGGCATAAGTATTCCAAAACCAAGCAAGCAAAATTTTAAACAATCTTATAAGTACCTTGCCCCCAAAATGTTCTGTTCCCTACCTATCTAAATTACGACTTGTGTCACTATACGATGAAACTCGTATTTTCATTTTTAAAATACTTAAAAATATTGGTTATTTTCGAAACAAGAAATTGATAATTTATTTGTATAGGTTATTGGATTAGTTTTTTTAAATATTGGGCTAAATATGCGTTTTTTCCGCTTCTACGATTAGGTACTAAATACATTAGATTACTATACGATACCCTACGAGCCACGACGAGGGAGTGTGGCAGGGGTTGAAGATCACCAAGCATGCACTACAAATATGCAAACATGCTACTATAGGGTCTCAGGTGCCCAGACTACCAGTATCTACATAGAGACAATGGATTAGTTGTTAATACATGTATCATGCACCACAGACCACTCCAAAACACTTCCCTCACCCATCCCACTGCCCCCTGTTCACTCTATTCTCCTACAGCACGGGGAAAAAATGACGTTTTGAAGCTACCAGTACGACAATCTATATCTATAATCTCATTTCTCTGGTCGAATCTAGCATAATACGCTGGTGTTTATAATATATGCGTAACATTTTCAGAAATGCTAGCCAATTTAAATTTTGTAAGAGATTTAATCTGTACTTTTACCTACGCCTCGATAGTCATTCCCACCCTAGTTCTTCCATTAATTCCGTTACACTACTAAACCTGTATTAACACCTTTTGACGAACCTAGCTGCTCTACGCTGCACACTGTCCAGTCTCTGATCAAACCTAATTGTAAACTATGCTTTCTTTTGTTGTAAAATGCTGTATCGTTTCTATGTGTTTATATATTTGAATTTTTCGTCATTTCACTTTTCATGAACACACTTATGGTTTCGTTTACTTTTGTTTGAAAAGTTCTAAAAGATATGTGTTGATAAGTTTACTTCCGGGGAAATGATAAATCAATTCACATGAGAAGTTATGTCTGCCTCTATGATGGTAACCCTAAAATTAGAGGACTTCTCATTGAGGTACCTAATTCCACTTTAACAATTTTTTTGTTATTACATGCTTTTTAATCTCAAATATGTGGAATACATTTTTTTAATTATTATACTCTTATTATTATTGATGCATGTACATTACTGATGATCGAATTGGTTTCTTAATTTGAGGGACACGTTCATTCATTTTCTGCTCCATGACAGTGCTTTCTCAGATAAGAAGCCGACTGTAAGCCCACTAGTTGTAGTTCGTTGTTGAGGCCGATACTTTGTGGAACTCCATGTAAGGCTTGAAACTATACAATTTGCGATTCCACTAAAAATGTAAAAATGAATTTTTCACAAATCACAACATGTTTCGCTACACTGTAGCATCATCATGTGGTGAATACACATGTAAGTTGAGTAAGTTGAGACCATTAGTTGAGTAAACTCTTGAATGATAGCTCTTGAATCGTGAGCTTAAAGATTTAATGGCATGAATTAAATGCACGGTGAAAGTGGATAACTTGGAGGTAGGTATTCAAACTATGCCAATGTATCAACTAAGTAACAATTCTGCAATTAACTCCTAACCTTAACTTAATATCAGAAGGACCGGCAATTGAGGTCATTGCACGCCCCCCCCCCCCCCACGAGTATTCATAGAGTCAATGGGCAATATTTATATATTCCCAGCTGGGAAAGACCATGCAGAAAACATTCATGAACTAGGTAATTAAAAAGTAGTCCACTCCTGAACTATCCTGGGGATAAAACCACACAACGTATATTGAAATTTCAAGTGTGGACTATTACTTAGTTTGAGACTGTTCATAGTTCGTTCATTTCCAGTCCACAAAGTGCTCTCCAAAAATGCTCCCTGACTAAACATTAACGTACACATTTAAACTTGGTATATTTGATTTGTCTGCCGACAATATTCGTTCTACATTCTGGGAATATTCTAGCATGCCATAAGAGATTATTCCAAAAAATAATGCCTGCATGCACTATCGCATTACGTAATGATTTAAGGTGTAGATTTTCACCGATGAACAATGAACTGTACGCATATATGAAAAATGTTCATCCCCTTACGAAAGAGGTATAGGTACCTCGAATTTATAAAGTAGGTGCTAGAAATATCCTCACTTTACCGAGCATTTTCAAGTCAAGAGAAGTTTGGTAAAAATGTAGGCGTGAAGTCTCTGATGCAAAATGCATTTAAATGAATCTCACATTAAAATCGTAAACAATTTTCAGATCAATGATAGTAGTTCAGATGACAATCATTTCACGAGAACTATTTTCATACATTCCTTCATGGTTCTTACGTTTTTGATTTTAAAAAATCAGGCACGATTCATCTACTTTGAACAATCTATGAAGTATTCCAATGAATAGGTATTTTTTGCACTTCTGTGACTGCCATTTGAACTTTCATTAAATGTCCTTCTTGTAAGAACATTGACCGTTTAATAGCCTTTGCTGTACGTTCTTTGACCATCTTTTGGACAATAAATTACCCATTGGGTTTTATAGGGGTATTTTCCCTGTGACAATTTTATTCGCCAGCCGTGTTAGACAAGTCGTTAAAGTACTGGCCTGGCAATCTAAAGGTCGCGAGTTCGAATCCTCCATCCATTCCCTGGGCATTGATGCCATTTTTTGCTAGGATTACCAACGTGGTGCTACGTAACCTTGCCGCTGGAGCACTTAAGAACCCAAGACTGCTATTACCACTACCTTTTCATTTTAACTAATGATGCCTCTCCAATTTCGCGCCGTGGGCATTCTTAATGGCGACGATCTCGCCTCCTCAGACGCCAAGGTTTACAATTAGAGCGTTTAACATTATAACTAATATTACGGAAATGGACGAAAAAATGGGCATGCATTAATCAGAAAAATGTGATTTCCCGGGTATTATCTGAGTTGAAGAACCACTCCGGATTTCCAAGCCTCTTCATTCGCTCTCCGTAGAATCTGTGAAAAGCACGTTCGTTGTAGGGGAATTGGGAGAACAGTGGAGGCACTTTTACTTTCAGTGTAGCCATAGGTAGTTTCTCCAAACGGTTTTTTAATTTATGCATCAAACAATGATTTTCCTCGTTAAAAATAAATCACTTTTTTCATAGCTCTTGGTATCTTGAGTCGCTCTTTCAGCAAAAAAATATTTCAGTCTTTTCCCCTGCTCTTTATCATCTGACCGCGAGAGGTGAGAACGTGAAAGAAGGATATAAAACAAACGTTTATGCATACTCACATATGGCGGCACAAATATATTTCATGGGAAAGAAACTACTAATTGAACCCCGATGCAGAACAAAGAAATGTCATTTCAAAGGCCTTCCGGGCGTCGTTAGTAAGACGTAGCTGGGCCGAAACTAAACAATTCGCGGTCACCGGCAAGAGATATATCAGGAGGGATGTAATCTGGTGGTGGCATTATCTCCTTGACATGCAGCGACAGTTGGGAACGAGAGGGGCGCCACGCCCTTCAAAAGAAAGTGGTTTAAGCCTACTCCATCGGTGGCCGCAAGCGGCAGGGAATAACGGGCCACGTGACTTGAAACCGACCAGCGGTAAATAGGACGAGAGGTTCCGGGCGTTGAGCTCTCCGCCGCTCCCGCCGTCTCCGGACTTCCGGGAAGACGAGGGGTGAGCGGATCGATTCCGGGAGTCATATCTCCATCCTCCGGATATGTCAAGGGATTGTCACGGCTCGTCCGGCATGTTTTCCAGCACCACATCACGGGAAAAGATATAGTGCGTTTCTCGAGTTTCCTTTTTTTTTACAAGTAAAACCTATGAAAAATACCCATTTAAAGAGAATTGCACGAATACTTTTTCCATGGGATAGTATCTGAGTCACCGCACATGGTTACATTCTGCTTCCAGATTCCCAAGTGTGACTAATGATTTCTTTTCACACAATTGGAGGTTGAGCATCCTTGTTTTCCACCGAGGGTAAAATCAGGCGACAAAACAGAGGTTTTAAACGCAAAAGGAATACAAATTCCAATTAATAAAAGCTTCAAATCTTCATTTCTTCATTCTTTGCAGTTACGAAATTCGGTCTTCATCACTTTCTCTCTCTAACCAGTGATCACACTTTGACCTTGCATACCATTCCAGAGTAAAAATAATTTTAAGAGCATTAGCTAATAGGCGTTTCAGTAATCTATGGTTAAAGATTTGATCATATATATGATCTCCGATGCGTCGGTGTTACAGATTCCGTCTCTAGAGACTGCGCTATCAGTAAAATTTTGTAATCCTGAAATTACGACCTTACTCAGTGAAAATCGTGTGTATCGTACCAATTTACAGCCAGTGTATTTGCGTATAGCACTGAAGAAGGGCTGTAACTGTTGCTAACGCCTCAAAAACTATACGACTTACCTTAGGGGAATTCAGAATCTTTCCCCATTCAAACGCCTCAGCCCGCGCTGCGTTTTTGCGCGACGTATTTTACGCACTCCCGCTGAACTGTATCTACTTTAGAATTGGTATTTATCTGATTTACTTCTTAATTGAAATAAACTACTGTAGTAAGTTCCAATGTTATTACATTTTTTATTGTGAATGAAAAACGCATTCCATAATTTACAATTAAGTTTCATTCGTACACCAGCCAACAACATTCGCGCCCCATCATTAGCGGCACCCGGACCCCCAGCCCAACTCTAGCAACGGCACTGCAGTCGGCATTTTTCCTGAACGTACTCTCCTCATGCATTGGAATCACCTCGCGACCGCCCGCTGCACGCCATTACGGGCCCGATCCCGCAACGCCGACGTCGCTTGTCAACGCGCGGCGCGCTACCGACAATAAATGGGAGTCGGCTCAATTTGCCACGGCGCATTAACGACGGCGAGGGGGGCGGGAAGGAGCAGCGGAGATACACGGGGGGGGAGGGGGGGGGGGGGAGCGGGAGGGCTTGTGGGCACGGTCAGGGGGGCGGGGGCCGCCGCAGAGCCCGTCCCCCTCCCCCTTTGTTTACATCAGGGAGAAGCGCCAATCTTCACGAGAGTGCCACTGGAGGTATGAGGGGAGAAGGGGTGACTGTCTGGTCAGGGGGGCAGGGAGTCGCGGGGGCCTAGTCGGCGGATATGAGTGCCCCCAGTGGGCGGGTTTGGAGCAGGTGTGAGAGGATGGCTGCCGATGAAGCCGGCTCCCGGCTCGGTGGGAACTCATCTTTCGATCATTCCCACGGTCTCGGGTCCGGTGGGCGGCCGGGGGGGTTGGGAGGCAGCCAGGGCGGACGGGGGGGCGGACTGGGGGCGGACGGGGGCGGGGGAGCCGTTCCACGCACCAGGCACACGCTGCGCACGCGCTGTGGCCGAGCCGTGGGGGCGGGAAGGAGAGGCTCATGTAGGTCCGCCGGCCACCTAACCTTGTCCGGGAGACTCGCTCCCAGAGAGCCGCCCTCGAGGCGAACACGCGCGGCACTTGAAGCGTGCTAGGGACGAAGGGAGGTTGCGGCACGCGCTAACCACCGCCGAACGTATTTCCCCTCCCTGTGCATCTTGGCAGAGATCTCCGGCGAAAAGGGACCAGCCGAAAAGCAAGTGTCCACCGATAAAGAGGATCTGCGGAGTCTTCGATCCGTTTCTCTTCCTCGAACACGCCAGGAGGGGTAGGCGGAGAGGGCCTGCCGATGATTCCAAGTCGTCCCAGGCACATCACCCCGGCCATGTCGGTAAGTTTCTTTTCTCTCTATCTCCTCCCAATGACCATACTCGTGAGATTCGCAATCGCATGCTATCAACGCACTTTCTCCAGAGACGAAGTGGAAAAATTATGACTGTCCCCGTACTCGTAGATCATTACTTTCCATGCATACCATAGAAAAGAATTCCAGGTGTTGAATGATATAAATATCTTTAATCTGCTGAATATGTTACCTTGTCAATCGAATGTTTATGTTCCCCTGCCACACACCTTTATGGTGGCTTGCAGGGCATTATGTAGATGTAGATGTTTACCGCAGGAAATAGCTAAAACTGTGTAAATAATTCAATTAACTCAATTAATGTTTAGTAGGGATTATCATGAATTTCACAACATATTTGTAGTACAAATAAATTAGGTATACCTATTTAAATAACTGCCTTTAGAAATTTAAATAACTGCCTTGACATTTTTGCTAATTGTTTTTCTCCATTTTTGCCTAGTACGATATTTGCACGTCTAAAAATTAATCTTTTTCATTTGCAGTCATGTATATAGACATAATAATGGAAGAATTTCCACAGAGAAAATGTTTGCTAGGATTTAGCCACCAATCTTTGCAATGGTCTCAAATTTGACACGAATTTTTGTTTGCAATGGGTTGATCACCGATGAATGCGTGATTCTGTTGATGAAATATTTCTTTTGCGTCAATAAGTCACGTTAATTTTTTTTTTCTCTCTGGAAATTCTGCTATTATACATATTAGCCGGTATCATCGTTCAGGCTTTTCGCGGCTAGTTCATAATCCTTGAATTAGGTGTAAATGATGTTATTGGCCGGCCCCGATGGCGGCGAGGTGGAGTCCTCGCCTGCTAATTCTGGTGTCGCAGGTTCGAGTCCCGCCTTGGTAGGTTTTTCTCCACCCATGGTTGTTTATCAAAATCTGTTGGTTCAGCTCCTGGGAAACCTGATGACAGGTCAATGCCTATTAAGATCCCTAAGTTATATGGACAAACACAATGGTCGGGATGAAAAAAAAATTGGCTCAGCAACTCTTCTGGTCATTTTCTATTGGTGTAATGAGCTCGGTATAGGATAACCCACAAATTCCCTTGCATATAATATGCTATACATTTTCAATTTCAGCATCACTCTTTATTCAAATTTTCTTAGATTTAACTCCTAATACTGGCAATGGTCTCTAATTAGACGTGAAATTTAGGTTGTAATGGGGCATCACCAATGAATGAGTGAATCTGCTGAGAAAATCATTTATTGGATTCAATTAGTCACGTTAAAAACCTCAAGTAAAATTTCAACACAACTTTGGATTGACCTCAGGTTGAGTGAATATGTCGTATTGTCTGTAGCTACTTTGAGGTTATATGGAGGGTATAAGCTGTCACCCGCCCATGTATTCCCATCGCTCCAATATTTAAAAAAATCAATATAATGTACCCATAACTTCATTCCTATTCTAATAATTATTTTTATAGCTTGGCACCTCTTACAACGATAGAGGGAAACTCTATCCCTTTGGGTCAAAACAGGGGTGATACAATCATTTGAATTGAGTCGTCGCTACGACACAAATTAGGGATCGTAAAAACTGAACTACCCAATTTGGGAGGCAACGCAAGAGGCATAATCACGAGAACGGGGGTAGGGGGAGTTGTATTCCATAATCATAGTTGACCGCATATGAGGGTTTAAAAAAAAAATTATCGACGCTGAATTCAACATTGATACAGGAATGTGTCGAATCTCATTATTACTTGTTCGACTACCATAGCTGTTTCCTCGAACACTCCTTCTCCCAGTTAGCATTCTATCACCTGGAGAATAGCACAAAACATCTGGGTTCGACGGAGTCTCCGAATCATTTGCGGAGGTACCCATAATTTGGTGTCCCAAATTAAAGACTTCAAACAATGCAAACTCATTGAGAAGCTTTCCTCCCTAGACATATCTCGAGAAAAAAGCGCTATACCGCCCTCATAACCCTGCCTAGTTGTTCTGGCGGTGAGAAATGGCAACAGGTGAACAATCCAAGGGAACGAAACAAATATCAGCGGCCAAGCCCATGAATTGGGGTTCGGGGAGGGACTTTCGGCAGAAATTGGCGTAGTTGCTGAAGCGCTAGTGGCAAGCAAACAGTTAACTTCGTCTCGGTATTTACCGTCAGCGGGTTGAATGTTACTTCGAGACCTAATATGAATGTACGTACTGTATTTTCTTCGAGTCGGGGCAGTCGAGTATTGGCTATGATGGATGAGAATGATGCTGAACCATTTTTCATAGGATATATTTCAGCGCCTCCTAACCATATACAATAACTTCCTTATGAGGAGAGATGAGTTTCCGTCGAATAGTTTGCATTAAATTTCGTTTTCACTCGACAATATCATCATCTCCTCTATCGTTATTCCTCGCCATACTTCGAGTCTCTGTATTTCATTCTTAATAATTGGAAATCTATTGAAAATTAAGATAAAATAAATGCATAGAAATATTATATACGAATAAGGGCCCATAACATCTGGAAGGCAGTAAAAAATATAAGGAGAACGATAACATGTGATGCCTACAAGTCAATATGACACTGAAAGAACATTTTGGATATAATAATCGTATGTTTGTATTTCTCACTCAAATCACAAATGAAGGAAAGGATTTGTACATACAAAAATGTTGATGTGGCTTCCAAACTGAATGGTAGATGAGGAGTTGAATGGGCCAGTAATTCCTTTGGGTGTTATATCCAAAGATTTATAGACAAGAACTTTTGGTATAAGAACCAAAGGTTTGGTACATCATCGACTCGACGCTTGGAAACCGATTGAAAACTTAACAAAAGCTAAATTTATCAAAAAGCGTCCTCCCCTCATCCCTTGACCCCTCGCCTTGACTCTCTTAAACCCAATTTCCGTGACTCCTCACAAATAGTCTTATACTGGTCATATAATTTGGAAGTAAGGATTTGCCCTCAATTGTTCTAGATGGGTTGTACCGCAACTGCTGGAAAATAAAAGCACGGCCGTGATACACTGATACAGTAAATGCGTGGGTAAGAACTAAAGATAACTACATGAATCTGAAAGGCGTCTCAGCTGGTAGTGAAGGCTTGTGGCCTGCGAATCAAAGTAAACATCAGTCGCGCATTGGCTGTGCAACTTACCAGCGAAACCCTAGTTATAGGCTCCAAGTCCAGCCTTCGTTAGAAATTTCTTCGCTTCCTCACCCATTTTCTAACTTAGCATTTAACGCAAAACAGGAAAATGGGTAGATAGGTTACGGCAGAATGCGGACGGACCCACACACGTTGACGGTGGGAGACGTGTTGGCGGGTACTGGAGCTTCCAGAACACGCAACTACAGCTTTAAATTTCGCATTCCAATTACAACTGGCTTTGCGTGCTGTGGTACTCATCGCCTTTGGTTCTCACATCCAAAGGATTAGTTCAGATTTCATATCATTCTTGATGGTGCATCCAAAACTCCTCGCCCAAAAAAATATAGGGTGTCACATCCAAACCTGTTCTCTCTGTGGACAATTCGTTATTAGAATCCCAAAACGACCGGGTTCGCGAAAATAAAACCAGAAATATTTTGTCTGCACTTAGAAAATGGATGCAAGAGAGCTAAACCTCGAGCAGGGTGGTATGCAGGCAGTACCAGAGAAGACAAGGGCCGAGAGATGCTATTATAGTAGCACAAAACCGTGAGCCTCTGCCCATTCATGCGCCCATAATCCTCACTCAAGGAATAAATCGAGGGGTAGACGGAAACATCGAAAAGCATGTGTAGATCAACCTTAGTGGATGGGAAGACGATTGGCACCTACGGTCACTTGTACCAAATAAATAGGAGGGTGGAGGAATGAAGGCAGAATTTGGTGAATAGAGCTATAAGTAAACAGAACATAAGCAGGTAAGTCTATTTCGGCTTTCAGTCGTAAACTGCAGGGTAGGGATACTCTTCAGGCAACGCGTCGAAGACGTGAAGCCAAACTATACCTGATAACTTCCGGTCCCCCAGCTAATTTATGCAGCGTAATAAATATCAATGCAGCACAATCAAAAACACAATGCATCATAATAATGGAACACCACAATGTCGGGTAAATCTAACGTGATTTTGTAGGTGTATGTTTGCGAGAAGAGGAAACCGAAAAGTGACATGGCCATTTATTTGCCAACTAAAATTAAACTTAAAACTGAAAACATAGTTAAACATATCATGGGGGCGGAGGGGGGAGGGGGGGACGAGAAGCTGGAATTAGGAAACTAAGGCTAAGAGAAGAAGTGATTTGTGGATTATGATACCCCTTTCCTTGTTTATACCAAACGCTCGAATTAATACATCCATATAATACCATGCAAGCCACCATAAAGGTGTGTGGCAGTGGGTGAATTCTCACCAAACATGCACTACATATCATGCATAAAAAAGGATTATTATTTATATAATGTTCTAAACTTCACTATTTAGAAAAAGATAAAAATAGCAAAGCAAATATATGCTGTTAGTTGGGTTAGCTTCAAGGTCTTATACCGACATGCAGCTACCAATGTTATAATTTCTACACTCGTATTGGATATATTTACCGTTATTCATATCCCTAATTAATATGAATAGGAAAGGTGGACTAAACGACAGCGACAAATAACTAACAAAAGTATCAGCTCCTCCAGAATTTTACCCCACTAAGTCGCCACCCTGTGCATGGAACATGGAAAAATATTGTAACTAAAATGTAAAAAATTTACACAAGAGTATAAACATTTCACCTGCTATGTTCGCCATGCAAGTAATTTGAAGGAACAAGAAATGAAGAAAAAAAGGTCTGGAGGGAAATGAATTAAGCTTCATGAGGAGGGAATCAGCATGTTCCATTTCATTTCGCGATCCGAGAAGATAAATGATTTGAATATGATCAACTGAGTGTGAGTACGTGAATAAAAAATTAAATATATTAAATGCTGCATTCAGGAATGCAAAAAATGGAGTATACAGAAGGGAGAAACTGAAAGTCAGAAATAACTCTTCCATCCGTGAAAACAAAGCTTAACATGCCTTTTGAGTGCGTAGGAAAACTTGGGATGGAGGAATTGAGATAGATATGAAACTCAGAAACCCTCAAACTTAGGAAGTTTATGACGAGAAGGAAACAACTCAATTCAAGAAATCGCATTAATGGACAAGGTAAATGCATATGAAGTGTATTAATATGGACCTTGGTACTCCATTATCATGAAAAGTCGGTCCGAAGAAAAGACATTATTTATCCTAGCAGCAAATTGTTACTGATATAATCGATAAATAAAATTAAATTGTAGCACTTGAAGCACCGTGCAAAATAGAAGAACTGGGTAAATTGGACACCCCATTAGACTGGAATTCTTCGGGACGTAATAAAAGGGGTGTCTCTCGAGGGAAACTTTACCAAAGTACTTGAGACTGATTCAAGGAATAGTAAATAGTGGTGAAAACCTTATCGGATATACTAGCTGAATTTTCACAGACATCATCTTGTCCGGGATACAGGTACAGATACAGGGATACAGTCAGATTGAGAATGAAAAAGAATGATCACCTTAAAAGATATGTTGCATTCAAAATGCAACTATAGAGAGCTGCAGTCAATTAATGTTGGGATAAAAGTGCCGTTAATCTATAATGTAATCCCGTAATCTAACTTAATGCAAATGTTTAATTGCTATCTCTTGGAGGCTCGCTGGATTGATGGGAAGCATTCTAATGTCCTTATGGTAGCAGTATCATAGCCACGTGAAGCCCCTTGCGATATCCACAGCTAAGTATTTTACAAGGAGTTGCAGAGCTGAAATTTAGCCGTTTCCCACCGTAATTACCAATGGACACAAAAAGTCTAGCGAAAAATCCCAAATAATGACGAACCTGAACTATGACGGAGAGAATTCTACCGTAACCCTATGCTACATTTCGGAAAAAAAATAAAAGACAAGCATTGCGGCGCCGAAACATATTTGCGGCAAATTAAGTGGGACCTCCATGATAGGTAATCAAGACAAGCGCAGCATGGCATGCGAAGAGGATGTTGTCTCGCGACCCCAAGTAATATTGAGCATGATAGTGGATCGACTGAGAGAGTGGCTTCTGGCGAGGCAGCGGAAGTGAGAAAAAGCACCATTGCATGTCGAGGCACTCGGAATCAAAGCGAACGCGGGAGCCTAAGAGGGGAATGCCGAGGGGAGACCCATCACAACGGCGTAGCTTTCATCCGCCGTTTAATGTTTATGCCGGAGCGCGCTCGTAAAATGCCGAGCGGGTAAGAGCTGTCCCACTCAGCTCCCCGTTAAGTGCTTTTGCCCCACTCACGCGACAAGGAAAATCAACGGGCCCGCAATCTCACGGAGGGCACGAGGGGTACGTTTCATCGCGCGCCGTGGGAATCGATGATTAAAACATGCCGAGGGGTTGAAATCTCGAGTGGCTGAAGTTCATTCGTCGAGAGACGTTTTTGGTGAATAATTTGAGTAGTATGAACAAGATTCACGATGTTTCTGTTATTTCTGGTTCAATCATTCAGTAAATAGTTGTTTCAGCTGCCACATGTGCCACAAAAAGTGGTTTGTGTATTTTCCTCGCTTTATGTGCAGTTAGGGAATATCGTGATTACTTCAGGGAGCATTACACATGCCCTCTAATTAGCAGTAATTTTGGGTGGCATGGTGGGAGAGCCTATGATAAAACAAACTGCTTTGAAGATGAAAAACGATACATTTTTACATTCGCGATTTCTTCGCCAAAATTTAGCAGCTACATGTAGCATCACGTTTAAGTGTGTAAACATTCAGGTTCATTTCCAAGGTACCAGTTCACACTTCATTTGTTTCATCGTCGCTATACCATTTATGATAAATTTTTGGACAGGTTCACCCTAATGTCCTCCACCGTCATTGTGAGGCAATCCTTACCAATTTCTGGCATTTCCAACGCAATGTTCCCCTGAAAAATTTCACATCCTCAATCGTCCCTCGTACTGTACGAGATTTAAATTCTTTTATGCCCTCTCCCACCCTTAGCAATCATTTTCCCTAAACATGCATCCTTCAATAGAGTTGCTTGTAGATACTTTTTCATTACCTAGAGATACTTCTTAATTGTCTATTGATACTTCCATTCAAATTTTCTGCCTTCCTAAATATTCTTTAGTATCGAGTTCCTGAACCGTATGAGTTGAAAAAGGAAAGTGCTCGATACAATCAAATACGATAAAATAGGGCAAAATAATCAAACTACGACATCGTACTCATATCATTTTCATTTATCGCAGTATTTTCAAACAACATTAACCGATGTTTCAAATTAAATAATGACCCTTTCATGGCCATTATGAAGCCATATATGTAAAAATAGATGAAAGCGACAAGGATTTTTTTGTGCTGTGGACGTGTTGAATTGAATATAATTTAGGCCACCAAACAAATTTTTAACATGCGTGTTACACGTATGAGAACCATGAAAATCAGCAAATTATGTCAGATGTATGATTTTACGTTTTTAGGTAGGCAAATTGATTATATTTATTTTTCCAAGTAGCGGATTCATTTCAGAGTCCTAGATGCATTGCTACTAAATATATTTCAGGAGTACTTCTTTTAAGCCAAGGAATCTGAATGGTGTTGTTAAAGTGCTATTCTCTCATCCCGAGGGCTCATGCTTGAATGATGACAGTGGAAGACAAAATTTTTCCATGGAAAACCTATCCTCGCTTGAGTCCTGTGAGTAGGGCACTTCACACTGTGAAGTTCACAATCATAACTCCTTCCGTCGGATGGGACGTTTCCCTTGGCGCCTTTCGTTTAGAGCAGGCTAACTGTGACGCTGGGTTTCTCCTCACCTTCCTACGCTTCGAAATATCTGTTATGCCTGTCTATCGTATACGGAACAAATGATATCCGCTCTCCTTCGTATTTCCCAAGTAATAAACAGTCTTGATGAATCCTTAAGTTACCCAATCCAGTAACTAAAATAGAACAAAGGGTTTGAAGAAAAGATTGATATTATGATTTCTTGCTATCACATTGGTTATGAGTGCGCGCATAAGTAAAACTAAGAAACATTATGTAATTTTCTCCTTGACTAGAAACGGTAATCTCACCTCTTTATCACGCTGCTTAAATGTATGTTGGTCATTCGATCGCTCATTCCGTGAGAGACAAAAATTTAATTCCGATTCTAGATTCAAGCACAGAAAATACCACAACAAGCAAGAAAACGTTGGTAGTAGAAAGTTGTATATCGTACTAAATTCTCATCTTGTGGCCATATCCGAAGAAACATTTAACACCCTTTATGTACACTATTCGATTTCTTTCGGCGGTGTATCAACCCCGCCTAATCATACAAAGGTGCGTCCCATATCAAAATCGGGAACTCAAAAGAGTTTATTACGATGACCAAATTATAAATCCTTTTCAATTAATTAATATTTTTCATACCACTTTAGCTTTCTATTTATCAAATTGGAGTCATCATCGCACTATTCTCCTTCTTCTGAACTACAAGAGTACCGCCATTAGCTTTATTTTAGCCATGAATAGTAATTTGCTAGCGCCAGCGTGCATGGTCAGGCTAGATGATAGAATTTTATTTTACCATAAGGACCTTGATTTCCGATACCTTGCGGATATTTTGAATGTGTTCTCTCGTGAAACGTCACCATGTTTATATTGTACATCATTTTTTTAAGCCTCTGAGTATCAGTAACCCTGATTCATCGCATCTAATCAATATATTATGTATTGCAGGCCTTGATTCCACGGCTACCAAGATCCATCGGTCCCAATTCCCCACGCGTCAACCTGAACAAGCATTGGGACGAATTGAAAACCTGGCACCAATCTTTGGAGGAACATCGACTGAAAGCACTAGCAGCTCACCTCAGGATGAAGAGCAGCAATGAACCGGGGACTGATGGAATTTCTTCCGACGATGACCTGAGTAACAGGGGCTGTACTATGGAGAGAACATTTGCAGAAGCGTTGGTAGACAATCAAATCAAGAAAAACGTTGGTCACCCGAAAGATTACGGATTTCCTTCCTGTAATGGCCTAAAACAACGAGGAGATTACGGTAATGATGCCAGGGAGAGTCTCGTCGTCACTATCATCTGACTGGAACGTTAAACTCAAAAATTAACATTATCCTTCTGTGGTTGACACATTCCAGCGACAGTTATGCTCAAGATTTCAATATTGCTGTAAAAAGTCGGTGTTTATTGTTTAAGTAATTTTCATCCATAAGGATGAGCATTCTAGATTAATATTGCTCAATAATCTGATATGCAGTATTGTTGCAGAAGCCACGATTATAGGTGTAAATTGCATAGCATTATTTTATTAGAAGTGAGGGTGGTACCTGAAAGCATTTGCATCAACCCTTTTGATATAGGCAAATATCTTCAGGTTTCTAGAGGTTTTTACACCCTGAAGAAATCGATTTTTCTGTCGAGCGTTTATGGAAAACGTAAATATGAATTCTCGCTATAATTGAAGGATACTTACCTATGATGTAAATTTTAGAAAATTACGCAATCACGCAATTAATTTATCGATAGTATTATTTAAAATGAAAAAATATTTTCTGGTGCTTAAGTAAATCAAAAACTCTTCATCCTATTTTTACCACAACAAAGTCAAATAAGTGGTTCTTTGGGATTTATCTTGTCTCTAAATCCGTTTAGAACCACTGTAGAAAATTGTTCATAAAATCGTATTCATATAATATGTACTTTATATACTAGTACCTGGATTTTGATGTGCCTTTATATTTAAGCTCTTACGAGGAGCACCATTCTTCCAAGTACTTTATCTACTCATTTCTTCAAACTGAAGTACTTCTTCATTTTGGATAATGAAGATGAAATGTTCCCGTGATTTATCCTACTTAATTCCAAACCTTCTCGATTTTAACTTACGGGACCTGCTGCGGGTGGTGTTATCTGGTTGTAGTGTTATTCGTTGCTCGCAGACTTTTATAAGTTCATTTTATTGAATCAGAGAAGAATCAGCTGGTAATTCACTGCGCAATTCTTCTATATCATTCAAAAAATGCAAATTAGCAAGAGTTATTAATCAAAGGCAAATTAGTCCTTTCCAGATTTCATTGAACACGAATGCAGCTGATGAACGATGTAAGGTTAACGTAAGACCCATCACCTTAACGCGGGATGCATGTTCAAAAAGTGAGCTAATGTTCAACCCTCCATTACCACCCCTCGTGATAGGCTGTGAATACTCGCTTAAAGTATATTTTCAAAGAGCATGAGCAGCTGGTTTTGCTCAATTACGAAACTCGTAAACAAATCATTTAAGTTCCTACTGGTCAATTAATTTGAACAACTTAAAATGCATTTAAAATATTAAGGAATAAGATCCAAAGCGTCAAAATCATTTGTGGTACTGATCTAAGATAATCTCTAGTAGCAAGAGTTAGTGTTAACGCCATTTTGTTGCACCAAAATAGAGAAATTATTGTTATTCTATTCACTAAATCTCTTGCTAGTGAGAAACATACGATGCTTTGAATTATCACGGCGACATATGTATGTAGATAAAAAATAAGGCCATTACGATGATTTGTATAAGCATTGGGTTCAAACTGTGATCTTAGTTTGATGAATAAGTAGGGCTCTCTAAAGGCCCTGA
Source organism: Platycnemis pennipes (assembly GCA_933228895.1). Classification (NCBI taxonomy): domain Eukaryota; kingdom Metazoa; phylum Arthropoda; class Insecta; order Odonata; family Platycnemididae; genus Platycnemis; species Platycnemis pennipes. The sequence continues at coordinate 35,895,224 of OW121846.1, read as the reverse complement.
ATTTAATAAAAATGCATAATAGCATATGTTGAAATGTTTAAGCAGTGCTCTTTTTGGTAGAGCTCATTTGAATAAATGAAAGGCTTTAAAGAGTATTAGGAACTACGTTCCATCAAAATGTAATTATATTTTCATATGTTCCTCAATAGCGTCTCTGTGATGTAGAAAAGATTGTGATTATGGAAAAAAGTGTATTTATTTTGAGTGTGAAAGTATCCCTTGTGTTTGTTCTTACTGAATTAAATCCATGTCAGGGGAAATACTGTGGAGGCTATTTTAGTCTGTTTTTCAATGTATGAGCATGAATAAATGGGACAAAGTTTTTTATAATTCGATACTACTGTACTATTAATTTCCACACCAGTAACTCCCTAACCCAGTGGCGCCTGAAGCAGACTGTTAATCGGTTCTATTTATTTGTCATTATTTCGTTTTTTTCTGTTATAATGGAATGCAATACTGAGGAGTGAATTAATTTCAGCCTAAGTAACAATGCTTTTTTTAAAACATAGAACTGGGAATAAACCCAGAACACCTGGATTCACAAACTTCAACCTGTCAGTCATTAGTTTTTCAGCATCTTATGTGATATCCTCATGAATCCTGTATTACGTTATATAAAAGTCAGCCCCCATTTGATACATGTGGCGGAAATACGAACTGACGCATTTTTTTAAATAGCGACCAGCTCAATCATTTATAGGATTCTCGAACATTTATTCTTGCACTTATTCTCATAGGTATAAAATAAAATAACTTGCTTCTGGCAGGATCTTCGCCCGCTTCAAAGCTAGGAAGGGAGCAGCTTCAAATTTTATATAGCTTGCAGGGAAAGAAGCACATATAATAAACTTCTAGTTTTAAATTCTTGTTTTTTTCTAACATTTTATCCAGCATTCTTTAATTTATTGCTTTGTAATAACAAAAATTTATAATTTTAAGCTTATATTTTTTCGTAGGTTCTCCTTTCCCGTTTTTCTTTTAATATATTTTCGTCAGTAATGTGTATCGGGGGTACATCCCCCCCTGGCGACGTAATTGGTACGGTCCACAAACATATTTTAACTACCGCATTATTACTATTTAACTAACGCATTTTGATGCCTTGAATTAAGTCACTTTACGTCAACTAAGTCGATGTCGAAGTCGCAACTTGTCGAAATCAAAATATATTTCACGAAGACAAAAAGGCAAGTGATTTCAATTAGTCGCTAGAATGATTGTCCTATTCCAAGAAATCACGTCTGAATCCGTTACTTAAGTACATGGAACTTACATTGGGCCACTACGATAGGAATGATAGAAAACACAAGGCCTCATCGAAATTGCAATGAATATACAGCAATGTGTAATACAGGAAGGATTTTAGGTACGTAAAGCGGCGAGGGATAAATAGTAGAGTGGGTTATATTTTTCAAAGAGCAAAACCACAGTTTCATTAATAGCATCAAAAAGCATGAACCAAAGTCAATTTTATGGTGTAAATATAATTAGTTCTGTGCCTACATTCATTTCTACTTTATAAATAAATATTTCCTAGATAAAAATAGAATTTCCTTCGCTGAGAAGTGCATATGTATGTAGTCACATGCGTATCGTGCCGATACAGCCTCTTAAATCCGTGACAAAAATGATTGACGGAATGTCACTGATGGCCATGTGGGGTTTTCTCAAGTAAACATTACAATTTTACCCGATGTCCTACTGCTCATATTTCTACATTACTGCGAGCGGACGAATGTGAAAGGTGGAAGCTATTAAGAGTACCAACAGTATGGAACAACTCTGGGTACAGCTTCACAACTACGCACGACTATCTCGTAAATGAGTATAACAATTCAACGTATTCGCTGTCGGAAATTAAAAATCATTTTACGCTAAATTACGAGAATAAACGAATTTACGCTGAAAAAGGATGAAATCTCTACAACTATGGGAGAAATTATTAATACCTACCTCTTCCAAAACGCTTGAAGTAAATTCAGGTACGAAGATCACCTCAGCAATGTTTTCCCCAACAAGAGCTGATTAGGGTTGAGGATGTAGCCGTCATCTCTCACTTATTGCATTTTAGTTCGTGTCAGTCCCTGGTGAAAGAAATACTGATTATTTGCATTTAAAAGCATTTAAAATCATAAGATCTGACATTTGAGTCAGTGGCCTTGCCAATTTGTGCTTGAATTCATTTAAAACCAAGTGGAAAATCAAGAAAGACGGTTTAAAATAAAAGAGGTAAGTGAAAGAACGTTCCAGGAATATATAACCAATAGCCATAACGAAATCTAGTGCGCTTGCATGTAACTAGCGTAACTTTGACATGTCTTTCAATCTGTTCTCCCTTTCGGGAGAGATCAAATGTGTAGTAAGTGAAAAATTAATTAACATTTTTGAGATGATACTTTTGATGATATTTTTGAGATTTACCAAATCCTTATTTCAATTCTGTCACCCTGATTCATTGTTTTATTTGCATCCTGGTTCCCGAGATTCCGAAGATCCATACTAAGTCTCACGACCGCTTTACTTAATTTATCCATGAATGCCTAAAATTGATTTAAGGAGTCGAACACAGGGCTCTGCAGATGAAGCTCCACCAGGTCACTGACAATCCCATAAGAGCACATATTATATTTACGATTCCATACGCTAGAGCCACCACCGTATTGTGGGTGAATAGATAAACGAAACCACCAGCGTAAATTGAATCTAGCTCTTCGAATAATTCACTAGCTATAAATAAATTAACATACAAACACAAGAAAATGACAGTCGATGCAATATTTGTATGTACCTGAAAAATACACCAATCACCACGAATACAGAAATAAATTACCACATCAGGTAGACCTAAATACGATTTATTCAACGCTGAACGTAGAGTCACATGCAGCAATTCTAACAATAATTCGAACTAATTAACTTCACTGCAAATTACATATCAGGTTTTTTAATAGACTAGTTCATTAGAGAGGTCTCATGTCTCAGGTTTTATCCTACAATTGAATAATATTGATGATATAGTAATTATATTCATGTTTTAATGCTCATAATATCTTATCGTAAATTTCAGATTTTCAGCTCGATTTGATTGCATACAACTCCGAAATATTATTTTTCCGTTACAACTTTGCATGGTATAAGTTCATGTTAGGAATATCTTTATGCAAAAATATTCAAACTCAAAAAGTAGGTGTGAATTATTCGCGCGCGAGAGATGCCAGGCCCACTGATGAGGGAGAAATTGAATGTTTCATAGGGCGTCTGCTGTTCACGGGAACAAATAGATCTGGGTGACAAAATATAAAGGATTTATATGATCGAGATGAATTGGGTGTTGGCATATTTTACGTGTATATGAATTATCAAAGATTCCGTTTTCTTTTGCAGTGTCTCAGATTTGATGATATAAACAGTAGCGCAGAAAGAAAAATGATAGACAGATTAGCTCCGATTCGTCAACTTTTTGAGATGCTGGTGAGAAAGTTTCAGGATAACTATGCCATATCGGAGAACGCAACGGTAGACGAGCAATTATCCGCTTTAGGGGAGGATATTCATTCAGGCAATATCTCCCAAATAAGCCAGTAAGATATGGTATAAAAATATTTGCATTGGTTGACGCTAATGCATTCTATACTTACAATTTGGAGGTATATGCAGGGGGTCAACCTGAACGACCCTACAAAGTAGATAATACTCCTAAAGATGAGGCGCTCAGTGGAACCAATTGTAGGAACGTGGAGAAACGTCACGGCTGACAATTGGTTTGCAAGTGTTCCCCTGGGAGAGGATTTGGTACAAAGTAAGTTGGCACTGGTGGGAACTCAAAAAAAAAACAAAAAGGAATTACCACCTCAGATGATGTGCACAAAACAGAGGGAGGAGAATAGTAGTCTCTTTGGATCTAGAGGGAACATGACTATCTTATCTTATGTCCCCAAAGAAGGTAAAAATGTAATTTTGTTGTCAACAATTCATAGTAGTATACGAGCATAGGCAGGTTGACAGGTGACAAGAAGAAACGAAAGATAATATCTTTTTATAGAAAACGTTACTAAGGACGGTGTGGACACAGGGGATGAGATGTGCGTAGCACGTAATGTTTCAAGAAACACTATTAGATGACCAATGGTAATTTTTTTCCACTTGATAAATGTGGCAGGCATTAAATATTTTGTTATATACAATAACGTTAATCCAAGAAGCAAGATGTATAGATCAAAATTCCTACGAGAAAGTGCGAGGGAATTGACGAAGCCATTTATAAGGTTATCTGAAATGAAAATGATTTGGACGATGCTATTTTGATAAGTTACGGCAACATTTGTGGGTACGCAGTGACAAATGACTACGGTGTCTATCATAGGCGTATCCAGGGGAGGGGTTTTGGGGTTGTAACCCCCCCCATTGGTAAAAAAATATATAGTTTTAAAAATTCCTGGACCCCCCGTTTACATGGGGGTTTCGATGGTGACCCCCCCCCTTCAGACAGGCGCTTCTAGATACGCTAATGATGTCTATGCCATGATAATAGTAGTCACAGTAGTTCATATTCAAGACTCTGAGAAAGTAATTTATCGTACGTAAGAGAAAGAATCGGATCCGGACATAAATTTGGGGGGGGGGGGATTCCCCCCCCCCCCCCCCCCCCCAAATTAGCACTCAGCAAATTATGTATAATCTAAGTTTCCCGATGGATGTGTGAACAAGGAGCTTCTAGGGTGGTACACCGGGTCGCAGTGTTCATTGTAGCAGTCGTGTCAACACTAATCGAGCGTCTTCCTCAGGGAAAAGGTGAGTCATCTCTGCCCTGAGAATGACGCTCGGCTAGTGTTGAAACGTCGGCTACAACGAACATTGCGACCTGGTGTACCACCCTAGAAGCTCCTCATACTCTAAGCAACTTAGATTATGCTGAGCCCCATTACCCCTCAGAACTTAGCCTCCGCAAAAAACTATATCTCTTGGATATGGGGTGGGGGATTTTCCCACTCTCCCCCACCCTGTATCCGCCACCGGTTAGAGATTACGAGGTTAAACGATCAACTCCTCCTCCTCAGCATTAAAACTATATGTAAAAACATATGGGTCATTCCACCTCAATTTTAACAAACGTTTGTCCCTTAGGGTCTCAGATTTTTATAAAAATTGGTGCATGGGTACAAAGTCAACTCAAACTGAATACCCTGAAACCATTTTGTGGAAAAAAAATTTTCAGCGAATTATGCATAGGTATTTTAATTTTGTCACATTTTTAGCAAAAATCTGAGCCTTAAATCATGTTATCACTTATATCTCCGCTTGTAATTGTCATACAGCAATGATTAATAGCTCATATTAAAGCTAAATCTTTATTCAATGGAAATATATTAATTAAAAAATATTTTATCCTATACCCTATTGTTGTTAATTACTAATGTTTAAAAAATTGTTAATAAACTTTTCTCAAATACTCCACCTCATAATAGCATTACATTTGCATTAAATAAAGATTTAGCTTTAATAAGAGCTATTAATCATTGCTGTATGACAATTACAAGCGGAGATATAAGATATAATATGATTTAAGGCTCAGATTTTTGCTAAAAATGCGAAAAAAATAAAATATGCATAATTCGCTCAAAAAATTTTTTTTTCACAAAACTGTTTGAGGGTATTCAGTTTGAGTTGACTTTGTACCCATGCACCAATTTTTATCAAAATCTGAGACCCTAAGGGACAAACGTTTGTTGAATTGAGGTGCAATGACCCATATATTTAAATAAAATTTATGGTTTTTTACAAATAAAATGTTGCTAACCCATTTTTAAGCGAAACTTTTCACTGGGGTGCCAGGAGCACCCCACGCGAGTAACCTTGATCGGAAATCACGCGCGAGTAACGCCGGGTTAAGTACATACATTTGGTTATAAGAAGCCCTAAAATAATCATAAAGCTCTCGAAACGAAGAGAATTAGTGAGTCTAAAAGAACTATATCAGGGCAATAAGGAGAAATGTAAGTGGCCCTCTGCAGTACATTCACCATCTTACTTTCTGAAGTTCACACATCACACGATAGATCAATCATACATCGGAGCCATCGGCGAAAATTTCAGTCCGGAGACAAAACCAAGCCCATTCGTTACTCACACATGCACATGTTGTCCAATAATACTCATCATTTAATCGTAATGGAAGATGAACATTAAAGAGTAATCATTCACGTCGGTTACCACTGTGCCGCTTGCACCCAGCGTGAGCACAATATTGCTTGCAAGACATCTTCAATTCTGACAAGGAAATTAATCCCACCCAAAAAGTAACAGAAATATGGGTTTAGAAAGCAATCACCAACTAACAGCAAACCTTACACTTTCGCTGCCATCTCCGACTACCTGATCGTTAATTGTTTACATCCAGGTGAGGAGCGTCATATCCAAATTCAAATACTATGTTATAAAATATAAGTTGGAGAATGCGTTTTTAACCAAACATTGAGCTAGCAAAAATTGCACAATAATTTCCATCCATTAATTCATTATTTTTTATCGCTTTCTGACAGTGAGACGATCGATTCGCCATATTATCCTTGATGGGTTGATACACCAACAACATTTGTCTCAATTTTGTGACATGCTAATACGACATATTTCGATATTGTCAGTAGCCTGGTTCCACGTATCGATCCGTTCGACTTATTACTCTACTGATAACGTATTGCAATCCATGAAGAAGCCATAAAAATAAGCTACCTTTTATTCTGGATATGAAACTCAACTCCATGAAAAACTAAATCCACAGCAACAATGACAGTCGCCTTGGCAACGCTCGGAATGAATGAAAAATCAGACGATTTAAACCAGTGTCGTTTCCTAAATAGCAAACGGCAAACACACCAACGATGCTAGAATTATTAATATGAAGTTATCCCATAGAATTACGTTTAGCAGTGCATCGAAGTTGACAGAAGAATTAGGTTCGGATTCATTATCTAATCGTAGGTTTAAGTACCGATTAAATCTCATGCAGAAATTTAAAACGGATTGGTTAGTTGAAAATGTTGAATATATTAACAATCCTTAAGTATTATTCTAGATTTGACTTGACAAGTAAGATTAGAGAGGTAAGAGTGTCACTCCAATACCGCTTACTATTAGAGACCATAATAGTCAGCATAGCAAGTGGATAGGTACATACGTGAAATATTATTAGGGTAGTCTGTGTGGTCTTAGTCCCATGCAATGTAGCGTCCAGTTGCATGGCTGCATGGCAATTGCATGCAAGTAGGTCTTGGTAGCTCTTAGTTGCATGTAAATGGTGCATGTTTGGTGATCTTCACTCCATGCCACGCACCCTCGCGGTGGCTCGCAGGGTATTACGTAGATGTGTATGTTTAATTACAAAATACGGACATATTACCAAAAGAAGATTATTGCTACACCTGAAAATACAAGCGTGGATGTAAGGTAACATTTCATTAGCACATTCATCAAGAGCATGCTTCTTCATTGCAGCGAGACATGGACGATAACGGCAGCAGAAAGGTCAACGCTGGATGCATTTGAAATTCGGTGCTACCGAAGCATGACGTAGATGAATTAGATCGACCAAATGACTAACGAAGATATCCTATGAAGAATGGGAGAAAAGTGAAGTTTGTTGAAAACTTTAAAAAGAAGGCGGAACAACTTTATCGGCCATCCTAAGACACGATGCACAGTAGGATGCAATAGATGCAAGATCTTAACAGAAATAAATGGAAACGAGTTACATATTTGAGACATACGATTTTTGAGACTTCACTCTTTATCCTGAATAGAGGGACTCTATTCCGCTGTTGAGGCCACAAACATATAATAGCACCCTGAGAGCCATCCAAAGATACCCTTTCCGAGAGACCAACATTTCTATTCGGGTAGGCTTAATGTTTGCTTGGAAGAAATTTTTGTGCATTTCGTTTTGCGGTGCATAATAATTATTTCTTTCGTTTTGAAAACTCTTTTGTGTGTAAGTACTATTTTCTAACGGGATTACTGCAATTCAGGTTGTCTTTAACAAATTTTATGCTATATATTTATAATCATACCCTTTAGAAATTATCTTTTTTTAGTTTCTAAAATTAAGGTAGGCCTAGAAAACGAGTTTCAAAGCATCATATACTCATTCCAATGCCTACTTGTAAATAAAAGTTTCATAATTATGCCATAGCATGAACTTTGTGCGGAACATAAGGTTTTGCATTTTTTCCGTAGACTAGCAGAAGACGTAGCCATGCAATCCATTGAAAGACGTAGAGTATAAAGTCTAGGATGGCTCAAATGAAATATATGGGTGTCCGTAAGGCATTAAAAATATACTAATGCATTAACTCAATATTTTTTGTGTGTTTAAATAACCTGTGGAAGCATAGTGGACGATAGTGGCAGTTAATTGCGTAAATATCGATCAATGCGCTGAAAACCCATTGTCTCCTCCCCAACTAGTTAACTATATATCTGCGGATGTGCTATTTATGAGCAGGGATAAAGAATTAAAACCATCAACTTTAAAAAGATACTGAAAAAAAACCCTTCTAGAAATTACGGTCAAAGGTAAAAGGGCGAGAGAACTGCTTTTGATTGAGTCGCATCCGGAGTAGGGCATTTTCGCGGCGCACCTTGCTGTTGGATGTCAGGTAAATGGGATGCAGGTGCACTACTACATTAAAAAACGATCGGAACAACTCCTCATCAAATCCCCGTCAAGAATATAAAATTTTTTTTCGGTCGTCAGCAATATACTCTGGAGAGTACAGCCGTTCCTTGATGGCAACGATATTACGAAATATCAGTACATTAACGTTAGGCAAGGTGCAAAAAGACAGGAAGTAATATTTAACCATTACGAAAATTTTTGCGCAACATTAATTTGGAATTTTAGCCCCAAAATCGGAAGTTAATATTACATCTAGAGTCTTCGGCTGAAATAGTCTTTCATAGACCAGTAGCTGATGCAGATTGTAGATGACGATCTCCCACAGTACATGTCCAAAGGGAAACTGTATATAATATTCAAATGGGGTTTTGATATTTGCAGTGGTAAAATTCAATATAACCAACGCTATGAATTATATAACTTTCAATACCTTGGTTGGTACCTCTGCAATCAATATGGAACTAAGAATCTACATCTACACGATACCCTGCAAGCTACCGCGAGGGTGTGTGGCAGGGGGCAAGGATCACCAAGCATGCACCACTAACATGCAAACAAGCAACTATAGGGTCCCATGCAACATTATGGTTAGTATCTATAGCATATAAGGGGTTACTACATGCATCATGCACTACAGACTACTCTAAAATATTTCACCTAACTATCCCTCTGCTATGCTGCCTATTCTGTTCTCTTATAGTACGGGGGAAAAATGCCATTTTGAATCTATCGGTACGACAATCCAACTCTCTAATCTTATTTATCCGGTCGAATCTAGCATAGTACGCTGGTTTTTTTAATATGTGCCTAACATCTTCAGTAAAGCTATCCGATTGAAATTTCTCTGATAGATTTAATCTGTACTTTAACCTACGCTCTGATAATGATTCCCACCCTAATTCTTTTATTAATTCTGAAACGCTACTCAACCTATCGTAACACCTTTTAACGAACCTAGCTGCTCTAAGCTGCACACTGTTTGGTTCTCTGATCCAACCTAATTCATTAGGATCCCATACACTGGTTGCATACTCAAGGTGGGGCCGAACTAGTGAAAAGTAACATCGCTCTTTTGTCTTCTCATCACATTTCCCAAGTACTTTTTTTTTTAATCCTATCTTTCTCTTCGCTCGGCCGCATATTTCCCGGATGTGTCTTCCCCACTATAAATCTTTATAAGAATACCATATAATAGCAAAATCCATGCCCATCTTCGATAAAATTCTGCTGGCCACTTAAATTAATTTACAAAAATAGGACAAGTTATTTGATTAGAAAATAAATATCTCTAAAGGAAAACCGAATAAAATCTCTTTCGCAAACCATTGCATGCGTGGATGAACAAAGGTGTTGCACGAAATCAGAACTGAAAATTTCATCCCAGAGGTGCTGTTTGTGTGGAGTCAAGCCAACAGCGATGAAAACTATTTATTTCAACAAGGATAAAGAGCCTGATCCTGATAAATGTTTTTGAATTTCCTTCCTTCATCTGTAAATTCTACTATTTGAGCGCCTGTTACATATTACAACAGACTTTACCTCAAGAAATGGTAGGTAAACATGGAGATAAACTTTATTAAACAAGAAAGAATTTATCATGCGAGGAAAGAGCAAATAGAAACAAGTTTTCGTTCGGAAATGGTACTTCTTGTAGAAAGGTGATGACGGTAGCATGATATTTAATGAAGGTAACATTGCGGGACTTTTCCGTCAAGATACTGATCTCGAATCTGAAACATCGGGTATATAGAGCAGGTAAGAAGTTTTGGAACTATTTTAAGAACTATTTCATCGGCATTCGATATAAATTCCGATAATTTTGGTACATATGCCCTGGACACTGCCAAGCTTAACGTATCTTTATGTCCCAAGAATTTTTTCCCTTGTAAGTGTTCATAAGGTTAACAAGGGTTCTTCTGATTATGTTAACCCCTATTCAAGGGGTTAACACAATCAGAAGAGCGAGCGACAAGAGGAAAATAAAAGGGTTACCCTCTAAAATTCCATTACTTCTCAAGTCAGATTCTGAGTAGTTATTGCCCCTGTAAAGCATGAATTGGTCGATTGTCAATATTGTGGAAAAACACGAACAAAAATTGTACACAAAAATTTTGTTTGGGTGCAACGATAGGGAATCATGATAAAGTAGGAGTGCGTTGTAATTAATTCATTTATTTGCACCCTTAAAATTCTCATCTTGCTTGTATCTTGATAATTAACAAGTTAACATGCTATTTCTTCTTTGCTATCATTACTAGGAAGCTAGTACTACCGTTCCTTATTATTTGTAGAAAGGCAAGGCGTGGCAGAATAAATGAAAAATTTGTTTATTTTCAGTGAAAAAATTTCTCTTTGTGCTTATTGCGTTTAACACAACTTATAAAAAGGCATCTAAGTTTCATAGATAAACATATTTTTTTAATATTATATCTTTTGTATTCACCTACATCGTTTTTTCTTATCTAAAAGTTGCTCCTTGTACGCTTGGATTTTCCGTATCAATGTAAAAACTAAATAATAAAGGTTAACGTGTTTATTCCTAAAAGACACATAAATTATAGCGTGCAAAAATAGATCAAATGAATTTCTTTATTTCCACCCCGCTTAACATTCCTATCTTCATTTCATTATCTCTGGCAATGGCGACCCCTGTGCACGTTGCAATGGTGTTTTTGAGCATTTTTCTTCTCATCCGTCTTTGTCCTTCATTTTCATTATAGTCATATAAAATTTGTCACATTTTGCATTAAAAGTGATAGAGAATGCAAAATGTGGTACCAGATGAACTTATTTTTCAAAAAAGATATTTTTCCGTCTAGATCTTCAATTCCGTCTAGATCACTGTGCGATGCCTGATGAAGATAATTGTCGAGGTACATGAAACAAGTTGTCAAGGACGTTAAAAAGAAGATGTATATTAATATGGAAAGATTAGCCGATAGGAGAATCGAGTGGGTGGCTTCATCAAACCAATCTTATGATTGTTGGCAGATGATGATCACAAAGGAAACATAATTTTTAACGTGTTTCAGTTAATGAACGAAGAAAACTTTGCTCTCTAAAGAAGAAATCGAAACATCGCAATGAAATTAATGGAAATACAGAAGAGCTTTCTGGATTCAAATCGGTTCTTCACGAAAATGGAATGTCTTGCGTATTATATTTAGATAGACTAGAAACGCATATCATTTAGAGCCGATTCCTCGTTTAAACCAATTCTGACGCAGAAGGGAGGGACGGACTCCTCCGAAACTAAAAATTAAGATTATGACACATTTCGCTGCGTACTCGCAACTTACAGCTAACTTTCTTCTTCTAGCAAGTATTTCGGACAAGTGTTTTTAATTGCAACACTTGTTCTCCCCATCAGTCACTTCGTTCTATCACCCCCAAATGATAGATGGCTAATTCAAGATGGCCATCTATAATCATTTTCTGAAGGCAATTCACAAGTATGACTGCCTAACTCAGAGTTCTTGGCGTGAAATGTTTTAGCTGCCCACCCAGCGAAATATAACAGGCCATCTTTGGTGGTCTCTTCTGAAATCTATTCGCTGAACTGGGCCTCTGGTCACATGGATCACTAGATAGCTTGTGACGATCATGTACGAGAAATCAGTTACTTTTCCCTTGTTAGACCTCATTTGGAATATGCTGCCAGTGTATGGGATCCCTACGAAATCGGTCTTAATAATGAACTTGAACGCGTGCAGCGAAGATCGGCGAGATTTGTAAAGGGACGGTACGATAACCTTATTAGCGTAACCAGTCTATTAAATGAATTAAATTGGGAATCATTGTCAGATCGCAGGTTGAAATTTAGACTTAATCTCTTAAACAAATTCCAAGACCATATCTTCAGAGATGATGTTAAAAATATTTTGCGAACCCCAACTTACTATGGTTGACTGGACCATAATAACAAAATTAGAGAAATTGATTGCTGAACTGACATTTTCAAAATGTCCTTTTTTCCTGATACAATTAGGGATATGAATAATGATAAATATATTCAATACGAGTGTAGCAATGTATAACATATGGTAGCTGCATGTTGGTATAATGACTTGAAGCTAACCCAACTAACAGCATGTTTTTGCATGTTTGCTTTGCTATTTTTATCTTTTTTTAAATAGTGAAGTTTAGAACAGTATATAAATACTAATCCTTTTTTATGCATGATATGCAGTGCATGTTTGGAGAGAATTTACCCCCTGCCACACACCTTTATGGTGGCTTGCAGGGTATTATGAAGACGTAGATGTAGATGTACAGCTCTTGCTCAGAAGCAAGCCTCGACCTTGAATTCTGCGCGCAAATGAATCATCCTATAATACAAAAAGACCACTACTAGTAGTAGTAGCATTCATTGCAACAATAATGTATCTTTTGAAATTTTTTTCACGAGCACGTAGATCATTCATTATCCATTATTGATTTTACTGCAACGTCATAATACTTAATTTAACCTTATCTTTGTTCTGTCAGTTGCGTTATGGGTTTGTTTATCTCACCAGATAGGATAGATTTGGTAAATTCAAGGGAATTCAAGGATGAATTCACATATAGGATTTTTTCTCTCTGAAAATTCTGCAATATTTAATTTCATCTTTTAATGGAAATTTACTCCGCTTTGCATACTGAACAACCTCCTCCCCTTCACTATTTCTTTGTTGAGATTAGCATGTCTTCTAAGCCACTTCTTCCCCTGCAAAATGTCCATCCATTTCCTCCCCATTCTTTGCCTACCGGGCAACATTCTTCCTTAGTAGTATTAAAATGTCCCTAATAGATTTTTCCATCCAGGTACTCTACCTCCCGCACATTTTCCCCAAAACAACAACCCCATCATGTTCAATTCTTAATAATTCGCTCTCCATTCTATCCCTCGTACTTTCACCATTCCATATTGGCCCATACAAAGAAGGGCACATGGCAACATTAGAAAAGGCTCCAAAAAAGGCGGCCACATTCGTATTGGGGAATCATCGAAGGATAGAAAGTGTGACTGGCAAGCAAAAAAGTACTGCGCTGGGAGGCTCAAGAACTAAAAATCAGAATAAAAAGAGGCAGCCTCTGTGAAATGTTCCACATATTTATGGAAGTATGGAAAGAACAAGAGCTGAAAATACGTGGAGAAAATAAATTTTATTTGAAGAAAAGGTCACCAATACAAGTTGAAATGTCGGCCACTACGGACTAACCTAAAAACATTTTCATTCCTATGGAGGAGTATAGTCAATGGGAATGGTCTGCCTGAAAAATTATTTGTTCCCTTTCCCAAAAATGTCTGCAATTTTAAGGAAAGATGGTCATGTGCATGTTACCACCTGGCATATCGCCAACTAATAATAATAACATTGCACTCGACCTTCCAACGGCTAAGGTCCTTAACCGATAGGAATTCTCACCTTTTAGCCAATAGATGACCCGCAAAAATACACAGTAGCACTAGCCTAATGCCGGAGTGATTACGGATATTAATAACGCAATAGCTGGCGTTGTCGTATTTACATTGCAATGCTGGAGATGGCAAAGTACGATCTAAGCTCTTCATATTTAACCTGTAAATTCGAATTCACGCAATGTGGAGCAAGTCGCAGGACCAATAAAGCGATCAGTGCGCTACAAGGAAAAAAGGCATTTTCATTACCGATGGCGCTGAAATGTAGCGAAGGTCCATCGTCGCACACCATCGAATTTTCCCATCAATAATGCAAGATATCTAAACAAAAAAGTGCATTCGGGGAAAAAACACAACACTGCACGTTATGCAATGGAAAACGAAAAGCATTCAATATACTTAAAGGTTCTAAATGCGCAGTATTTGCAAAGAGTATTTCTGATTAAAATAAATTAGTCTGAGACCATGATTTTGGAAACGCTTACCGTTTTCTAGAAAAAATCAGAATCCATGAACTCAATAGGCCGTTTTACATGGATGTTAAATTTGTACAGGTTGTTAGGAGGAAACTTGCGCAGGAAAAACTGCGCTGTGTAAAGCGAAGAAAACTTTCGCCATAGGCCATTTTATACGCTCCCCGAAACTTGGCAAGTTGATGCGATCTGTTTGAGCAATCGTCCGCGGAATCCTGTGACGAGGTAAATTTCAAGAACGAATGCTTGACTACTTTACTCGGAGTAGTCATCAGCACAATATTTCCATCAACTCCATAATATGTCAAAAATCAAACTACTCAACGGACCGGCTTAACTGTTTAATATAAACATGGATACGTTTCACCATAAATTTAGAATAATTTTCAATCATTGCTTTTAACATGTGGGAAGGACCAGGAAACATTCCACTCCAACCAATACGAGTCTGGTCGACTTGCCAAACTTTCCCATGAAGATAAAAATAAAAGTTAGTTTGAGAATAATCATGCATCATATGTGACACAATTGCAACCTTCTTAGGACTCAAATAAGAAATATTTCGTCGTAGTTTAGCATTCCTCATCCGAAGAAAGGCATATCGTCTCCGCTTCATGGCTCGAAGAGTATTTGCAGTATGAACCATCAATTTACCGTATTCTGTCAGGATCGATCGTGGTCAGATCGAAGTAGCAATCAAATGCACGTGAACGGAGCAACTATTAACACCGCTATAAAATATATTTCTAAACTATATTCTAAACAAATTATTGCGCCTCTATTACCGTATACTTAGCTTTTCTCGCACAGCGAATGCACGGCTGTGGGACATGTAAACGAGGAGCGCCCCTCTTACAAGGGAAAGTATAGCTTCCACATGATTAATCGCCAAACTCATGATTGGTGCTTGGTGCACCACCAACAGAGTTAAGTGAAAACACAAATGCTAATCTTCGTAGTCAACAACCTATGTAATTGTTAGAACCCCGTTGGCAGTTCGTCGTCAATATCTCTTCGCTTTCTGGTGGTATTGCGTGGAAAATTTTGTAAAAACGTGAAAACAGCAGGAAGAGATGTTTGGTCGAAAGATTTCACGCGTTTGCGCAAATTTTCCTTAAAAATTATCAATTGACACGGAGCAATTTTTCTGGCGCAAGTGTTTTCGCCACAGCCTGCGCAGTTTCAATGACCGCGTAAAACAGCCTGAGAACCCGTTCGAGAAGTGTTTTTTCGAGTTCTGGCCAGAAGGATCTCCTGGACCTCATTACACGTTTTTTTCTGAGGAAACCGCTTTTGGACCGCTTCTTCTTTTCGCCATTTTGTACTTTGAACTCTCCAGCAGTAAATTTTCTGGCTGACTCACGTTCTCTTTTTCTTTGGCGAAATTAACTACTTCCACCTTTAACATCATAATATTAAATTTTCTCCTGACAATATGGGTTTCCTCCGGGGTGATTTTCTAATTTAAAGACTAAATAATCAAAGAAATTTCGTGTTTGAAGGCAGGTGAAATTTGGTTGCCATCGTCAGTGTCGCTTGTTTTAGATAGACTCGCAGCCAATAATACCACTTCATTATACTAAATGGACCGTTATCTACAAGAATCGCGTCTATATTTATCTGAATTTCTCTAGCTTGTACCTATAGTTTAGTAATGCTAAAACATGCTTCATGCACAACAGACTACTCTAACAATGTTTCACCAACTATCACTTTTCTATGCTGCCTATTATCTTCTCTTATAATACGGATTTCTCGAAGGAATATTGACCCATGATGATGATGAAAAAGTTAAAACATACTCAAAATTAGAAGGATTTTAAAGGTTTAGACATGAGTACGGCAAAATTAGTTAAATATCTAGATACACTCTTTATTCAAAACTATCATAGGGGGAATCGTATTCAAAGTGTTTGTAGCACAGCGCTGAATATACTGGGATTTATACCACGATTGGTTGGTTATTTAGGGGAGGCGACCGACAGCTGTGGTCATTTGCGCCATATAGGATAGGTGGGTAATTGGGTAATGGTAGGAGTTTTTAGGGAACGGAGGAAGGGTGGAGAGAAACCCGGCGTCGGCATTAGCCTACTCTTAACGAAAGGCGCCAAGGGGACCACGGCTTAACGTCCCATCCGACGGACGGAGTACTGTACTTGAAATGCCCTCCAATAGGCACTCAAGTGGGGACCGGTTTTCCACTGAAAAATCCGCCACTGCCGGGAATCGAACCCGGGCCCTCGGGATGGGAGGCCAGTACTCTAGCCACCACACCAACCCGATCCCCACACTCACTCTTCCCTGTAGGATCTGAAACGTCAATTTAAGCCCATTTTGTAACTACTTTGGTGTTTTCCTGGCGTATTTTATGTTAGAAGTTCTCTCGGAGCTCTTAGGTGAGTGCTTTTCCTACAGCTAGCGTTTTCTTTGTCAAACTCTGACACCTCCATCAGGACGTCTTCTACTATGATCTTAATGAATAATAAGTCTTCATCTTCTTCATTAAGACCTATCGGTGTCAGTCTGACACAAACTTTGGCTGTACAAAAAGCATTCACCTGGTGCCCGAGAAAACTTCAATCATTTTAATTTTTGTTGTATATACGTGTGTAAAAATATCTTTATACTCGTCTTTTGTAAAGACATTTGATGGTACTATTTTACATTACAAGAATCGGTGTTAGTTATGCCTAAAATACTGCCATCGAATAAAATTCAATGCTGTAGTCATGGTCGCATTTCCGTTTAGTTTAGAGAAATAAATGCATTTGTACGGTCCAATAACATTGATTTTCGAGATAGGGCCTTAGAAGGATCGCCGCCCCACTCGCAACGGACGCGTTTTTCCTGCGGCGAATATTATTTGCCCGGTTTGAGGACGGAAGGCGTTTCTTTGAAAATTATTCCGTAATTTGATACTAGTGGGTGTATTCCTCTTCAGTTCCCAACCGTTTCTACATAGTAAAATGTCGAATTTCCTTAATTAACATAAAAGCATGTTTTTTTAAAACTTACACGCACTCCTTTACTCCTGCGGAACGGTGGTGAGGATGAGAATGGGTGAGCATCTCTCTCAATCAGAGTAAGGATGGGCCTTACTCTGAGGAACATCCACCACCAGGTTGGGGGGTCACCAGTCTTGTCCCCTTTACCCCCGCCCCTCCAATGAAAAGACAGACTATCGATATGTATTATTGTAATCATTGTTTTATGTATCGCCATTTTACTTGTTTGCTAATCGTCATGTTCAGTATTAATCATCGGTCGTTGCCAATTAAAAACAATATACAGCACATGCACAATTCAGCTTAAGCTTCCAGGGGGGGCCCTCCAATTGAAGGGCCCCCCTGGATCCGCCCATGACCACCGCGGAAGACCCTTTGAGATACGAATAAAATTTAACGATTGGTTACGAAGGGGCAAACAACGTTGTTTACTCTTTTCTTCCATCACCATATGCAAGTGAACCATTTCACGCTATAGGAATCTTAATCATGAAGGATTTCATCACATTGTCCTATAAACATTTCGTCCGACATGTCGGGTAATAGGACCTTTGAAATGTTCCGTGAGAAAGGGAAAAATAACCAGTAGGCTGCAGTAGGCATATGGGGATCCCCATTATTTTTGATAAAAATTCTCCTTTTTTGCACTTCCAACGCAGTCATAGTATGTATGTACATACATGCCCACGGCGTACCTAAGTCACATCTTAATTAATTTTATAGCATTGCCAAGAGATACTTTTGAATAACTGTAGTGCACATATTTAATAAATGAAATTATAGTTATTATATATATTATAATATTGAATGACACGGGTGGGGAATAGAAGAAGGTTTTGGAGGGCCTGGGCGGTGATCATAGAAAAGCTTACAATGAATGGTAGGTTGGATAGTTTTTGTTACTAGAATAAATAAGAAATAAAAAACTATTGATAATAAATATATTATGTCACTTCGGTGCAAAGTTATCATTTTAAAGTATGGACAAACATAGTCATTTCGACTTGCGAGGAAACTACTATTTATGAAACACGATGTGAAATAATAAATCAATGGCAATAATATACCGGCCTTCATCAAATTAGCCAATTCAATATGGACACGACGATAAAACAATAATTCATTCATTCATATTCTATTATTCATTAGGACGTATATTGTATTCTTCATACCTTGGGATCAAGTCAAAACACGCATCAATTGTCACTTTTGTACAACTAGAATTTTGGCTCCAATTCACGTAAAATTACTGAGCAAGTTATATTTAATTCGAATGTTTTTACTTCTAAATGATACTTCAAAGTGGGCATGGAATATTATATTCATACAGAAAAATCATAATCGTTTAGTCAATTCTCCACGAATACTGTTAATTTGTTGTTTATGCCGTTGTTGTTATTAGTGCTGTTCATTAACATCAACTTGGCTTTACCTATTATCAACACTCAATTGTTTTAGTAGTTAGTTTACTGACAATGCATAAGATGGCAGGGCTGTCGAAGTACCGGTATTTCTAGTACCGGTACCTTCGGTAGTACCGATTTTAAATACTGGCCGGTACTACCGGAGTAAAAAAAAATAGTACTCGGTACTACCGAATACCGGTATTTTTTGCCCATCCCTACTAAAGAACATAAAAAATGCTAAAACGATCGAACAATAAAAGCCAATAGAGATCAAGAGAACCTGACATAAGAAATATTAGAAGCCAATAGAGGGAAATAACAGATTTCGGTGATACACGAGTTCTTGCGGGCAATAGGAGATTTTGGGATTTCTCATGAACTAAGAATATTTCAATACATATTCCGTGCAACCAGGGTTTGAGACAATGTCACGACAGATTTCATTTCGAAAGCAGCTAAGTCAGATCCAAGAACCATAAAAAACAGACACGGTGGAAAATCACAAAAGGTAGTGAAAGATATGTTTGAATTACGGAATGGATGGGAACATCTTATGGCCCTGCGGAGAGCTTACAGACAGAGGGTCCGGATTACCACTAGGATTTTTCGCTTTGAAACAAGGATTACGAGGCTTTTTCCGGAGCGGAGGGGCAAATTTTGATCACAAGGTTCCCAACAAAGAGCGCTCTCCGAGGAATGGTCATGGACAATCGGAATGGACAGTGAAGGGCTAGAGAGAAGAAAAGTCCAACGAGAAAGGGTGTATTGTCGTGGAGGGAAAATTTTGGGGTACTGTAGGATCTTGAAGCAAGATTAAAAGTGAGAGAGAAACTGATGCGTTCCATCAGCCATGGGAATGAAGCAAGTGTTAAGAGCACTTTACTGAAAGATACGATGAGGATAAGAGAGATAAGAGAGCAAACAACAGAATGAAAGCAGGAGAAAAGTTTCACATCTAGAGAAAAACTTCACTAACAGACAAGTAAATTGGATGCAAATTAGTTCGCTAGGGGATAAGGATACTCAAGAAGGATTAATTTACCAAAGGAAACTATTAAGAATGGAATGGAATTAGTTAAGGGAATAATCACTAATGACATAGTGGAAAAATCAGCGAAGAAATTGACAGGTGGTACAGAGCTAGAACATACAGAAAGTTTGAGAGTGATTATGATCCATAATTTGCATCGTCCTCCGTGTCTATTCGTTACAGACCATGCCACAACATTTGCAATCTCTTTTGCCGAGACTTGGTCTATAGTGATAGAACATCAATTTGAGGAACCATGGGGATTTGTAAGAATGATTATCGCATTGCTCCTTTCCAAGTTCCCAGGCAAAGAAAAGAGTGTGGTCAAGCGCGCGCGATGAAAATATGTCCCACGATTCACCGAAATCTATATCAACGTAATACCCTGCGAGCCACCGCGAGAAGACGTGTGGAAGAGGGTGATGATCGCAAATCAATCAGTACTGACATGCAACTAAGAGTTACAATGATACTACTACAAGGAAACAAGCGTTGCCTTTTCAAATAACCCATTTCTCGAACCTCCTCACTTAAAAGAGTAAGTTAGAACACTGGGCTTTTAACTAGAGGTCCCACGCTCGAATCCCGGGGGAGCCCATTAGATGTGTTCCACAAAATTCTAAGCGGGGATATTTTCTGGGAAACCGCAGGCGACACAGGGAAAGGAACTGGCTTCTATTCCCTGATTTGTGAATTTCACTCAATGTGTTTTATGTAATGAACTCTATCCTCACTAACCACACTAACCTTCGGGTTCAATACTACTAATACAATGATGATACTAATAATAATGTATTGACTAATAAAGAAAAATCAAGACAAAATTATTAGCCAGAGGCTCTAAAATATTTCGAGCTGAGTCAAGCTCGGAGCCTTCAAAACGAACATGAACACGTGATTGAAAAAGTACGAAAATACGAATGATTTGAACGAAAATATTGCATATTTTCCTCATACGAGGGTGCATATCTACCCCAATAAAATATGACTTACAATTAAGTCGTTGAAGTTCCCAAAGATCCAGGACGAGGTGAACTTTTATACTGCCTGGGGGTTGTATATATTAAATATTAAAGCAACCGTTGGCAATGGTAAACTTGTACGGATACCAATAAATATAAAACGGAGATATTTCAAAGAGTTATCGCGCACTTATGTATGGCAGTCAATCCTCCGAACGGAAACAGCGTACGAGCTACTTAAAATATACCACAGGTCCAGACATCATTAAAGACCGGCCTTTTTGGAAACTGAGTTATCATGCGAAGACCAATAGGCGCTGGCGCATCGCAACGACAAAATATATTCCTTGAGAATAGAGTTAATTTTTAAATTCGGACCTTTTTAATCCTGCCAGGTAGGGAACCGACCATTTTCACGCTAACCATTCCCAAAACGTGAATTTATGAGCTTCCATTGAAAAGTCCAACTCATGAGTAATGCGCTAATGCGCGGTTAGCTTCGCACTACTCCCTGAGTGGCCATCACATTCACACCCCGACGCCCACGGCGTCACTTCTTTTCAAATCTCTCCGTGAGTATACATAGGTATACATATATATACGCAGGTATAGGTATATCAAAGGCGTTCACTGATTCCACCTGGGAGGACCCGAGGGAAGGTCGCTTCATTGCCTTTTCAAATAACCCATTTCTCGACCCTCCTCACTTAAAAGCGCGGCCATTATAGGCAATCCTTCTCCACACAATCGGAACCCATCCGAATGGCCTTTTCACGCGGCCTCCCCCGTACCGCCCTCGTCTCTAACTGCTACCCCGTCGTGAAAAAGGGCGCGTATTCCCGGGACATTCTGGCGCAGGAGACAGGGCCGAGTAGGGGCGGGCAGCGGGGGCGGTTCGGGTCACCCTCTTACCCCCTGTCTGGAGAAACGGTGCGGGGCCCTTATTGGAAAAGGCGGTCGGGGGTGGAGCGTTTCGGAGATTCAAAAGAGAGGACGGAAAAAAAGCGTCCTGGAGGGTTTGTGGGTGCTCGGGTTTGAGAAGAGCATCCTCACACTCCGCAACCGGTTCCGCCCCCCCCCCCCACCCTGGCCCTTAGCGTTAGGGGCCAACGGAGAGCATTTTCTTGTTTACGGGACATGGCCTGGGCCGACACATACACATATGTATTTTTTAAATAGATATGGATGCTTGCATTGCTATGAACCCTTAATCTTGTCCACCGTATTATCAAAATATCGATATGTTCCTATTTAAAGCTTTGTTACCATCGCATCTCGAATACTTCCATAGCGGAATAATTACGGGAGTGAGCCGCTTTGCCGTTGAGTTACTTTATTCTTAGTAACGGTGAGTTACTTTATTCATAGTAATTATTTTCATACAAACAATCTTATTAATAATACGTTCCCTTAAGCCACTCAAGTGTGATAAGTAACTGGGATGAAATAACACAAACAGTCATCATTTCTTATGAAATTTGGCGCTCTATGCGAGATGAAGTGTCTTCAAGTGTCACTAATGATTGACCATCAATTCATATCAAGTGAATGCAATTATGTATTTGCAGTGAATAAACACTGCTAAAGCCAAAGAATATAATCATTTGTATATTAACTCGTTTATTTATGCTAAACATATTGTTTATCTCTAATAAACGTTACTCCCGTATTTGCAACTTCTTGCAGTGCAATATCCAATGGTTTTATTTCGTACCACAGAAAGACATACGACACAGATTTCCAATAGCCAACAGCTTCTTCGAAGGCCTTCAGTCATTAATTTCTAAAACGTACACTATATATACCTACATAATGATGGATATAATGTAAGTATATAACTTAAAATGCTCTCAGGCTATCGATTCTGAGAATCTGAACACTATTTATGCAATCAATGAAAACAGTATAAGAATGCCAAGGCATTGGAAAAATAACGGAAAATGATCGAACAGTTCAGTTGAAAGTTTCTGATTCCTCACAGGAAGGAAAAATTAATAGGTGCATTTCAAAACTTATATAAAATGCTGCTGGTTTTTATCTTTCCCAAATATCTCCAAAAAGACCAACAGTCTCTAAAATAATGATAATTGAGAGCCACAACAATATATTTGCCCTCTAAACGCATTAAGATAGCTGGCGAATGGTAAATACTCTCCTCTGGAGTCATCAACATAAGAATGCGAAAAAAAACTCATTCCTTCTCTCCTATTACAGGTGTACGGAGCGACAAAGATAACCCATACGTATGTGTTCAATCGGCATTTTGCTCCACATTTCAATCAACAACAGTTTGCTTCACCCTTAAATTACCGCGAAAAGGATCTAAAAAATATAAAGACTAGTAACATGGCTGAAAATAATAAATAATTAATTCAGTGAATCCGTTTTGAAACATCATCGCTAAGCATGAAACCTTACAGTGTATCATTATGCTGTCTATAACGGGTCCGTGAGGGTAAAATTGCCGCGGGGAAAGGTCGGGTAACCCAGGGAAAAGGGAATCTTTCTCCGCCTCTTCGCTCAAGTCTTAAGAAGCAGGAAGCCGAGGAAAGGTCACTAACTTTTTCCGAGTGGCTGACTCAAAGGAGAGCTGGCCGCGATAATTGACCCCCGAAGCCAACAGAAGGGACTAAACGGTTAGTGGACACCCGAGGAAGACTTTACAGTCCCAAAGAAACTCCAAAAGTGTACAGCAATTGTTATCCCATCACTACAATCCAGTCGACAGAGTTTGCCAAAGTGCCTTCACTAGTATGAGCGCATTATCCATTTAGAGGAGTACTCGTAAAGGACGTTTTACGACGCCAACCGTCTTCTCATAAAAAGATAATTCAAAATTCCGTATACGGCAACTGAAATAATCACTAATGCAATTATTTAACAACTTTCCACTGACTTCGTTCTAATAAGTTACTGGTAATTTAAAGCAAGTCTGAAATTGGAGGAGTTTTTGAAATGAAGTTTACCTACATCACACAAAATTCAAGATGGAATATTTAAAAAAATATTTCAGTTCGGGCGACTGATATTTATTGTTTTGCAATTCACCTGTGTTTCCAAATTCAATGATACGCAAATTTCAGGCGAGTATTAATGCCGACATTCAGCTACAACTGTAGTTCAATTTTCTTGTACAAACGTTGGACCTTTTTCCTTTTTCAACCTTTTTCCTTTCCAACCAAACCTTTTTCAACAAAGTAATCTTTTGCAATCTTATTAAATCAAAATGCTTGGATATAAAAAATTCATAAAAATATTAAATATGGAAGTAGAGTAGCGTGAGAAAGCTCTAAAAATTTAAATGCCACATTTTTCTCAGTTTTGATTATCAGTGACAACGTGGGAACGTCTAATATAGAGAACTGTAGGATGCATAGTATTGTCTGCAACGAAGACACCACCACGGGAACTCCTTAACTCCAAAGCAAAGAGTTTTACTGACAGAGAATTTACAACTTCGCAGAATTCGGCATAATTAATGGCTAGTTATTATTGTTGTCGGTAGGAACACAATGACACACGGAAATAAGAGGCAGATATTATACCTGAGATATTTAATCACCATTTGACCTCTTTCTATATAAATAATGCATCTTGCGTCGGATGAAATGGTAGGCCAAGCGCTCCGAGATAAAAGGATTATCACCTTTATAGTTAGTAAAGGTATATCCTTCTCATTTGGTGAATGCCCTAAATTATCACTAAGTGTGAAACGTTTAAGTTCAGCTTCATCGGAGAAGCTCACTGGATACTACGTTGGAAAGTGACACGCACCCATCAGTATAATATGGGAATTGGTTCCATTCCCTGCACTGTCAATGATCACCCAAAAATACGACCTAGCCTAGGAAATTGCAAGCTTGTGTTTAGCTACAATTTCCTTATTATGATCCTCATATCTGAGCATGAACTGGATAGTAGCCGAAAGTTCACCACTCTGAACTAACACGCCGAAAGTAATACGTCATGGACTTCGAAGCAATAAGTACGTACTTGATGTACGTACATCTACATCTACATCTATACGATACCCTGCAAGCCACCACGAGGGTGTGTGGCAGGGGTTGAAGATCACCAGGCATGCACTACTAACATGCAAACTAGCAACTTTATTGTGTCATGCAACTTGATTGTTAGTGTCTAAAGTATTTAAGGGGTAAGGCATGCATCATGCACTACATAATACTCTAGAATATTTCCCCTACCTATCCCTTTCCTATGCTGCCTATTCTGTTCTACGTACCTAATGCTTCGTCTTACGGCGTTTTTGAAAATAACTAACACCATTTTCCGCATAAAAACTTTGAACTTTCTCACTAGTACCACCTACCTCTCTTAATTTCCTTTCCCGAGTCTTTTTAGCTGACAGAAATTTATCTCTGGATCAAGGTCTATATTTAAGTTTCAGTAAATATCTCTTCGCCCAGGTCTTTCAACAAAGCCAAATTTCATTACAATAATTCTTCTTCTACCTCATCTAAAACGTCTTTCTACTTCATTCCCGTCCAGCCGATTTAAATGTAATTCCCTTCCTATATATCATACCGCATGTCGTCAACATGTACTCGGTAATTTTTCTATGATTCTCTTCCATGCATATATTCTTGTTCGCCCTATAGGTACATTTCCTATCCAACCATCATATTGCTAGGTGTTGTTTCTGCATTATTTCTAGGAAAGTGTTATATTTCATGTTATTCGTCGGGTATTATGCAAAGATTAATATTATTTAATAATTAAGATTTATTTGATGGAATTAGTATATAAGTAAGTATATACAGCGAGGAATGTCACCAAGTAGAAACTCTACCAAAGCAAATATTCCGAGGTGACTTTCCGGCACATACATTTATTTATAAATGCTATTCTAACGTATTAACTACGCAATTTCACGATTTTTCCGCTATTTTTTTAATGATACGCCCAGTACTACATTGAACTCGGTCTTCATATCACCGCATTTCTTTTTTCAATGCTTTACACTCGCCTTTCAATTTTAATGTCCAGGCCATTTTAAGCCCCATACATCCGTCTTCCCATCAATCTCTGCGCTCTTTTCGGTTCTATGCTATTATTCTGACACATGATCTTTCCTGGGGCAAACACATACGTGAAATAATGGGTCAAACGAATCGTAAACTGGGATTCGTCAAAAGAGTACTGGGTAAATGTGACGATCATGTACGAGAAATCAGTTACTTTTCCCTTGTAAGACCTCATTTGGAATATGCTGCCAGTGTATGGGATCCCTACGAAATCGGTCCAAATAACGATCTTGAACGTGTGCAGCGAAGATCGGCAAGACTTGTATAGGGACGGTATGATACCCTTATTAGCGTAACCAGTCTATTAAATGAATTATATTGGGAATCATTGTCAGATCGCAGGTTAAAATTTAGACTTAATCTCTTAAACAAATTCCAAGACCATATTTTCAGTGATGATGTTAAAAATATTTTGCGGACCCCAACTTACTATGGTAGACTGGACCATAATCATAAAATTAGAGAAATTGATTGCCGGACTGACAGATTCAAAATGTACTTTTTTCCTCGTACTATTAGGGATATGAATAACGGTAAATATATCCAGTACGAGTGTAGCAATTATAACATTGGTAGCTGCATGTT
The DNA here is from genome assembly GCA_933228895.1 of Platycnemis pennipes. Classification (NCBI taxonomy): domain Eukaryota; kingdom Metazoa; phylum Arthropoda; class Insecta; order Odonata; family Platycnemididae; genus Platycnemis; species Platycnemis pennipes. The sequence goes on along the minus strand of OW121846.1, from coordinate 35,868,640 downwards.
GGCGTAAGGACTTAAAGCTAACCCAACTAACAGCATGTTTTTGCATGTATGCTTTGCTATTTTTATCTTTTTTTAAATAGCGTAGTTTTGAACAGTACCTATACAAGGTCTTATCCTTTTTTATGCATGATAACTATAGTATATGATATAGTATATAATATGGTATATCATATATCATATAGCATATAGTATATGATATGGTGAGAGTTCACTCCCTGCCACACACCTTAATGGTGGCTTGCAGGGTATTAAGTAGATGTAGATGTAGATTAAAATCATATAATCAATAATCAGTGCTTCGTAATTCTTATTCTATCTCCCGTTTGGCTGTTGGGGGCGTTCCTTGCGTGGGTAGAACAATGGGCTACTGCTTGGAGGTCTCTTTTTCGAATCCAGACCGCTGGATATATCCACGCTGTTTGATTCACTGAGCAACTGGTCGTACTGGGAGACCACAAGCGACACGGAAAGGAACTGGCCTCCCTGTCCTGAGAGTTTCGTGAATTTTACTCAGATTCGGGATCACTAGTGGACTCCACCCCAACCATCCACCGTCGGGTTGAACATTATGGTGTTTTCCTGCTGTCACCATGTCCCACATAAGGTGGGCCATGGTGACAGCAGGTCACATCTTATCTTATCTCTTACCTAACCGTACAGTTTAGCCCTAATACCACGATCCTTTCCCATAATTTTTATTTTGGTCAATAATTTTCAGAATTCAGTTTTGATTCCCCCTTGGGTCTCACCTTCCCTGAATCTTCTGTGAATTTTACTTCAGATTTTATCGCAGGGGTACAGAAAAGAAGAACCGCGTAATTGAATAAAACAATCGAATTATTCCGATTAACCCCCAAAATCATTTCCTACAATCCTCTCCATTTTAAAAATCTTATTTTCACAGGCGCGAATTATAGCACTCCCCATTCACAACAAAATCTAGATCCCAAAACATGAGAAAAAATTGATGTTGAAGAAATACATTTCTCGCAGATGCCTAATCAGATGAGCTTCAATGGTCAAGTCGCACGTAAAGTGCGACCGCCTCGGTATCTGAGGAAGGATGAGGAGATGAGTAAATTTACATACAGGAAATGCCGCGGGAAGGCAACATGCGAGGGTACCGAGGCGCCGCACCGCCCCGTGTTGTGAGCAGAGGATCGCGTGACCCAACCTTCCCGGCTGGAGGTGCAAGGTGATGCAATAAGAAACTTCTATTGCCGCGACCTCCGTTAGTCACCCGCACCTGATCTCCGAAGTGAGACTACGAGGTAGTGATATTCATGAGTAACCAACAGATTCACCAAATTCAACAAATCTTTTTTTCGACGATCCTGACGATGGAGACAACAGAATTTAACGTTTCTTGCATCCCGTTAGCAAGGCAGATTGTTTGGCAAAAAGGTACTGGGTTCACAGTACCTATTTCTCTCTTGACCACCTCACAGGCATTGCCATTACGCACTGACGTAGAGACTAAATTCTATAACAAGCAAAACTGCAGGTTTACATTCTGAGCAAAATGGGAGATTGAAATCCTTTAGAGTAACACTAAGTGTCCATGCAATAGCCAAAAATATGTACAAAGAATTTGTCTTAAAGCCAGAGCTGGATTATGTTAGTTTACAAAACATAAAGAACTTGAATCCGTAAATGTAATCTAGAAAAATGTTTTCAGGGGCTTAAAATGAGTAGGTCTCCCCCAGCTCTGGAGAATAGAGTATTAGAGCATTAAAAACAATCCTAACCATTATTCGTAGCACGAAGGTAGCAGAAGAAAAAGAAATTTCCTTTCGATAGTTAATTTAAGAATAGGAACCTAATACGATCATTTAATGAATACAATAATATTATTAATCCATACAATAATATTATTACTATTTAAAACCGTCATAAAAGGTGGTCCCATTTTCAAATCATCCTCACTTAGAAAAATTAATAACTTGTACACTAATAAACGAGGGTCACCAGTATGCATCTGAAGCCCGACAAAAATGACCTACACCTATTCAAATTAAAAGAATGACAAGCAAAAATTTCCAAACTAATTCAACGTTTTTTGCGGAATGATGACTAAAGCAAAGAAATAATCACGGAAAATGTAAGTACAGACCAGTCTTGTCGAAAATTATAGGTACCTAATGTAAACTTGAATGTTATCACCTGTTTAAACTTGAATGAATAATGAATGAATTCTTTTGGCATTGGATTATTATTCAGTAACAAGTGTGCGTATGTGCGCATTCAGAAATAAGAATATTCGGTACACTTATTCACGAAACCAACTGCCAAAAATCATGTAAATTCCACGATCCAAATGAGGAAATATTATTTAAATTTATGACGCTTGTATGACACATAACCTTCTAAGATGATATTTCGAACAGTCGTAAAACTGACGTTAACTCAAGAATTTTATCCAGGGGTTGAGAGAAATTAGGATATTGCTGATTCTACAGCCGGTGTACATCTATTTATAAACCAATCATTCAATGTGTATATGGTGGCACGGACACTCACTCTTCGGTTGGTTATTTGGGGGAGTCGACCGACAGCTGAGGTCATTTGCGCCATATAGGACAGGTGGGTAATTGGGTAATGGTAGGAGTTTTTAGGGAACGGAGGAAGGGTGGAGAGAAACCCGGCGTCGGCATTAGCCTACTCTTAACGAAAGGCGCCAAGGAGACCACGGCTTAACGTCCCATCCGACGGACGGAGTACTGTACTTGAAATGCCCTCCACTAGGCACTCAAGTGGGGACCGGTTTTCCACTGAAAAATCCGCCACTGCCGGGAATCGAACCCGGGCCCTCGGGATGGGAGGCCAGTACTCTAGCCACCACACCAACCCGATCCCCACACTCACTCTTCCCTGTAGGATCTGAAACGTCAATTTAAGCCCATTTTGTAACTACGAAGCTCAATAACATTTACCTCACTCAAGATACATCTACATAATACCCTGAAAGCCACCATAAAGGTATGAGGCAGGGGGTGAATTCTCACCAAATATGAACTACACATTTTGCTAAAGAGGATTAGTAACTATATTCTAGTCGAAACAAAACAATAAAAAAAATTAGAGTGGCAAAGAAAGTATGCACAACAATGCTGTCAGTTAGGTTAGCTTAAAGGAGGGTATTTTAAATCTGTCAGTTCGGTATTCAATATCTATCTTTAATTTCATGGTCAAGGTCCAGTCTACCACAGTAAGTTGGAGTTCGCAAAATGCTTTAAACTTAAATCAGTGAATACATACTGACAGTCATACATATCGATATGCAAGCTTAAGGATAACGGAAAAAAATGAAAATAAAACCTTAACACGATATTCTCCTGGGGTTAATGCGTCAAGGAGGTATATTCTAGAGCAGAAGAATGCACGCCATTTTCACATCTCCATACAGTCGGTCTCATATTATAAAACTACAGCTTCAGCTATTAAATCCCTTGTAAAATAACATTTAGTCCTGGAGACGGGGCAGTTTTCATGCTCCGTTATTTCTCTTCTACATTTTAGTTCCACGTTTAAATTTGAATAGTTCTTAAATTGGGGAGAATTATGTATGCGCTATTTCAGTTGTCCCAACAAGTTCGTAGATTTTTTTGTGTTCAGCTGCTACATTTTTACATGATTTTCTATTATTAAGCAATTTCCACCATGTTAAAATTCCTAAAACATAAATAAGAAAACCGTCAGGTCGCATAAAATTGGTCGTCAACAGCAGCTTCTGAAAGAATAATTTCCTCTTTGTCACCAGAATCAGCGCCTCGGGTGAAAGGTTGATCCTCCCCAGAAAACACGTAAAACATCACCGCACTGTTCATCAGGGAAGAGTGAATTCCACACTTTATTCCTATTGGTGTCACATTCATCCAATCGTGAGACATTGATGTTCACGAAGGGATTGACTCCGCCGCATGTTGCAATGCACAGCATCACAATGCATGATGCTTGTAATGCTGACGGTCTATTTAGGCGTCACGATGGAGATTACGTGAAATTCTAGGAAAATTATAAGACACCAAGAGATTCACAGAGGCATCTGGCACATTGTATTTACGGCATTCTTGGAAGAAGTAGTTTTATAATACAGAACGGCCCTATCCCCAAATTTCTTCAATTTTTGTGGTGATCTGGTGTAATTTTATTTTCAGAGATAGTAGCGATGCATTTTTTAAATTCTGACTACTATCAGTGCATCTCAGTTAAGTAAAGGAACAATGTTGTCCCTTCACTTTTTAATCCAGCCAAAGTTCCACTCTTCGGGTGTGAAAAATGCTTTAAATAAAAGTATACAAATTTTGCGATGAAAAATAAATTTTATGAAAAGTTAAATTAGGTAAATCTAAAGCGGGATTGACTTAAAATGAAAATAAATATCCCTTCCTTGAGAAAACGTCATAGATACCCTTAATGAATAAAACCCATAGATACCCATAGGTACCCTTAATGGAACCTATTACAAAGAGCGCAACAGAGAGTCTTGAAACGGTATGGGCTCACAACAATAATCAGAAATTTTTCGGCAACGTATCTATGAGCTTTGTCACTTGGGAAACAGATCAGGGATTCAAAATGCAAGAAACTGCACACAGCTGTAAGTCGTAAAATCTTATCATATATTTATTCGTAAATTTGAAGCCAAAAACACTTTAAAATCCTCCTACAACTTGAGAGACTAGTAAATCGTAGATTTGAAGGCAATCACTTTTTTAAAATCCTCCTCTAATTCAAGAGACCCCAAAAATCGCAAATCGCCATTGCATGTATCGCAATGATCCTTGCCACAAACAACAACAACCCCCCCACACCCCCTAACCCCGCCCCAAATAAATATTTAGAAGCGTCAAAAGAAGGATGCAATTAACATTCGGTCCCCCCCGGAACCTTCACCTCATCTTTCGGCGAGGGCGGGCTCGGAAGAGCCCCCTATGACTAAGGGGGCCTTTGTCCCTTGCCCCGACCGCGGGCATTCCCTTGTTATAAGGGTTCCCCTGGAATCGCGCAAATTGTCCGGTAGGCCACTCGTCCCCGACACACACACCAGCACACGTGCAATTATCTCCATAAATCCTTTGAGGGCCTCTTCCCCTCCCAGCTCCCGCCCCCTACCCCCTTGTCCCGCCCCCGACGAGGAAAACGAGCCCCCAGTTCGAGAGAGAGAGCTTGGGAACCAGTGGCAGGTGTGCCGCTGCGCGCTCTCCTAAACTGACCCCACATTCCGACCGAGGGCCCAGGAACCCCAGAAAGGCCGATTTGACTCCGGGGTCCTTTTTTTTACGCGCGTCCAAGGGGCGACGGGGTGTGGGTGTGCTACTCACCGAAGGAGAGTAGAGAGAGAGAGAGAGGTGCCCCAGGGACGAGAGGCGACCATCTGCCGTGTGTGGGAACGCAGTGGCTGAGCCCTTTCCCACGACTATCTCACTCGTGTCTGGCACACACCTGCCACGAGGCCCGGGCCACGAGGCCCCCGCCCCTCGGCTGCCGCCTCACACACTCCGAGTCCCCTCCTCCGTGACGCCCCTCACTACCCCTCGCCCACCTCTTCGCTCCACCCCTAGCTCGCCTATATAAGGCCTCCTAACCCCTCGGCGCACGTGTTTTCACTCTGTTCCACTCGCTCGAGACGCACGCTCAGCCCTGCTCTCTGGCCCCTGCGCACGCTGCTTGCTCCACCAGTTTCATCTTGTACACGATCCGAAAGCGGGAAACTACAGTCATGTGTTTCGGAGGCTACAGTGAAGTCGCCGAGGCGGCCGACAGTGCCTGCCAGTCGAGGAAGCGCTCCTCCTGGCTCTCCTCCAAAGTCCACCGCTTCAAGAAGGTGAGCCAAGTTCTTTTTGACAACCCTTGGGAGTCCTTTAACTCGAATCAACGTTCATTTACCCCCGCGCCAAATTGCAATCAACTAAATCTTGATTTGTTTATTCTCGTTTCAGATGGTGAGGCCGGTGGTCGAACTGCTCCATAAAGGACAACAACAGCGTACGTCCTTCCCGGCGAGCCTCGCCGCTTTCGAGGACGCTTCCTCCGCGGACTACCGGGCGGAAGAGAACGACAATAACGCCAACGAGGCCCTCGAATCCCAGTTGGCGGTCGGCAATCCCTGCCCCTGTTGCTGCCCTTGCCGCGGGGTCGTGTTCGTTCCCATGGCGTGGGCGGCGGACGCCGACATATGCTTCGACGACAGGGGGCTGACCATCACCAGCGCACAGCACGCAGAGCAGCAGAGCCCGTGTTACGCCTACTAGTACCGCGGCATCGGTCGGGATGGATACTGTGATCTCTTTGTGTGTGATATTTTGCGGAAGTGCGGATGTGACGTTCGAGGTGGGCGTAGGAAAAGTGTCCGCGCCAACAAGCTTTAATTAGACTAGAGAAGTGCCAGATTTATTTTTATTGAAAATTGACGCACTGTGACCTCATAATTGGAGACGAGAGACTAGACTAGAATCAGCTGATGCTCTTGTGGCGTATTTGCTCAAGAATTTTTGCCATGTATATCAAATACTAAATTAATGTGATGAGAGAAGAGCATTTTCTTGTGATCTTTAGTGTACCTTTATATTTTTTTTAATTTTTGCAAATTAATTTCATATATTTTTACGTGTTTACGCACGTATTACTATCTGATTTTTTACATTACTACTGATGTGATTGTATGTCTGTGATTTATGAGCTTTAAATGATAACAAATGAACTGTGATAACATATGTCTTCCATTTACATGAATTTTAATAAATTTACATGTAAAATCTAATGATACGTATTGAAAATGATTTTCAAAGCCACTGTCATAACCCGATTTTAATCCTTCCTGTTTTTTTACTATACTTGGACATGCACTTTGCATGTGAATTACATTAAGGAATTCAAGGGTAATTCGTTTGGATTAGGAATCAAGTGAACAATATCTGCACGATAGATATTGGTGTGACGCATTGCATATTTTTATTCTTTCTACTTCCTTTCGTCTTTATTTTAAATTTCCTGCCAAGATACCGTAAATACCTTCACGACGACTGGTTTCACTTTGCGCATGCTTAACGACTGAAGTACGCAAGGTGGAATCCGGTTGTTGATATCACGGGAGGCAGTCAGAATGTCATTTCCATCAAGTTCCCTCTGTTTTCCTATCAAAAAAATTCATTTATTCAATGTCAAACCTATTTGATTTGTTTGTGTACCAAAATTAGAGATTCGGTAGGAAATATTTTGGAGAACAAAATATACCACTCAGTACTACCTATCGATGAAAATAAGGCTTTAACTTTTCGGTAATATCGTCAGGGGCTTGAGATTCATCAGCTAAAAAAATTTTATGGCATATACTCACAGAAAATATAATACTAGATATAACTTACGTATCTAATTTTGCTAGTACACGTAAGACTGTTTTCGTCCGAATTAACGGGATTGTCTCCATGACACTAGTGTGTTAACCTCAAATTTTTCTATACCATGCACGAAGCAAAACAATATGCCAAATCAGGAGTGAAAGCATGCAACGATGGGACCAAATATTGAACCGGTGATGAGACGTACGATAGAAGGTGATGAAATCGGTACTGCGAGATATAATAACTTGAGTAAGACGGTCATGAAAAGCACCTTAATCTTTCGGAAAAAAAGCACCTTGTCTGACGGTATTTCTGATAAATACATTTTCGATTATTTTTGGTGAGGCGCTGCTCATTCCGGGATAAACTTCGATTATCCAGTCAGCCATAGATTTTGCAATGCATCTAAAATTATTTTCATCAATAAACTTTTATACTATATTTGAAACAAGCCTCAAATTCCCCCTTTACTCTAATTCATTATGAAACACCTTAGGAAAAATAATTTTTTGGAAAAATAACAAATCTTCGACCACAGCATTCGATTAAAAATACTTTCGAAATACTTTGACGCGATAGGATTTTTTTTAAGGAGGAAGATGTAAACATTTGTTAGAAGTGAGAGCTTAAAGAAGGCGGGAAGATGATGCTAAAATTGGCTTTTCACGAAAAAGGTAAGCATTTACAGACTAGTTTGGGAAAACGATTTGGAACCAATGTCTTCAAGATGCGGTGCTAAAATGACTGCGGTGTATTCAAGGGTGACGGACCCATTTCCTTCAAGTAATTTCCATGCATGGATTCAATAAAGGGAAATGCGAGGCTTTCGTAACAATGAAGCCCCTAAAAAGGAGTGGAGCCATTAAAAGAAGGGGACCACTGCAAATCTTTGTCGGATTTCTAAGGAGTAGTTTCTATGTAGTATACAAAACGCACGTGTTGAGGACCTTAAAAGGCACAAACCTTGACAGGGATTTTTTCTTGCTCCCTTGCCATCCATCACCGTCTCCACAAAGGTAACCTCACCCTCGACAAATCTTTAGGTTCCAGGCGTGTTCTAACGAGTTCTGGCCTGCCTTGCCCTGCGGAGAGGACAGTCCCTTTCCGCAACATGAGCCACGGCGCAATCACAAATGCTCCTTGTTATGCGATCTCAATAGCTCAAGGTTTATTTTGCAGTCTAAGATGATCCTGATTCACGTAGCGTAGCCTTTTTTTAAAAGTTACATTTCGGAACCGTAAATACAATTACACTTTAAACTAGTATTATAGCGCTTCGGTGATCCTTAATGAGGAATTAAAGCCCACAGATAATCTACTCTTTTACTTCCGCAAAACAAACTACCGCTACTTGGAAATTTTCCAACACCCGATAAATAATTTCAAATGACTAAGTAAGTCATTTATGGACACAAGTAAACAATGCTCAGAAGCTTTAATACTGCCGCTTGCCATCCATCTTCCCTTCTAACAATGAAGATGCATAAAAAATCTGAATCATCATTAGATATAATTTTGAAAATTAATGATAATCGTTCTTCGCTACAGATTCTTTCCACGAAGCCTTATTTGGTATCACTGCCAATAATTATGCCAAACTGTGACGCATATAATAGGGTCCATTATATTTCCAAAAAAAAGAATGAGGGAGCGTGAAAATTTGACCCAGACATTGCTAAATGTGTACAATAATAATCGGTTTAACAAATTTGATTTACAGCAAGGTAATAATAAAAAAAATACTTAAATTAATCGTTGATTATTCACAATGCATACTGATAATCGAAGAGAGACTGATTTTGAGCTGTATTAATTTTAAGTTCATTTTTAGCAATAAATATACCAGCTCAAGTCGCCCGAGAGTATAGACTCTTGAGGAGATTAGACTGAAATTAGGCTAGGAGGAAAATAAAGCAGATGTTTCTAAGCATGTAGATTTCATTCAATAATAAATCAAACTCTGTCATTGAAATATAATCCACTAGTTACATTGTGTTCGCCGGTATAATATTTTGTGGAACTTCCTCCAACCTCCGATAAACTGTGCTACATTTCGTTTCAAATATCACCCTGAAAACAGCAATTGCGGCGGAAAATCCACAATGAATAGGCAGAGGGCGAATGAGCACAAAGAGTGCACTAGGGGTATGCAACTACTTTTATGTTGCTATGTAGCATGTTACTGCCTAGCAAAGAAATTGTGTTAGACGCACCAAATACTTGCTATTAAATGATAAAGCCCTGCAAAAATATATATTTTCCTCCTGAATTGAGCGTTTGTTTAAAATCACAACGATGTTGATTACAAAGGCATGACGTTCACAAGTTCATAATAGTAAATTTAAGCCCTTTTTAAGTTCACAAGATACACTATCTACATTGTACATAGATACTAGTCGCTGCATATGTTACTAAAAAGTAAACATACCTAGGCGAAAGGATGACACAACGACAAATGCGAAAATGACATTCGACATGGCCTCTGCAAACTAATAAAGATAATGAGGGTTATATTTTTACCTGATCTTTACAAATAAGACCAGCCTTGAATAGCAATATTGATAAAATTATAATAGTTATAAAATGGTCGTTTTATTATAATCACGATGAAATGAAATTTGCCGTTGGCATCTCCAGAGGTTTATCTAAAATTCAAGAAAATGACGATGCTCATTATGCTAGCTTTCGGTCTCTGAATGTAGATTGTTGTAATTATCCTACACTGGAAACACAAATATATTTCACATTTTCTTTGCCTCAGTTAACGCAATCCTGAAATTCACTTTAGGTTACAATGATTCCAAGCACTATCAGCACTTTTAATTGGAGAAATCTACATCTAAGTAGTACCCTGCGAGCCAGCGCGAGGGTATGTGGCAGGGGGTGAAGATCACCAAACATGCACCATTTACAGGCAACTAAGAGCTACCAAGCCATGCGACTAAGCAACTAAGAGCTACCACGCAATGCTAACCATGCAACGAATGCACATGCAACCACTACAGACTACTCTAACAATATTTAACCTCCCTTTATATTGGCTATGCAGCATATTATACTATTATACTCTAGTTAGGCCGTACCTTGAACATGCAGCCAGTGTATGGGATCCGAATGAATTATGTTTCATCAGAGAGTTAAACAGTGTGCAGCGTAGAGCAGCTAGGTTTGTTAAAATATGTTACGATGGTTTAGAAGTGCATCAGAATTAATAGAAGATTTAAGCTGGGAATAGTTATCAGGTCGTAGGTTAAAGAAGGAACAGGTAGGTGAAATATTGTTAGAGTAGTCTGTAGTGCACGATGCACAATGGATCTAAAGAGGTCTAAGTGCCGGGGGGCTCCAGAAATCCCCCGCCCACCCCTCCAATTGATTTTAATTTTAAAGCAAGATGCATGAATTAACAACCAATCCCTTTATTTCTATGTAGACATTAACCATCTAGCTGCATGTCAGTAAAGCATGCTTGGTGATCTTCACCCCCTGCCACACACCCTCGCGGTAGCTTGCAGGGTATCGCGTAGATGTAGATGTATGCTCTCTAATGGTACTACGTGGGAGAAATGACATTGTAAATCTATCGGTATATCAATGTATCTCTCTAATATTAATTATCCGCTCAAATCTTGCATAATAGGCAGCGGTTCTTAACCCTTTCGTGCTCACGCCATTTTTTGTTTTCCAGCCCAGAAAGCTGACGCCTTATTTCTATAAATTATAAGCAAATAAATTTTGTCAGTCTGTTTTTAGGTCAAGGATATTTTAACTGAATATGAAAATATATTTTAGTTTCTATATAAAAATTTATTGGTGCGTCAAAATAAAAAAAATAATTTGTACAAAAATGTTTTTTAACTAGAGCCGATATATCGGCACCTTGAGCGTCTAAGGGTTAATATATCTAACATCTTCAGTAAACCTATCCGATTTAAATTTCTGCAGAAGATTTGATCTGTACTTAGACCTACGATTTAATAATGATTCCAACATAATTCTTCTATTAATTTTGATATACTGCTAATCCTATCGTAGCACCTTTTAACAATCCTAGTTTCTCTACACTGTAAAAAGTAGATCTGATTATAAGGTACAAAAGCGATCTGAATTTCAGATGCAACAATTTTAAGACAGAGTATGTTGAATTTCAGCAGTAATATCTTGTCTAAAAATAAGGCAGGTGAACGGCTGAAAATCAGACCATCCAGAATCCTGCTTCCTCTGCTTCCTGCTCAACTGCTCCTGTACCAACCATACATGTTCCTGCCTCTTCCGTACCTTAAATCCGTGTTCCTGCCTTACAACCAGACAGCGCTTAAATTCAGATCGCACTGAAAATCAGATCAACTTTTTACAGTGTACGCTGCAGACTGTATAGTATACTTTCTCTGATCAACCCTAATTCATTCGTATTCCATACACTGGCTGTATATTCTAGGTGCGGCCTAACCAATGAAAAGTAACATTGCTCTTTTGTGTTCTCGTCACATTCCCCTAGTACTTCATCAGTGAATCCTAGCTTTCTCTTGGCCTGGTCTCGTAGGATGTGTATAATAAAGCTAATTGTCTGTCGCAAGATCTACATTTTCGGAAACCATGTTGGCTGTTTATGAGTAGTTCCTGATTATCCAAATGCCCATGCATGAACTGACTACTATGTTCTCAAACACCTTACAGAAGATTGAAGTACGTAAAATGGACCAGCAGTGACTAGATTCTTCCCTATTACCGCCTTTAAAAATAGGTGTAATGTTAGGCACTTTCCAATCCTTGGGTACTTTTGATTCTTTCGAGTTTTATAACATATAATTTCTAGGAAGCGGGATAAATCTGATGCTAACGTTCTAGATACTCTCGAAGGAATTTGATCAGGACCTGTTGCTTTGTTTGGACTGATGCTGTTTAACCGGTACTCTATTCCACGGCATGAGTTTACAATTTCGTTCAATTACTCACTGAAAGCGATCGGCGGTGGTTCCAGCGTGTCGTGTGAGGATGAGCTGAATACGACTTGGAAGAAGGTGTTTAAAGAATTGGATTTATCTAAACGGCTGGTGACTAATTCCTTTAACGCTTTTAAGTGCTTGTGCTGTGGACCTATTTCCCTGAATCTCTCTCACATATCACCAAAACACTTTAGGATTGCTATCTAAATATTTTCCTAGCATCTTGTCTTGAAATATGATAACGCTTGCCGGCATGCTTTCCTTGTTAATACTCTCGATTTTTTATACTTTTGAACTAACTTATTTCTATCCTCCAGGGATAGGCCCTGTCCCGCATTCTTTATCCGAGCGTCGCATGCCCTTTGTCGCTTCAATGATTTCCTAGCCTCTACCACTTGTCAAATTATTTGGTATTTGTTTGTTAATTACATTGCAGGCGACCTCAATAATTGCTTTCCATGAATCTTCTGTATCTAATTCTTTTATTTTCTCGCTAAAAACATTAAATGATTCAATTAACTCCTCTTTCATATCGTCGTAATTTACCCTACCAAATAAATAAAACCTCCTCTTTGGTTTATTATGTCTTGTCACTTATATCATTGTTCCAAGAAAGCAGTGTGCCTACCTCTGACTCAAGTTCCACTAATGAATTTTCGTCGGCGTCCGGTGGTCTATAATATATAACTAAGTACACTCTTTTTGCGTTATTACTTTTAACGGAACACTAAATACTTTCTACATTGCGCTCGGAAATAAGTTCTTTTCTGCTGACGCACGAATCCTTCGCAGCTATCCTCCGTTTCTGTTCACTCTATCCTTTCTGTACACACTATCCTTTCTGCACATAGTAAAAGACTTCGAGAATATTTCATAATCTGATATGTCTTTCGAAAACCAGGTTTCTGTCCCTGTGATTATATCTGTATCAGTACTATGAATGAGGTGGCGAAAGTCCACTGCTTTATTTCTTAAAATACGGCTATTAAGTACTACCACGGAATTTCCTTCTCCTAATACTGCGACACCGTGAGGTAGGTACAACCTTGCGACCCTCGTGATACTTTCAATCCACTAAAACTTTCCACGATAACTCGTTCCATGATCTACTGTTTGATTTACTTTTTACCTTTGTTGGTTTAGCATGTTCGTCCTTTTTATGCATTTTCCTCTCTATTTCTAATCCTTCTCTGCATGTTCTAACTCTCACTGGTTTGATAACTCGGAGACATAGAAAATAAAAACGCATCTAGAGATTCGTTACTAAGAGAGTTCGAAAAATATGGAATGAAGATAAATCACAAGAAAACGAAAGTAATAAGATTTTCGAGAACAAAAAGGGCCGAGTTAAATTTAAATGTAGGAGGAACAGAGGCTAGAGCAGGTGGAGGAATTAAGGTATTTAGGCAATGTGTTGGGAGAAAAGGAGTAGAGCAGCATTGAAGCCAGAATAAAAGGATTGCGTTAGCAAAAGAGGTTTTTACACGTTTACGAGAATTAATGACAGGGTCGTTGTGTAGGTATCGTTGAAATTGTGGCGCGGAAACGTGGGCTTTGAGGAAGGACGATGAAATAATACTTTTGAGATGCGGGTACGAAAAAGGATGGAGAAAGTAAGGCGGTTCGATAGGAGAACGAATGATGAAGTGCTAAAGTTCTTAGGGAAGATGAAGATTAAGCTGTTAGAAGACAGAAGGTGTAGAAGGAGAAGACCATAAAACATGAGGGTGTTTGGAAGGAAGTGATTGGAGGAAGAATGTTTGGTAAACAGAGTAGAGGGAAGTGAAAAAAGGGTTGTTTGGATAGAATGATGAGAGGAAGGAAGGATGAGGGGCTGGAGAGGGACATGTAGGTGATCGTGGGAAGAATTGGATGTCCATTTAAATAAATAATAAATAAATAAATTTCATTGCTTCCAAAGTAAATCAATACCGAAAAGTATAACATATGCAAAAATAAAGCATTTAGACCTATCTTCACCGTTGCAAAACTAACAATAAAAAAACTGGAAGTCATTTCATTTTTCTCGCGCTAACACGAAATGGTCGGCCAAATATGATTACAGGCTTATGCGCAGACCTCTACGAACACGCTCCTGGTGAGCAAAAAAATAAACAAAAATAAATAAACTATGTAAATAAGAACCTGACACTGCTAGCAGGATGACAGGATTCATCCGTAAACTACGCGTCACAGTTAAGGAAGAGGGGAGTCGCGACAAGGTCAAGATAAGCCACAATACGGCGAGAAAGGAAGGTCACGGTATCCCTCAAGCTACGCTTCATGCTCTATTGGATTGGTGCGTCATTGCACGTAAAAAATTTATTCATCGCACCTCAATGCGTTTGAGTATTCAGCTTCAGTCTCGGAAAGTTGACCGAAGAGAGTAACTAGAGATTATAATTATCCACATTAATCTCTGCGCTTTATTGCGAAACAATGCAAATGAAATATTGACGTGCCATAATGGGGTCGTTTACCATATTTTTTTTATTGCCGAATCTGATAGAGTTTGTAAAATAAAAGGACCCGTATTTTTCCGTTTTCTGATCCGACAATTATTTCCCGAGTTATAAGCGGCGAAAAACTGATGTTTTTAACCCTTTCGGAAAAGTGGGTGTGGTGCAACCTCTGACGTATATCGACTTCGTCCAATCACAACTGAGCCCGCGAAGCTACTTCGCCTTATCGCAAAGGGGGGGGACACAGCTGACTCGGCCAATGGGAGCGATTTCGACAGCATCTGTGCGAGCAGACCTTCCGAGAACCCCCCTCCACTCCCTTCCCCCTCCCCTGAAAGCAGTCAAGGACGGGAGGAAAATGACGTCAATGTTATCACAGCAGCATTTTCGGTGGGCGTCACCTTTTGCTTATTTTAATTTTTGATTTATGAGTGAATGGTTCTGGTTAGAAGATTAATTTTTTCACTAAAAGTCGTTTTTTGTTTCCATCTAACGTTTTCGTGTACAAAATTACGATTTCGGTTCCGAGTAAACGCCCCCATTGCCTACAAATAAGAAAGATGAAGTCTAGTTGGGCATCGATCTACATTTACACGAAACCCTGCAAGCCACCGCGAGGGTGTGTGGCAGGGGGTGAAGATCACCAAGCATACACTACCGACATGCAAACAAGCAACTATAGGGTCTCATGCAACTAGGTTGTTAGTATAAATAGTATTTAAGGGATTAATACATACATAATGCACTACAGACTACTCTAAATATTTCCCTTACCTATCCCTTTGCTATGCTGCCTATTCTGTTCTCTTATAGTACGGGGGAAAAATAGAAAAGATATCTCACATAGAGGAAAATTTCACTTTCAAACCCAGTAAGGGCAGAATTGCCAATATACACATCCTCAAGCAATTTAATAAGCACAGACCAAGCACTCAAATGCTTCAAATCTTATAAATTAAATTAATATTCTGGATGTAGCTTGATAAATGAATCAGAGCGCATGGAAAGTCAAGGTCTAAAATAGCATCATTTCAATTTTGGGGGAAGATTAAAAAAATGCATTTGCCAATGAGGTGACAAGTTTATGAACCCTTTAAAAAAGTAATAAGTAACGCTATTACAGTTATAAATTCATCGGGATCACTTTAGAACCGGCCGCGGGAGAGGGGAGACCGCAGTTTTCACGGACACTTTTTGCTCAATACTGTCGCCAAATTTCAATCGAGGCATCCCAAACATTTTGGCACTATTCCTAAGTGAAGAGGATCAGGTAGAAAAAAGGAAGTCGGTCGTTTTACGATAACTCAACCGATATATTTAGTTACCAAATGACCACAAAAAATTTGTGAGGAAATGCATCATTTTGATTCATTTCAATAAATTTTTCTAATTTTAAACGAGTTACGATAACGCTCATTAACAATTATCTACTTTCTTTTGTCATGCACTATAAGCTTATTGAATCTCTCATCACTGTACCAGGTCTTAGCGCGACCTACCCACAGAATAATTTAATATTATTTGAAAACCTGATCCATTTTTTTTTATCTTGCCGGACTCGGTGGTGGCTGGCTAAAGCCCTCCACTACTAATCCTAGGGACGCGGGTTCGAGACCCGACTGGGTCGGATTTTCACCACCCAGGACAAGGCAGTCTGTTATGTATCTGTTATTTGCTATTGAGCTCGTTGTAAAATAGCCGTTTGAGCTGTATTCGGGTCCATGTGAGTTTAAAAAAATCGTACAACTCGACGGACAATATGAAATTAATAATTTTCTATTTTGTTTCAATATTTTAAATATAATTACAAAAGACTGTAAATGATCTCTATAATTAACATGTTACTATCAGTATGGACGAGGCTCTCCGCTAAAGCGCAACAAATTTATGTAACAATTCCTCATTATTCCCGAAAGTCGTCTAAATCTGCTGCTATTACTCGCATTTCACCATTCCTCGCATTCGAGCCCAATCTGAACTCAATATGTTTATCTGAAACTATTTAGCGGCATACCCATGTATGCCGATGGCATCGACTACCCATGTATTTTGGCTACACTACTTAAGTGTATGATTTATGAGGAATCTTCGAGAGATACCACATTAGATGAGATCTCTGATAATAAAACGAGATACCACATTAATGTCTTGTCTACGTGTAGCATAATTTACGGCCACCTTTCTTCGAAGATTTATCATATCCCCCGCTAGACTTAATCGATTTAGCATTTCTACGGAAATTGTAACGATACATCTAAATCTACATTATACCCTGCAAACCATCATCAACGTGTGTAGCAGGGGGTGAACTCACACCAAATATGCATTACAAATCATGCTTAAAAAGGACTAGTAGATAACTATATTATAGTCTAGTGGTGGCAAAACTTTTGGCGATTGAGTCCCAAAGTCTTTGAAATAAGAGTATACTCGTTCGACTCAGGTGCCAACCCATCGAGTAAGATAAAGGTATCGATCGAGCGCCCTCCCAGCTCCGCGTGCCCCTTTGGGCACGCATAGGTTCGCCACTCCCGTTACTGTCGAAACATAACAATTTAAAAAAATATTATAATACCGTAGGAAGCATGCAAATGATATATTAGCTTAAAGTATCCATTGCTACACTTGCATATATATATATATATATATATATATACGTACTATTGAATATATTTACAACTATTCATGCCTCTAATTCTACATCTACATAATACCCTGCAAGCCACCGTAAAGGTGTGTGACAGGGGGGAATTCTCACGAAACATGCACTACATATCATGCATAAAAAAGGATTAGTATTTATATACTGTTCTAAACCTCACTAAAAACTATAAAATGGCAAAGCAAACATGCAAAAACATGCTGTTAGTTGGGTTAGCTTCAAGTCCTTATACCAACATGCAGCTACCAATGTTATAATTGCTACACTCGTATTGAATATATTTACCGCTATTCATATCTCTAATTGTACGAGGAAAAAAGGACATTTTGAATCTGTCAGTTCGGCAATCAATTTCTCTAATTTTGTAATTATGGTCCAGTCTACCATAGTAAGTTGGGGTTCGCAAACTATTTTTAGCGTCATCACTGAAAATATTATCTCTGAATTTATTTAGGAGATTAAGTCTAAATTTCAACCTGTGATCTGACAATGATTCCCATTTTAATTCATTTAATAGACTGGTTACGCTAATATAGCTATCGAACCGTCCCTTTATAAATCATGCCGATCTTCGCTGCAAAAATCAGTTCAAACTTATGCACGGTTAATTTGGGATAATTCTCAGTAATTTACTTTATGATGTAGTTTTATTCTGGTCACAGAAGATAATGTGGTGTGTCAATTTGCTTTTCTCCAAAAATGTACTGGCGATCGAAAAGGATTGTTTTCGGTTAAGCGAATTATTGACGTATTTCTTCCCTTGTTTTTCATATTTGTTGGTATCCGATTATTGTTTGGAAGGCAAATTTTGTCCCAATGCCCAGAATTTTGTGATTAAATTGTACGAGGATTTGTGATTTTAATTGTACGAGGAAATAAAGTCATTTTAAATATGTCGGTTCTGCAATCAATTTGTATACTTTTATGTCCATAGTTCAGTCTATTATAGTCAGTCAAAATGTTTTTAGCGTCATATCTTTGTAACGATATGAAACTCAAGAGATGGAGTCACGAGCTGACGATCTAGAATTGAGACAAAGTTCAAGGGATCATATACGGGCGGAGGCTTGTGTACTGGCCTACTCTACCCATGTTCCAAGTTCAAATCCCGGCAATGGCTGCACTATTTCCCTATTTGAACGCCACGTGGAGGGCGCTTCAAATTCAGTACTCCACCCTCCGTTAAAATTTGGCATATTGGGCCTTCATTTGAGTGTAACAAAAGGCCGACACTGAGTTTTCCTCTTTCCTTCTTCCTGAAAAATATCCAATCTAGCTCAGAGACCCCCCAATGCTAAATGGGACGAAAGACCGGGACTGTCAGCCGGCTAAACTAATATCACCACCCATTTCTCGCTAGCTTCGGAGGCGAGATAAACTCCTCACCTGCTATCCCTGGAGTCGCGGCTTTGAGTCCCGCCTGAGTCGGAGTTTCACCACCCAGCGCATGTATGTGGGGGTTGTGTATGTGTTATTGGTTATAATGCCCGATCACATACGTGCTGCTTTCAAAATATATGAAAATAAATTTCATATTTTCACTCACAGTACGTTCCAGTAACATGTTGGAAGAAAGGATGATCAACAGATGAGGTTTTCCAAAAATTAAAAAGACTTTGCAGGGGAATACAAAAATTGACCTGAACTCCTCCGCAACAGCTATTTAGCAACTGAAGTTTACCGGAATTAACATCTACGCGATATCCTGTAAGCCACCGCGAGGGTGTGTGCCAGAGGGAGAGTCACCAAAACATGCACTATTCACATGCAACTAGGGTACTACATGGTAACATGCTAATAATATGGATCACATGCAGCAACATGGTTAGTATCTAATAAAAAGATCGGTTGTTAATTCATGCATCATGCGCTACAACCTACAATATTTCTCCTACCTATCCTTTAATTCACCTATATTTAAATAAAATCATTGAATCAAAAGTAGAATTCGGATTTATGTTGCTCACACTACTTAGGTTACAATTCAATGTCTAACCCAATGCCTAAAGCCTATGCATCTTGGGACGAAGACATTCAAATACAATAAATTATGTTTACTCTTTTCTAAAACAAAAACATCATCTATGATCTGGTGACCTGTCTGAGAATCGAACCCTTCGAATTTACAAGCTAATATTTAACCGACCTTGCTACGGCGGGCACCTTATATCAACGTAAACTATATGGATTCACATTGCGGATATTTCTACCGATATTGATTATATTGGATACATAAGGGCTGTCCAAGTCAAAGGAGCTGGAAAATTCCAACCCGGTAGACTCGATCCTGGGTCTACTGGATTTGCGGACCAGAAGGCCCGCTGCCCACGAAGCAGGGGGGAGGATAACTTTCTAGGCCTCTTCGATATTTTCCCACATCATTGTAGCGATTGGTGTATTGGGCGACCCACTTGCAAAAACAGTACGCATCGCAGATTACCCGATGAGCAAATACAATCCCTCATTAATATTTTGCCTCCTTTCCATTTCCATGCTGAACAAATACGCGGACACCACTTGAGGAAATATACCACGCTCCTGAGCCAGACTCCCTCTTGGCTTTTGCAGCCCAAGAGGGCAGGGAAAAGGTCAACTCTCCCTGCAATCCACCCCAATCACCAATCGGCACACGACCGCAATTCCCGAGGGCACCCGACGAGCTCGCGCCCGACCCCGGGTAGCGAGCAACCAGCACCACGCGCTCCGCGCGCGACCCCCCCCCCCTTCCATAGAACAGCTTTGCGACCGTAATAAACAAAAAGAGACGGGAATGACGGAGTCCCCCTCCCCCACTCCCGCGCCCGCGTTTTTCGGGGGGAGGGGGGGCGAGAGCGCGTGTGGGAAGGGTGTGAGATGGAGAGAGGCAGGAAGGAGAGGGGTTGTGGCGGGTCGGGAAGAAATCTGTCGCACCCCTCCCCACACCCCAGCCATTCATATCCGAAGGAGGAGGCGGAGGGAAGCGGCAGAAGGAGGAAGGAGGCCTGCGCATTTTTTCGCAGCCAGCCGAGAAGACGACGTTCGCTTTCCCACGCTGAGACCACACCTGTTCCCCACCCCCGGGACCCTCGCGCGCCGTAACCTCAAGTTACCACTCGCCACCACGAGATACTATCTTCCCCCTCACGCTCTTCCTCTCTCCCTCCCCTCCTCCTCCCTTACCGCCCGTACGTCCTTGGCTGTGTACGCACGGCATGCGTGTCCACCGCCGCCTGCATGTTTGTACACACACACGCACACGGGGAAGACGCGCCCCAGTCTCCCCCCTCCCTTTCTCATCCTTTTCATCGCTCAATTGTTTCCTTGCACGCTCCGCCTTTGCTAATGGGTGACGGTGCGATGCGCTCTCGCCGCGGGGCTGCGTGGGGCTTCTGGGGCCTCCGCATTGTTGGACCGAGACGGCGCCGTCCTCTTCCGGATCCCCTGCGACCGTCGTCACGATGCCCGCCAAAAAGTGCAACCACGAAGGAGACGATCCAGCACGCCGATGCGTGGCGAACTTGAAGAGGCGTGGCCTTCCCTCTGAGCCGGAGGGATCGTTACTGATGCGGTAGTAGCAGGATAAGGATGCAAGGCGCTCCAACGGTTACCTATCCCGAGAGGAAGTTAATTCGCAAGAGTGCAGAAAACTGTAGCCGAGAGTTCGTTTGAATTCTTCTGAAAATGAGTTACAGGCAAATTAGCTGATGGTTCAAATCGAAGGGATTGCCGTTCGAGCACTGAATATCTCCGATTTTTAATTGCTTAATGAATATCACCGTAACAATGAAGTGCCAATCCCCGAGTTATCTGACAAAACGAATATTTACCCAAATTAATATGTGGATAGACCACTCTCAAGCTATATCTTGAGTCTGGGGTAACAATTAAGGCACAGAGCCTGAGGGTTAATTCATTTCAGCAGGCTGGAAGGATAAAGGTAATACGAGAAGAATACCTACTGAAAATGTAGCGGACAAAATAGGGTCTCTAGGGTATATCTCCTCCGCTGGATCGATTTTTTTCTATATTTATGAACTAGAGCGAATTCCCTAGAGGCCCTATTTCGTCGGCCGAACTAAAACAGCAAAATAGAATAATATCAGAACACCAAAGACGCGATATCTATATGACATTGAGAAACCTAGAACTCAAACGGTAATATTTATTTCACACGTAACTTCAACATATTTACAATAAATGTTATTGACGTAAAAATGATTTATAACTATTTCCTTCCCAACAGCCCATTAATTTTAGATCAGTAGTCCCATAAAACTATAATTACTATGGAAAATTGGAAATGTGAGTAGGCAAATGAATGCTTAACTGACCCGAAACACATTACGCACATTGCTACCACGTGACCGATACCTCTGGCGTAATGGATCTGCATAGGGCCCGTTTATTTTATTTTTTTATGCCAAATCTGTTCACGTCATAGATCCCTACTTCGTTTCCATCATAGGACCTTAAGGGCACCAAGACCACAGCTGGCTAACACTGCAGATAGGGGACCGACATTGAATCAAACTAGTGCTGA
This sequence comes from Platycnemis pennipes, assembly GCA_933228895.1. NCBI lineage: Eukaryota > Metazoa > Arthropoda > Insecta > Odonata > Platycnemididae > Platycnemis > Platycnemis pennipes. Next base: position 35,846,711 of record OW121846.1, on the reverse strand, counting down.
CTCACCTGAGCCACCCACCCTTGAGTTTGCTTTTAAGGTAAAACGTACCTAATTGACAATGAGGATATTGCACTTTTCCGCAAGGAAATATGAGGGATTGTGAGAATACTTTAATGGAGAGTCACTCGAATAGAATTAATTTAGAGGAAAGTTGAATGCTTGAAAGAACTTTCTGCGCGATAACTTAGTTTTTAGTTATGGAGCCACCACTAAGCAGTTCTCAGATTCGAAAAATAATTTGCTGGAATAGGCTCAAGATTTTGCTGAATACGCTTGGTGAGAGTGAACTTTCTAGAAATTAGAATGGTGTTTTTCGTCAATTCATCGTAAATTACAATATACTGGATTCATATTATTTAACCATATTGAAACAGCTTTCGTACACGCTTAATCTCAAATGGTTCCACTCAGAAATTTGCCGTAAACCATTACCATTTACATTTACTATGAAGTTAACATTGATTATTTCCCACTTCGACGGTTTGTGTAGATATTAAGTAATCTAAACTACGCGATAAGACGGACTTGATAACAAGAAAAATATGTAGATGATACACCTTATGGCCTCAATACACGATGTAGTTAACGAAATAATTTCCCATTACTCTGGCATAAATCGAAATAATTGAATATGGATTCACAACAAATTTTTAAGGTAGGTACGTCAAGAGAATTTTCAAAAAGACTTTGAGAAGATCCCATGATAGTAACGAAATTTTGACATGAGACCCAATATTCAGCAAAAGTAATCGACTTCTTCAACCAAAAACAATAGGTATCGTTCTAGACTATTTTAAATATTAAAAAATATGACAAATCTGTTCGAGGTTACCGGAGAGAGAAAGTCGATACGAACTGTAGCATTTTGGGTTATTTTACGTGCCTGCACGAGAATTACAATTTTATATATCTTGTTGTACTGATAGATGGGGATATCTATTCCTTAACCATCAATGGTAGTTGTATTCTGCCGATGAAAACTTTATAAAAAGTACTCTTAAACTCCATACTTCTTTGAGATTCTGCTACACTCCCAATGTCCCTTTTCCGTTGTCACGTGTCTAATAAACTTTTGTACTGATTCAAATCTTAGAATTGACCGGACGCTAATATGTTTTGGAATAAAATAAAGTTTCACGAGTAAATTATTTTATAAAATAGATGCTAAGACGATCGCCCCAAAAACAATAATCCTAAACGAAGAAGAATAAAAATGTTACACACCCCATATTCAAAGAACCTCCATGTGTTTCAAAGAATCTGTTTCCCAGGTGTTTTTTTAATGCGAAGGTAGAACATGAGTTGGAAATGATTTCAGTACTATTAGTCCCTCCTTGTGATTTCTAGTTGATATTTATTGGCAGTTTGTAAGTCTACTTACTATCGAGGTTTCCAAATGTTACTTTCTTAGCTCGGTCACTTAATAATAGCAGTAGGCGCGAAAATATATATACCTTACCTGGAGATTCTATGGTCATGATCATAGTTAATCACCCATTAAAAAATCAGGACTTAACTTACGAAAGAGGCGAAATATCTCCAAAACATGAGTAAATGGTTGAGATACATCTAGAACTAGGCAACTCCGAAACTAATAGTCAATCGATACATTATGTTGAACACAAATACGCACAATTACAAAAAACATGCATAATACGCTTTATTCTTCGTCTAAGATTAAGATGCAAGAGGTGTTAGATATTTTCCATGAAAAATGAAAAGAAAGGCTAAGATAACAAACTTTAATTACTTATATGCTAATCAAAACTGTAAATAAATACCGCGATACAAAACAAGCCTAAGGCATTATTAAACGGGTACCTAATCATTCCACAATAGTCTATCAAATTGGATAGATTTATGAATATAATGCCTGGCAGGCCAGAAATCAATTTGAAGTGACCTCGTCCAGCGATCACAAGTCCTTGAGATTTCAACTTCAGCCGCAAGAGGACGAAGGGAGCGCAGAGCTTTTCCCAAGTACCGTTGTGGCACTGCCGTCGATTGGAATTCCCCAGTGCGGGAAAATTGAATGATGGATATCCACCATCACTTGCGTAACTTATTTCTGGCAAAACTATTAACATAAATGTTCTGAGCGGAAATTATACGAGGAATTTCTCTAAAATTCTAGGGAGTCACAAAAAATCAAAATTAATACCAACCTACTTCAAACAACCGCGTAAGTATGTACATACATACATACATACAATTGATTATTGTACGCAGGACACCTATTACATTAGCTTACATCAGGATGAAGACAGGCTCTTCTCGTTAGGAATAATGAAACTTCATTCACCTAAAGGTATTACAAAGCTGAAAACTGAAGGAAAAATTTGCTATACTCGTATGTGTTGCAACAATAATAATACTTTCCAATCAAAATATGCGGAAGCCGAGTCAGAAACACAGGCAGAAAGATTATCTATAAGCATCTCAGAAAGAGATGACACAGAAAGTTCCTGTGCTTTCATGTTCGCTTTATACTTTTAAAAAGCTGCTTTTCACACTAGCTAAAGGACTGGTGTGCGTGGCAACAGAATACTAGACGGGATTTGCAGCTCCATACGTTCATATTGGATTTTAAATGAGATCATTTGAAACCTCAAAGACGAAACATACTGGTCTAAATTATTAAGAAAGTTGGGGAATGCAGTACCTAGCAAACATCATTTCGATATCCATATGCTTAACTTTAATCATCCTGGTGAATAATTGCAAATAAATCTACATAACGGATAAACGCAGAGGAGAACGGTGGTGGCTTAAAATAAACTTTATCTGTGGATAACTGACACCAGCACTACAAAGCAGGCATGTGTACTACGCCTTGTATGTGAACGCTGTTTTGCCAATTATTGTAGACACTAATATTTTTAATTATAAATATTTTCCATTTACTAAATGGGATTAAGATCAAGGAGAAAGCGCCAAGCCACGAATTTAAAAGAAGGAAAACAATTATATTGATACTCCTAAGAAAGAAGACCATTGAAATCATCCTCAGCTTCAAGAAACGACTGACCAACAATGAGATCTGACCATTGCACCACCTTAATCTCTAACATGACATTTAAACGAATCAGAATTGGAGCGCACATTGCCACGCGCATAAATACCGAAGCAGTGAGCTCAAGTACTCTTTGCGCTGCTCCCAGGTCTTTCGAGGACATTCCCGTACTCATCGTGCACACGGCATCAACCCCCTCAATTGTTTCTCACCTCTCGGAGGGCATGAGCGGCGACACGCGTGGGACGCGCGACCCTCGGGCACAAGGCGATCCGGGAGGGGAGCCGACAAAAAAGAAAGAGCTCAAGCGCCCCGGGATGTTGTCTCCCGCCAGCCCCCCTCTCCGCACTCCACTTTCCCCCGCCCCTCCTCCGCCTCCCCGAGAAACAAACGCCCCACTCCCTCCCAGCCAGCCCCGCTGATAGGGGCAAGACGCGCCCCCAGGGCCCTAAGTGAGCGAGAGAGAGAGAGAGCGCGCCCCCGACCCCTCCCCCCCGGGGGCATTCCGAGAGGGGACCGCTGCGTTCCCACGCTCCCTTCAGACACTCCCGGAGCACGTCCCGGGCGCGCGAGGGGGACGACGCGCGTCCACCTGTGCCGACCGCCGAGGGTGTGGGGGGTCAGTGATTCACGGCAGGGCATCTGCCGCCGCGGGGAGACCCTTAACCCGACCCCATCGTACTGCAGGTTTCCCAATGCACCTCGCACCCGACCGAAAATGAGTCGAACGCGGAATCATTGGACACGAATCATCTAGATGATTATTCCTCATTCGTGCTAACTTGCCGATGTGCACCCCGGTATTGTCCAAATAGTTTTCCTAACACCTACCAGTTACGCTCAATTTCAGGGGGTTGGGCAGGAAAGGGATTTCCGTTGCGGATAATAGCGATTGGTAGTATAGCTAGGATTCAAATTAGGATTTATGAGGGTTTGGCAAGGTTACTGGAAAAAACAGTAGTTCGGTAGTTTCAAATGTATACTTCATGGTAGGATACTTTTGGAACTGAATTGACTCCTAATTGGGATCATTTAGGTGCTTTTTCAACACCACTCCCTCTCCCAGAACTGCAGATAGTCGAGTTTCTACGGAGGTTCCTACAAAACAATACATGCAATGTAAACGTTAACAGCTGAAGAATAATTCCTTCATAAATATTAGATTTGAATTAAGAAATATCAGCAGATGGGTTTTTAAGTTCTCACACAATTAGGTGTATATCGCACCTTCTATCCATAGCTCTTAAACCCGAGGCTAATATGCGAACCACACAGAGGAATTCGAATGCGAGTTATAGATTTAAACGGAATACCGGCATTGAGACACGTCTATGGAGAAAAGTGGAACCCTTGAAAATTGATTTTATTTACACAGTTAATCCTAAAGGCGAATTTGGAAAAATTTGTTCAGAAAAGGCACAAGAGAAACCACTCACGACAAAGATACGGATGCAGAGGGACCCAATACTTTCTGACATTTCTACTGACACGATGGCCTGATGAAGCAATCGTCGAGGGAAAAGTGAACGGGAAGATTGGAAAAGGCAGGCTTCCTATGAGATACATGGATCAGGTTGTGAGGGATGTAAAAGAGATGAATTACGTCACAATGAAAAGCTTGGCCGACAGAAGAATCGAGTGGAAAGCTGCGTCAAACCAATCCTAAGATTGTTGACCGATGATGATGATGATGATTTATACTGATAAGTTTCCCGACACCGAAGAGTCGGTGGGATAATGAGCGCGTGAAGGAAAACAGTCCTTAAAGCTGCCCGTGAGCGCATCGTGGTCACATTGTGACGGTCGCGGGTAATGGCTTCCCCGAGCGAAGGTCGGTAACGGCGTCCGCCAAATGGCGGATCGCGAGTCGACAGACGTGAGCGTCAGTCGCGTGTCCCGCACGAGAGCTCGCAAAGGAAGGGGGAAAGCTCACCGCGTGGGACTTATGGCCTCGAGGGTCGCACCCAGCCCCTTCGCCACTCGTGAGCGCAATTCCCACGGTCCACGTGAGAGGAGGGAGGGGGACATGTGCGACGACCGCGCGGCATTGTGATGCTCCGCCAGCGTCGAGGCGCGATGACCATGCGATATCGCCTTCGGATGCCCAGCCGCCGAGCGGATACTCAGTTTAGGTAGATGCTCACGTAATATTCTAATTCGAACGAGGCACGATTTCGGCACGCGTCTGGCACGGAAGGTACTCTCGCCAGAAGGGTAAAGCCAGGCATGCACATACTCTTGCGCCTAGATCGCTCTCCGCAAATCAATTACGACATGCTTTGCATAATATTATTAATCGCGAAACACTACGGTACATAGGACATAAAATCTAAAAAAATACGTTATGTTTCCGTAATGATACTTCCGATGTTTGGTGTGCTGTATTACATCGTCAGGAAATGTATAGCAATATATCACCTACGATTTCAATAGCATGCACTCATTATACAAAGATCATATCATATTATTACTAAGTTAAATCATGGAAACTTTGCCAAAATACCTATTATCAAGTATTTAAATATCTTGAGTGTACCCTACAATCCCCCATAACGTTATGTACTAAACCACGTGCGCGACGTGCAAGTAAAGGATGAGTTATTTAAATATTGGTTATTGGTTGGATAAAGGAGAATGTTTTACTAAATTAGCCATGATCAGCAAACTATCAAGGATCTATGAAAAATAAGGGTAGATTTTATAAACAGTGCATCAACATTTGTGTACTGCGTCAGTCTTGCTTCATGATAAAGGAAAAATTAGCAGGTAAGTCACTCTAAGTACTTATTGACTTTACATTGAGGCATAAAAAGCGGCGTCAACCGACTTATCCAAGGTCATTACTTTCAACTCGAGATTAATGGTTTGACATCGCGCATAAAACGAAGTTTTCTCAAGAAGCAACTTAACCATTCGATCTTCACTGATGACGGTTTAAAATTACCATGACTCCTATGGCACACTCCATAGTTCCTTGGATTTGGAAAAGAAAATGTATATAGGTACTCGAGTATTTGGGTCCTTCTCTGGATATTCAAGTGTGTAATGCACCATACAGCATGAAACAAATATAACTTACAGATATCACTCATCGGAATAAATTAATGACGGCCACGCACAGTGATTTACAGTCAATCAGCCACGTACTAAGAAAACGGCCTGGTTTAGGCGCGTAAATAAAATAACGGTGCACAGGGGCCAGGAGCCGACCGCCCGTTACCACCTGTCCCCGGGGGGAACAAAGGTTTGGTAAGGGATCCAGTCTGGGAAGAATAAGGTAAAAGTTTCCCTTTTCCCAGAGAAGATGGAAAGTGAAACAAAAGCGGAGTAATTGCCGAAAAATCCCTGTTCGTAAGATACTCATGGTAATTTTACGTACTCCGTAAGGAACTGAAGTGCACGAAAAATGATACCAATTCATGAAATTGTAATAAAATTACGCAAGAAGAGAAGCTAGAAGCCGCCGCCTCCAAGTTTTCTGATAATGGATAAGGATACAAAACAATGTAAGAGTACTATGTAATTCGGGTTGCGGACGGGTGCTTAAGAATCTTGATAACTTTAGATGGTGAAGACTGTCATGAACTTGGTAGAATAACAAATGCCCATCTGAATGTTTGGGTAGCCATCATTCCAGAAGTTGCAATAATGGACACTTTAATTTAGGGAAGGAACTTAGGTGATCGGTAAATCGTCCTTGAAGCCTAAATCTGGAAAACACGAGCATGCAAAATTTTGCTAAGATACATTCTTGGTAGTTTGAGGAAACTCATGGATTACGTTCTAGAGAAGCATGGGCATAGCTAAATTATCAGCGTTCAATTTATTCGAATATTTTACAATGTCTTAAAAAATCCCGATCTTCTGGGTGGTAAAATGAATATAATATAAACTGATAAATATAAACCGATATATGTTTATGTGGGGAACTACTTCAATTTACAAATCGTAGGAATTATCATCGGTCAATAGTATTTCATAACTTTACTGCATAGGTGTCGTCTAGTGAAGTCGGCTTTGATCACGGAGGTGGACTGCTAGGAAGAAGAAAGAATAGCAATGTCATTCAATGCCTTGAATTCAATAAAATACGCTATTTTATTTTTTAAAACGGCGCAATTCAATAAGTTTGAGCAAGCAAAGTTCACCACTGTTCCACTGTTGTGGTCTGTTTTGCCAATTTTCGTGTGTTCCTTTCATATTCATGCAGTTTATCACCATAGCAACGAATTAGTCACTCGCTCTTTGCTCTGGTACTCTTCAAGGACCACACCGAATGGCATGAAATGACTTTTAACCAAATTTACTGTACTGACCGAGGTTCAAGAAATTGGAGACTTGAACGAGCGACGGAATGTAAAGAAAAAGCTACCGAACAATGGGAAGAGAACGGTGAATCGTGACGAGAAGAAAGCGTCATTTCCGCTTCTGGCTACATTAACCTAACTACTTTGGTGTTGTCAAAGCGTTTTTCTTATTCATTCCCTAACAGCTGACAGATTGAATGCCCAGCGGGCAGTAAATTTGGCTGCTGACTGGACGTACCTAGCTCGAATCCAGGCGAAGCCTATAGTTAGCAGCAACTATAAGTAAATAGCATGGAAATAAAGCCTTTTGTTAGTATCTACACTGCTGGTTCTATTGCAAATCCAAAATCCTAAAATAAACCGAATTCACCAATGAAATAAAGTAACTAAACACGCACTTCAGCAACTAGTGATAATCTATCACCATGGGCTATGAACACCGCGTATTCATTAGATTTTGAAGTAACTTGGCAATAATAATAAAAAAGAATATTGCGTAAATTTAGTCTTGCGCAACCATCTGGTTTACCTGACCCCCTCACACAGATGTGACTATTTCATACGCCATTATACTCGGTATATGGTGAGCTCCACCCTTACCAACCTGAACAACTTTAAGGCTGACCAACTTTTACTTTACCTACTTAACAAAAACGTTAGCTTACTGGCGTAAAATAATATTTCCCCAAAGATATTTCAAGTTTCATGACGAAGCAGTTGCTGAAAAAGGCTTACATTTCGCTAGTTTCACCAGGTTTTTTTGTTTAGGCTGGAATTCTAGTAAAAAACCGGCCACCTAAAAAAAATGACCTCTGGTCCTTAAAGGGGTGGATCAAATTTTAGGCCCGATCTCTTCGGCGTAAGTCACCAAATCGCACGGAAGCCTGCGTGTTTGACGACCATGAGCGTGTTCGAACAAAAAACCCCATGGCTCTTCAGCACGCGAGACTGGTAGAAAATGAGCTCCAGCGTTTTAAACATTAGTGTTTAGCGCGCGGGTGCTAAGAAGATATGTAGGAGACGACGAATCATATTCCACAGGTTTTCAAAAGTTTTCCCTGGAATACTTGCGGCTTATTTAGCATAACAATCTGAAGGGCACTATTCCTAAAATCCATTTGCCAGCTAGAAGCATGGTTTAACGTTAAGAATTCGATGATGAGGAATGGGATTAAACTAAAGATGTAAAATCGAAAAAATATTTATCAACTAACATATCGGTTGGATGACAATAACGCAGGTTTCCCAGAGCGACCGACTTTCCAGCATATTAGAACAGAAAATGTATCAAACATCCAGCAGGTAACATTGGCGAAATGTGAAGAGCGAGAAGTTAAATGTGATTCCGGATTGAAATATTTTACCAATCACATATTGACTTCTCTAGTTCGAATCAGGGAGGAGTTACGGCAGTTTTTATCAACAGAATAACTTCTTAATCATTCAGTAAGCTTCTTAACCCATTCAGAAATAAATAACTACCTTGTCAGCATTATTTAATACGAATATTAGACTCACGATAACAATTTATCTTATTTGATGGAGCCAATTTAAAAATTTGTGCACGAATAATTACTTTCCAGAAGATAACGGCGATGATTATATTACAGCCTCCGAAAATTAAGGTCGTGGTTTTGAATTCGGATATTTTATATTTACGATTGCATTGCAAGCCATCTCAAGGGTATACAGCAGGGATTAATAATTAACACACACGCACTACTAACAAGCAACAACATGCAATGTCTACAACTACAGTAAAGCATGCCGACCATATCGAGCGTGAGTGAATTGTCACCGAGCATAAATTTGGCAGGCACTGAAAATATAGGATAAGGTCATAAGCTTTACTGGCTTGAGCATAATTTACACCACGCATGCAAGATGTGCTGATACCAATGCTTATTACACTAATTGTATCTAATCTGGTTCCTTTATATGGCCGACATTATCCCATACAGGCGTTCTCTGCCCGCAGAATAATGACAAGCCAATGTTTTAATTTTTCCTTCCAAAACATCTTACAGTCACCGCTAATATTCTTTGCTTTGGTCAACGATTAATCATACGCCCTCACTAATTCATAAGCTATCAGCTTCCTTAATACTGCCATGAATTACTACGAGACAGTCTCCAACTTACTGCATTTCACCCAAGTTCCGTTAATCCCCGCGGATAAATCTCAAAGGCTTGAGACTGCCCAAAAACAGAGGCACTAGCATACAAGGTATATCTATATCTACGACATACCCTTCAAGCCACCTCGAGGGTGTGTGGCGGGTGGTGCATCCACACCAGGAACAATGATGTAACAAACAAAAATGAACAAAGCAAAACAAACACCACACCTTTTTAAGTACCTAATTAGGGAAAAAATTATTTAAAAAAACTACCAAATCCCAATCATGCAGGACACACCCACGAATACCATGCATAACTTGAAATCCGACACCAATTTAATATATACTCATGCATGCAAAAAAATTAATCCAGGGAATGCTAAGAGTAATGCATGAGAGTAACACAATGATTTGAACATGTAGGAAATAAAAAATACCATCGACCTACTCTGAATATTACCTCTATAATTATTACCGATTTACGCGATGTCTAACGTTCTGATCTCGAATCGTACGTGGAAAAAATGACATTTTAAACCTGTCCGTCCTGCAATCTATCTCCTTAATTTTATTAGAATTATCGAGCCTACCACAATAAGTCGGATCCAGCAACATATGATTAACGTCATTAATGAAATGTCCCTCCTTAAATTTTCCCAGAAGATAAAGTCTATAATTCAGCCTACATTGTGACAGCGATTCCCATCCCAATTCGGCTAACATACCAGACACACTTCTTTCCCTATCGTAACACCCTTTTACATATCTCGCCGCTCTTCATTGTACTCGATCTAATTCGTAAATTAAGCCTGCTTCATAAGGGTCCCATATAGCAGCAAATTCTAACTGTGGCGTAACAATAGAAAAATAGTTCCTTCACCCTCTCCTCACTTTTCCCTAATATTCCTTTAATAAACCCCAACTTTCTCTTTGCTTGACTGCACATTTCCCTGAAGTTTTCCCCCATGATAGATCCTGAGTTAAGTGTTACCCCTAAATACTTGACTGATTCCATGCTTACTAATTCCGTACCTTAAATCATGTAGTTTCTTTCTATCGAGTTTTTCCTTTTCCAAAAATTTACTGTCACGCACTTTTTTATGTTCAGTTATAGTTTCCATTTATCGCACCACGCCTGAATTGCTACGAGGTTTTTTTTTCTAACGATGCCTTGTCTCCCGGACTGCTAATTTCTCTATACACTACTGCATCATCTGCGAAAATCCGAATTCTACTGTTTACTACAACACTGCCGAGGTCATTGATATATAAAAGAAATAAAAGCGGGCCTATCACACTTCCCTGGGGAACATCTGATGTGCCACTAACTATATTGGACATGATACCGTCTATAGTAACTCTCTGTTCGCGGCCAACTAAGAATTGATTAATCCAGCATACTACGAGTTTATCTATACCGTAACTTCCTAGCTTTAAGAGCAATCTGTCATGAGGTCATCTATCAATGGCTTTTTTAAAATCGAGGAATATCGCATTAACCTGAGCATTATTTTCTCCCGAAACCAATAAGTCGTGAACAAAGAGTGCCAATTGCGTTTCACATGATCTAGAGTTTCGGAAACCGTGTTGGTTATATAATAACAAATTTTCTCTATCCAAGTGTCCCATAATCGAACTAATTATTATATGCTACATTATCTTGCACGATATCGATGTTAGTGAGATAGGTCTGTGGTTGCTACGATTTTCTCTATCGCCGGATTTGATTAAAGGTGTAAAATTAGCCATTTTCCAGTCCTTGGGAACCATCTGTTAAGACAACGATTTACGAAATATTATTTTTAAATAAGGTGATATTTCTGATGCTAGTGTTTTATAAACGCGTGCCGGAATTTGATCAGGGGCGGGGGATCTATTGGTGTTTATGTTTTTTAGTTGTTGCTCTATACCGCGAGGCTCAATAGGGATTTCAGGAATCGGGTGTTTGAAATGTTTATTTAGTGGTTCAATTGGATCTTAAGTGCTGGAAGTGAAAACGCTTTGGAAATATGTGTTTAACTTATTAGCTTTTTCCAGACTATCATTTATTTTTTTTCCATTATCATCCCTAAGCATTTCTACAGTAGATTTATTTCCTTGAGCTTCTCCTACATACGACCAAAATGCTTTTGGATTTTCATTCAAATAATTCCCCAGAATTTTACTTTTAAAGTCAGCTAAGGCTCTTCGACATTCTTTTTTCGCTAAGTGTTTGGAAATTTTGAAATTTGTAATGATTTTATTAAGCTCATGGGATGTGGCAGAACGACACTCTTCACCCGGAAGAGTGAAACGAGGAGAGCAACAGCCTCCATTATGAAGCATACACGTGTACAGGTATTTATCAATGAAGAGCTGGGACCTGGATCTTCCATCTAGCGCATCAAATCTCTCCCAACCTCTCCCATTCCGACACTGCCCACCCCACGGCCCATTAAGCAAAGGGGCGCCCCCTCCCCCGCCTCGAACCAGCAAGCCGATTCCCACACTCTGAGCGCGCGACCGGCCTTCCTCCCGCCCCACCCCGCCCTACCCGCCCTGGGGGGACTCACCGCCCACTTACTCCGCTGCTTCTTACTCCCTCACTTCCTCACGAACCGTGGGAAACGGCGGCAGGTGGCTGCCGTCGCTTCCCGCCCGGCCCTACCCCTTCCCCCCGGTCCCGCTTCCCCCTCCTCCCCGCCCCGTCCTCCCATCCCACCCTACCGGCAATCCGGAGTACTCGAGCATGCAACAGTCAGTTTCCCTTCCGCTCCGCTTTGGAGACAGAGCCTCCAATTTTCGCGCCCACCCAGCCCCCCCCCTCCCTCACACCGCCACCAACCCTCGTCAGTCGAGCCATCACCGTGGAACTATGGGAAGCGCTCCGGAGCCAAAACAAAAACCTTCCGGGCGAAACAAAACAAGGGCAAGAGGTTAGGGAGGGGGGGAGGGCAGGAAAAGTGATGGCGGACGGGGTAGGGTTGGGGGCTGGGCGTTGAAGCTTGCACCCGGAACGCTCCGAGTCATTACGTATTTGTTTAAAGTCCGTCCAATTATCTCTGCCCACTCGGTGAGTCCCGATCGTTTAAATGTTATTGGTCACCTCCGCCAATCAGGCGCGGCGTAAAACCTTCCCGAGATTCTTTCACCTCCGCGGTGTGCTCCAGCGCGTTGATACCCGCGCGCATTGAGATATGCTCAAGAATCAGAAATTGGACCATTTGGCTGCTAATTAGGAATTCCATCGACGCTCATAATAAGAGGGAAATGAAAAGGAAAATGTAAACTGCCGCTACTAATGCATTTAAAAATCGGGAATGTATTATTAAGGATCAACAACCCAGATGATGCTATGGCGTAGAAGAAAACCTATTAAAAATTTGACGGTTTTTAACGGTTTATTAAAAATTTCGATGGGGAATCGAGCACAGAAAAATCTTCGGAAGGAAAAGGTATATAGGATATGCAACATGCACATCGTAATGACTCAAAAGATGAAAGAAACATTACGATCTATTCCTCACGACGGAGATTGTACAGAGTTATAAACTATTCTATAACGAAAATATGCACTGCTTTACTACATTAAAGAAAAATACACTTTTTCTTACATGAAAATTTTATGATATACTATGAATAGCTATTAAATTCTCGTTAGACCTGCTCGCGTTTTATAAGCAGGTAACATCAATGAAGAAAATGGGGACCTATATGTATAGACAATGCCTAATGACCCCCTTGATGTCGTGTGTTGTTATAGTATCCTCGCTGTCGAGCACCTTAGAGACGAGTTGAAAAGTAAAAGTTTAATTATATTTTGCATTATTGTCGTAATTCAATTTTTCCTCAATTTGAGAGGTGAAGCAATACCTATTGGTTTACGTCTCCGAAGTTAGACTATCAGTTTCAAATCAGCGAGGTTTAGTGGATCCATTAGGCGCGCATGGAGCTGAATAATGTTTCGGGTAGAATCAGCAAAAGAAGAAAAAACAACAAAACTGAAACTATTACTCCAACTGCGAATGTCTACATTAAATTTTATACAGGACTTGCGGTCAAATAAGCCACACACTAATCTTCACGGAACGAACATGGCCATTCGTTATCACCATATCCACGTTAGTTATTCTATTTTCATTGAACCACATAGATTGCCTTGAAACTTTACACAGAAAAGGTCGCTTTAATAGACTGGAACCTTCGTAGGTATGCCAGTACTTTTTCTAAAGAATCTAGATTATAAAAAAATGAAAATTTCTCTAATTACTTCGCACTCTGATCTGATTACGATGGAATAGAAATTATGAACTGGAGTGACGTTAAACGTAACAACAAAAAAAGAATTTTTTAAATCCTTTTATAACTCCCAATACATATTCGATAAATGTGACAATAACTGATACCTATCTAATGTCTGATTGAGATTGACAATTTTTCTGTGACGATTTTTGGGAAATTTGATTCATGATATGAAAATTATTAACTCACTAAAGAATTTTAAGAAACACAAATATCAGCATAAATAGAATACATCAATTTCAGTGAAGTGAGGAAAAAAAGAAATGGGGATCAATCAATCTAAAATATGTCTGAAGGTATAGTGCTGTTCCAGGCAAATATTGAGTGTAAATATTTTAAAACAAAAAATAAGGATTTTACGTTTCAAATAACAACCTCAATGACGAGCAAAACAAATGACAGAAAGATAAAAGGAAAACAAATGTTAAGCGTGACTAACGCACACAAATGTGGAAAAGAAATAAAAAGTAAGGAAATCAAATAGTGAGGAAAAACTATGAAAATGAGGAACACATTGTAAAGAGGGAAGTGGCAAATTGATAGACAATAGAGATACAATGGCATTTTTCGTATTTTACGTTGAGGAATTAATCTTTCACATGACTAATGACATTAATATGTTAAATGATAGTAGGTTAGTACCATAGAATTTGAAATACGCGCATACGTTGGCTGATAACGTTTATAATTTAACGAATGGTCACAAAGAACCATTTTCTAGCGTGCAACCGATGTTCAGTATCATTTATATAAAGATGCTACTGCTAGGTTACCAACGCTGCATGCCTTCGCGTCCAATGGTGTTGACCGGCAAGAAAATACGGAAAGGCAAATAAGTCAGTGGTCCACACTGGGCGGACTACCTCCTTCTATGGTCATCATTTCATCATCGCTCCCAACTTTCTCCAAGCTACACTCTACATATAATATACATTAAGCATTCAGGATGCTTTAATACGAGGCGCAGGGTATTAATAGATTATACCTCAAATATCACGTTATGGTCCCAGAGTGCTGTGAATTAAAGGCAATAGCCATTGCTTATGTTTCTACAATCAAAATGAGCAATGAGTAACGAGATTTCGAGTTCTCAATTGACAGTCATTTAATAGGGAATGCCTCACAAGACGACAAAGTTGGAAGAAGTAGGCATATATCCTCATTGGGAACAGTTAAAATTTTGAAGTTCAGGACAAAAACAATAGGCTGGGTCACACGAACATTCACGCCTGACCTGAGTTAAAGTCCCGATTCATCTTGATAACACGCGAATGTCATGACACTCCAGAGTTTAAAAAAACCCTGCTTGTACGCCTCGCGGTCCGCGTGTGCCCCGCCATTTCCCCCTCCACTGCAGCCGATAACGAGGAGGGCAGTCGAGCGACGGCGCGCTGCGAAATTTACTGTCTTCATCGCTTTCAGTAGCCGGGGCGGTGGGATGGGGCAGAGGAAGCGGAGGAGAAACAGAGCCTCCCCTCCTCTGCTCATTCCTGCGCACCAAACCCCTGCTATGTGTTAAGGGGGTTGAGAGAGAGAGAGAGAATGAGGGGATGAGTGGAGGAGAATGGGGCGGGTGGGGGATGTCCCAGAGCGCACGTGCGGAGGCCAAGGGGTGGGGTGAAAGGGGGGAGGGAATGAGGAGGCCGGAGAGAGGATTGGTTGCGGAGGGGGGGGAGGAAAGGGGAGCGGACTGGAAGGAGAGTGGAGTGGGCAACGAGGGAAGCCGGGGAGAGAGAAGTTGCCTTAATCCCCAGCTCGTGGTTTGCGCGGGCTGGGCGGCTGCATTCCCACGGGTACCGTCTTGCAGCCGGCTTAGCCTCTTGGATTCCCTTCCCCTTTTGTGTCCCATCTCTGGTCAGGGGGGCGGGGGCGGCGGGCTGAGTGGGCGGGGGAGGAGGCGCTGCTGTCGAGGATGGGGGCATGTATTATGTGGACGCTGCGACGACCGCATGCGAGCGGAGGGAGTTCTGCGGCCCCATGTTCTCCCGAGCGGTGGCTTTTATGACTTGTGGCAAGACGTAGCGTGGGGACATTGGCATCCTTCCGGCGTCAAATTAGGATTTTAAATGTTTCCACGGGCGAATCTCGGCTCAAATAGACCCGTTCGGAGAGTGCTTTAACTCCACCAGCCCGTGGCGGACTTACTGTTCTATCCTAACTCCATGTTCGACCGCACAATGACCTTTTGAGGAGTCCAATTCACCCGCGCTGATGACGGTAGTCGACATCATTTGTCCGAGGAAATCTAGGCCAATTCTCCGCATCCCACCTCACGTTTATTGTCGTTCTGTTTTGGGCGAATAAATCCAAATAATTCCCGAACAAAGTGAACAAATGAAGTCAGGAAATAAATAAATATAGTGCTCAACCGTCATCTACCTTCAACTCAAATTTATGAAAAGATGTTTTCACATGAAATGAAACGCCTCGTTTTTACAACCAACTACTTTTGGGTTCTTCGAACTCCAAAGGTACTCAGTATGACGCCATATAACCTTGATCATTTGACCTGAGATTAATCTAATTAAATCTAAGGGATCGTTATCGACCTGACCACCGTGGATGGCTTTTTAAACTACCGAATTGAAGTAGGTGGTCATTCAGGCACACCATTCCTCTTCATTCCTCCATTAACTAAGAATGCATACGGTGACAAGCAGGACTAAACAAAATTACTTTCGTTTTAAACAATTTCCCTCATTTTCTCTTGGTGTGTTAGCGTAATCATTTAAACGCCGTGATGCATCGCGCTCAAAAACATCCATCCAGCATAGTTTCACCTGGGTAGATCAAATGTAAACCCTTGGACTGAAATGACTGATTTAAGGTTATCATTTATCGAATCATATTTTTTATTTTGAAAACTGTATAGTCAGCCTAACTAAAAATCTTGCGTATTCAACCGAAGAAATAATGGGGGCTTCATCACTTGCTAAATAAATAATTTCCATGGTCTTAGGTGGAAGCCGAACATTTGCGATCATCGATGTCTCCATGAACTGCAATAACGTTAGTGAACACCGGACGGAGTTTTGTTGAAAATTCAACGTTTGCAAGTTTGAGGATGATGAGAAATATGAATGTATACCATGAAACTGAACTGAACTAGCTTAACGCTACTCATACTCAGGCGAATCAGCAGAGAGGATAAAACAGTAGGGTGAATATCTTGAACTGTGTATCAAGAGGCATTTATGCCGCGCAACTTTCGGGAAATCATGATCGCGGAAATTCCTCCGTCAGATTCCATGACTGCATCCCAAAACTTACCCAGAATTGTATTCACACTAAGTCTTTGTCATACATGCGCGCCACAATAGAATATAACGGCTGACGTTTCAATATCGTCTGAATTCCAGCAAACCCTATGGGTAAAACATGTCGTATAACATTGATGTACTCACCTCTTTACACGGAAGCGGTCAACGAAGACTCATATCAGCACTTAATGGCGGAATCCGACACCGCTGCAAATGGTTCCACGGAATAACCTTTGAGAAGGAAACGATAGCATAACTTAGACACAATATGTCAATTGCATCAGTATAGACAAAGGGAAATTCAAAGATGCCTTCATAATACCGCTAATCACAACCGGATGAGTCTTAACTGCATGTGTCGTAATCTCCCAACCGCATGACGAAAAACCCTAACATAGGCACAAATTATCACTAGAAACAGTAAATTTACTACCAGCAGTTCTACTTTTCGAACTTTTTCACGTGGCCACGCTGGTCAGGTCGGTGACGACCTTACAATTCACGGATCACATTCACCTCCTGAATGTTTTTGGATTTAATTTTCGTTTTACAGCGCAATGAGGCCCAGAAAGTTGAACACTATTGCGTAATACCTGTATTGTAAAATATATAAGTACTCCAATGCGCGTTGTGCCCGTGCCAGAAGCTTCATTTGAGCAGGTAAAGGGACGGTGGTTCACTCGGGCGTACGGCACGTGAGTCGCGGTGGCAGTTACCGATCCGCGGGTAGAAAATTCTGGGGATGATCCGATGGAACCGTTGAACTGTGTGCTTGGGCCTTGGCGTTACGCAACCCATGTCCCTCATGGCGTGCTTGGCCTCGCGACGCGAAAGATGAGCCGAACGCGCGCATTCCGAGGTGGGCGAGCCGTGGGCGAGCCATGGGCGGGACCCCCCCACCTTGGCTCCCGAACACAATTCCACTCTTGGCCTCTGCTGGGTAGTAGCGCGCCATGTGGTTCGCTCGAGTGACCTCCTCGGTCGTCGAATCCTGTCCCCCGGCGAGGCGTGCGGCTCGAGTTTCTCCCCTCGACCATCGAGTCGCCTCGACGGGGCGGTGTGGGGAAAAGAGGATAGAGGCTATGATCACCCCGATCCCCTCGGCCCTGAAGTAAACGAGCCCCGTCGGCGGTCAACCGGGGGAGAAAGTACAAAGCCCCAAGTCCAACTTAACGGGGGTAACTCGAGCGACGGTTGATGGGATGGGTGACATGTCTGCATGCATAAAAATATCCCCCCAACGTGTTTTGCCTTAGATATCTCTGATTGAATCGCTAGAATGCGACGGAATTTAGGGTGGTTTTGATTGTTGGAGTCAAGAAAATCTTGCATGGCAAAAACATTAAAATTATCTGATTAATTAACCTGATTAAAATAAATTAAGAAATAAAATCATCTAAAAATAAAAAGAGAAAAAGTTTCTGAAAAACGCGTATAATTTCGCTTTTTTAACTTTTCCTATTTCTAGCGACGAAATTACAATCGATATCCTTCATTCCTTCGCTCGCATGTTGTTAGCAAGTAATAAAAATCACCCTTATATGACCTCGCTTTTGGAGTCAAGTTATTGCCGACGTTACATCTGATCTGAAGATATTCACCAACCACTGGCCCATGACAAAGCCAGTGGTATTGACTATCTTTAAGACTCACCTCATCATAATATCTTGCCATATTTTCGGAATAATATTGCTGCAATTTCTCTATCTCTTCATCACCGCACTTTGCTCTCTCAGATTTTCCCTCTCCTATCGTACAAAGGCATATCGTTCCCATCACGACAGGCACCCTTCAATCCATACTGTGATCATTTGCAAATGTAAACATTCAAGTTTATCGCCCAACAAGCGGAAAATTTGGAAATTTATATTCATTCCCAGCCATTATTTCTACTGACTGAGTAATTTTAAGTACAGGCTTTATGCTTTTGGTATGTACTGGTATGGTATATGCATCAAATTGGATTATTAAGCATCTATTTATACTGTGCTAGACTTTCTCCTACGAAGATGATTACATCTTTTCCAGTTTCCTCCTCAGCGGCACGGTACTTATACTCATTCGACATTCTAATTGAAATCACCTTGACATTTGTGCATAATTTGTTATCTTTAATCACGTTTGTGTATATTTCCGCACGTGCCTTAAGAGTCAATAAAGCTTGCAAAAAATGCACCTATACCAAGCATATCCAACAGACTCTCAGAGAATCTATGAACCCTTGACTGGATAATAGTATCAAGGGGTAGGTGTAGAGAAACAAAGGGGTTAAGGCATGCATGTCAGTATTGAGAGGCGGCAAAGAAAATATTCACCGAAATGATTCGTCACATCCGTCACCGGAAGATCATCCTGCTATTATTTCAGATACGTATACAGCTATACGCATCGGATTACATTATTTACATTTATCCGGTAGTGGTGGCTTAAAGCCCTCGCCTGTCATTCCTATGGTCGCGGGTTCGAGTCCCGCCTGAGTCAAATTTTCACCACCCAGGGCATGGCTGTGTGTGGTGTGTATCTGTGAGCTGTATTCGGGTCCATGGAAGTTAAAAAAAAGTTAAATAATTCTCATTTTTCAGAACTGTGGCGAATGGATTACTGGACAAATGACAGGAAGAACTAACTTACTTTTATTGATGGGTAGGTATTTATGAGGATTAGTTAGAGGGAAATAGATTAATAAGCCTAGAATGATAGCATGAAATATACAAATTGTTATTCGTTTAGCAGAATAACAAATATTTGATCCGAAGAATGATCAAAAAACAAATATTAACCGAGCCATTAGCTTATACTATGCACACATATATAGCAGAGTAAAATTTCAATAGTGCATGCTTGGTAATCTTCACCTCATGCCACACACCCTCAAGGTGGCATGTAGGGTATCGTATAGATGTAGATGTAAAATATGATATAGTGGCATGGGAAAATTCTTCTAAATCTGAACGAATTTTTATACCACAGAAGTGGGTAATTATAATAATGTGAAAAGCAAGACAGCGAGACAGTTGTAGAAATCTGTTTAAAAAATTACAGATTATGCCCCTATCTTGTGTTTACATGTATCATGCAATTACATATGTAAAAAGTTTGAATGAAAAATGAACTTGAGGAGAATAACTAAGTCCATCTTCGTAATCTATAAACAAAGAAAAAGGATCATGTACAAATCAGAGACTATACATCACCTTTACCTGCTGCAGTTACCCAGCTTTCACTAAGCTAAATTTATGACGATAGAAAACACTTGGAATGGATAAGTAAAAAGAACTTATTTCCGACTGTCAAAAAAAGACAGTGAGTGACCACAAGTTTACGAAAATCTTTCCTTTCTCCACAAGGATAATTATTTTGTGGTAAAATACGCGGACTAACAGTATAGCGGGAGCCCAAATATTTCATTCTAAATGAGGCCGTAGTATTTTCGGAGCCAGTGAATCTGCACAAATAGCCTTACGGATAAAACCGAATAATTCTTCAACAGTATTAGCTGCAATATATCGCATCAATTAGGAAACTAAGTTCTGAAAATCACCACAAACAACAAATCACTAGCAGATAACATACACCAAAATGCTAGCGTATAATTAACGCGAGAAGAAAACAAAATTCATGGAATAGTGGAGAAAACCGACAAGAGACCAAGCAGGATTTACATCCTGAACAGCAGTTTCTCGGAATTAGTTTATACTTAGGAGAAATGCAGACAGAATGTCATAATCAGTTTCCCGTACTTTGGATGGGAATCATTACTCATAAATTACGCAAAACACAGGCAGAATTTTCGCTGGGTTTAAGTTGAACAATGCTGGACCAGTGTTATGCAGAAACCTTCACACTCGAAACTTAAAAAAAAATTTAGGTAGCCCTAACTCTGAAGTAAAAATGAAATCTCCTCATCGCTTTGTTAATAAATGGCTATTACATAAAAATAATTTCAGCAATCAGGACAATTACCTTTAAAACTATTACGTACAACAGAAAAAAGTATTAATATACATATGTCTCCACCCCCCTCAAAACACACTAACAACATAGCCTCAATTACCAAAGTAACTCTTCTACTAACGGAATACTCAGGGAGACAATTATTTCGTAATTTACAGATGACGTAGACACGATCACACGCTCACTGAATAAACAATTAGAAATCCACTGAGGGTGGCAAATTGACTATCTCTCTTCACGCATAGGATTTGTCTTTTGTAGAGGCGGACTTGGGTTTGAGGTTCACCAACGGCTATATCACACCGTCAAGCCTAAGTTCTTGATCCTAGGACAAACACTACATCAATGCCGTGGGTGGAATCGATCCCGCGAACGGTCGCCAGACCAGCCCTTTACCGATCTGGCCACCACGGCCGGATTGCGTCGTGTATGTTGATAAGCCAAGTAAGAGTCACATTTTGAGCAAACGATTGAACGATTGAATTCATTTCTACGACGCCGGTTCCCGCCGCTCCAGTCGTCCAAAATATTTATCCGAATCCGAGGGCACACGCACCCCGAGGAGCGCCACCCAACGCCCCCGCCACACACCAAAACCCCGCAGCCGCCCCCCCCCACACGCTCCCGTAAAGGCCCCCCACACTCCCGCCCCTCCCCCTCTCGTCCCATTCCGCCACACTCCCCGAGTCCGGTCTCCTCACCCCACCCGCCTGGCGAGTGCCCCACACCAGTCCCCGCCCCACACCACACCGACTAGGATTCCCCCACACTCCGCGCAGTGGGGCCCCCTCCCCATGGCCCGCAAGCCGGCACGCAGCCCCCCTCCTCCCTCCCCGGCGGCACAGGTGGCGGCGGCCCGGCAGCGGCGGCGTCGGCTGTTCCTCTCCCTGTGGGAACATGGCCCTGGCTCACTTTCCCACGCCCTTTGCTGCCGCTCCTCCTCCCGCTGCCCACTCCCCGCCGCGGCTGACACGGGCCCGGCACACACCTGATGGGGCGGGGGGGGGGAAGCTTGTGCGGCGCGCGCTCCGATGCGCAGAAGGCAGCCGAGGCCGCGTGTATATAAGGACCCCACCACAGCCGTGTCGTCACATTCTTGCCTTGCGCTCGTGGAATTAGCTTGTTGGTTGCCCAGTGTGGGAGGGCAGAGATAGAGATACTCAACGTGACTTTGTTGTTTTGGAAGTGTTGTGATTCCTACGTGAAGATGCTGCACGAATCTACCGTTGTGTCCAATGTGGACATGGAGCAACTCCAGCCCATCTCTCGCACCTACCAGTACAGAAAGGTAAGCATCTAACTCCGAAACTTCTCCCAATTCCATATTTCGGAATAGGCCCACTGTTTCTTTTTCCGCCTTGCTATTGCCTCTCTCTTGGACTCAAGTAATCCGTAAATGAAAAAAATTCGTACGGATTAACTCGAGATATAAGTCTTCAACTGAGAGATTCAAAAATATCAGTCAATTAATGCGGAAGGGCAAACAATTCCTACTTCTCATGTTTGTTTGAACATTTTCTGACGTTTTCCTTCTTGTTCTCCCATCAGGTGATGAAGCCGATGCTTGAGCGCAAACGCCGCGCTCGCATCAACCGCTGCCTGGACGAGCTGAAGGAGCTGATGGTGGGCGCGCTGGCCGCCGAGGGCGAGAACGTGTCCAAGCTCGAGAAGGCTGACATCCTCGAACTGACCGTCCGCCACCTTCACCGCCTTCGCCGCACCCAGCGCCTGGCCACTGCCTGCCCCAACGCGGACGCCGACCGCTTCCGCGCCGGCTTCACCCACTGTGCCGCCGAGGTGTCCCGTTGCCTAGCCGCCACCCCCGGGGTGGACGTTCACCTGGGCACCATGCTCATGACCCACCTTGGGCACCGCCTCAATGATTTGGACAACAGCCTCAGCGCCGGCCGCCCCCAGTCCAGCCCGGCCACGCCGTCCTCCCTGTCCCCGCTAACCGTGCAAGTTCCGGCCCAGAGCGGACCGGCCGTCGCCTACTCCGTCTTCACGCCTCCCGGCTCCCCGGAGTCCATGGCCTCGTCGACCGGGTCTTCTCCGTCCCCCTCGCCGCTTTCCGGGCAGCGCAAGATCTCCGGCCCTACCTTCTCCGTGATCCCCGGAGGCCTATTGAAGGTCGTGGATGAGCCCACCAAGCACTCGTCCGCGGCTCAAGAGAAGAATGTTTGGCGACCGTGGTGAACCGTTATCAGTGTGTTTACCACTGACGACGCCTTTGATCCAGTGACTTTATTAATACATCCTTACGTTGGTTTATCTTGCTGAGATAGTTTAAAGACGTTTTTTCTATGGGAAAGAATTTATTCTTTTGCATTCAGTAACATAGTTTTTTTGTTTTCTTATGATCTCACCCAGTCTTTCATAGTTTCGTTCGAGTTAGAATTACTAAGAATTGGGCATTTTACATTGTGTGATTGTTATTATATATAAAGACTCGGCTAATTTTATTTTTGCCGATTGTACACGAATACTCAATAATTCATGAAGTTAAAGCATGATTCGATGAAATGGCTTTATATGCAATAGCCTTTTTGTATTCATTTTTAAGGAGAGACTATATAAGATTGATATAACCACTGTTTGAACATTTTTTGTTGTTCGAGAAGAAGCATTTATTTACTGATGATATAACTGCATATAATAGTTTGTGATATTCTGTTAGGAAACCTTGAAAGCCTCATTTGTGAAGCTCTGATGTGATATTTGTGTACCTGTGATAAGTATTCTGATGGGCGTGTCTGCCTTGTAAAAGTTATTTTTACGGGTGTAATCCCGTTGAGAGTATTTCTTAATACAGCCATCAACTGTTGGCAAGTATATTTACTGATACGATGTTTTAAAGCTAATCTGTGATAAATATACAGAAATATAAGTGAAAAAAGAGATTTACTGTTTTTATTGTCTTGAGCCCTGAAATATCCCCTTTCGTCTACTTGTAAAAGCGACGTTAAGGTTATATTGCCATCAGCATAAGAATTGCTTTGTTACGTACTCGACTAATAAAATATCAAATGAGTATCCATTACTTGCACCTTAGTAACAATTTTAAGGCTGAGTTTAAAAAAAAAGTTAACTGATTGAGAAAAAACTGGTTTCGTAAAATAAACTAGGCAAATTCAGCACGCGAAATCCAGAGCTTTAAGGTCTTAAACTGTACTCTGAATTTCAAAGTTAATTCAAATAGGTATCTGAAGAAATGACTAAATGCTCTAAATGCATATTTACGCATTGAACGTTGTGATTTCATTACTAGTCATGAGGTTTTTCTCAAGCCAAGTCGAACTTAATCCTTGGAAAATGTATCATCATGCAGTCTCTGAGCACAGCGCGCTTTCGAGATAAGAAAATGCAACGGCATGTCGGGACTCTGCTAAAACACTGATTCGTCTACAAAAAAAAATGATTCACGTCCGTATCCAGCGAAGGTCAGTATAATCCGCATGACGTTCCGGTAACATTTGAAGACGCAGCAGAAGTTGATTGAATTTTTCGGATCTCTATTTATCCAGTTCAATTATCGTCGCATGATATTATTTCATAAACTCAGGTCAACGTGCCATGTGAAACAGCAAATTCAATAAACCCCTAGAGCATGAATCTCATTTAATAAAATTAAAAAACTTATTCCACAGTTTAATGAAATACACAAAACACGACGGGTTCCATCCACAAGAGGACACCATCAGGTGAATGTACAGAAAAACTGCAACGGCTTCAATCTTAGCCACTTGTTGTGGGATATTGGTTGCCAGTAAATAAAGAATGTTAACTCCTCTATTAGGTGCTGTAGCTAATTATTGTAGGGAGTTTAGTAGTGTATCAGAGTTAATACAAGAATTACGCTGGGAATCATTATCAGACCGTAGATTAAAATACAGATTAAATCAATTACATAAATTTAAAACGGAGAGCTTTATTGAAGATGTTAGATACAGTAGAACCTCGATAAGAAGTGTCTCAAGGGGATTAGGGAAACAGTCTTGTTATCGAGGTGCTCTTTTTGATGAGGATCGCGTTATCAAGGTTATTTTGGCTATCAGTCGTGTTATCGAGGTTAATGGAATCACTAAATCCCTTCATAACGAGTGAATTTTAGAGCTACCCTTGCTGACACGTTTGGTTTTAAAGTATAATTTAGAGTATTGCTATATTGTGTAACAAAGTTTGCAATAGGTTAGTAAATAAAATTCACGTTTAAACAAAAACACAATTTAATTTTAACGTTATGATACAGTAATAAAACTACAGTACTTTTTCATAGTCGAATAATTATCAAAAGTCTAAAAGATATGATGGAAACGGCAATAAAAATAGGTATATTGAAAGTTTCATAAAGAAAAACAAATCTGTTCTTAAAATAAAGATCAACAAATTAGAATGGGCCAAAGCGTCATGGTTTTAGCAGCTTGAAGACGTACTAGAAAAAAATCAACGATTTTTGTTTGTTTTGTATTATAAAGTAACCTGACATAATAAAAAATGACATATTTCCTCGTAAACAATTTAGCGCGCAGTATAAAAATAACTTTTCAGCCAGAAAAAAATCTGTTTGACATTTTATATCTCGGGAATATACGTTATCATAAAAGTGAACCCTTGCGCACAATAGCGCATTAAAACCAGATATTCAAATACAATATCGATTTTCCGAAATATGGCATTTTCGAACCTAGTCTATTTATTATCAAGTCTCATATCGCCAAGAATACAGAATTCTTGCAATGGAATTGTTTTATTTCAACTTTTCGTTTAAATTTCAAGGCAATAAATACGAATTCTTGGTCCCACATGGAGATGAAGGATTCCCGCTTTTAAAGAGTGTCATAATTAGTCATTATGTTCGGAATTTAACTTCATTCACGCCATGGAAATCAGCTTATTTCCGTCAACATTTGAGTGTTTCTGAGGTCAACAGAATTATGAGAAAAGTGACGAGTGAAAAATTACTAAAGTTATTCACTAGATCAATCCTTATTCTCGAAGTTGGCGCAGAAAACTTTTGTTTACGTAGCGAAGCAGTGTTCAAGTCAAGAGGCGTAGACGTCTGCAGAAGCGTATTTGGCAGTGGTATCCGACAGCCTTAAAGGTTGACCCATTCATGTATAGAGCCGCGTTATCGAGGTTGACTTCTCAAAACGACTTGTTATAGAGGTTCTGAGTTACGTTGTGAATTGGAAAAAATCCGTGTTATTGAGGTTGTTTGGATAGTAATAGTCGCATTATAGAGGTTAATTTAACATTATGTGTTATGGCAATCTCAAGGGGATTTGAAAATTGCACTTGTAATTGAGGTTGTAGTGTTATTGAGGGTCGTGTAAGCGAGTTTCTACTGTATATATTAAAAACACCAGCGTATTAGGCTAGATTCGACCAGATTACTAATAATAACATTAGAGATATGGATTGTGGTACTGATGGATCCAGATTGTCATTTTTCCCCCGTACTCTAAGAGAACACAATAAGCCGCACAGCAAATGGAAAGGTAGACGAAATATTGTAGAGTAGTCTGTAATGCATGATGCATGTAATAAAAACCAATCCCTTTATTACTAGGTTGATACTAATCTTCACTATTTTTAGGTTGACACTAATACTAGCTGCATGTGACCCTATTATGTAACTTGTTTCCATGCAGTAGCTTGCTTGAATGTCTATAGTGCATGTTTGGTGAACTTTATCCCTGCCACACACCCTCGCGGTAGCTCGTAGGTTATCGCGTGGATGAAAAATCTCAGTCCACACATACTTTTGGTGAGATGAGGGAGGGGAAAGGATAGTGGAAGAGAGGACTTCACGTGATAATGTCCTCTTATGGATGAAACCGGTCGTGTTTTATGTTTTTAATTAAAGTGTTGAAGTTTTTAATTTTATTGAAGATGAATTTACACAAATTTACACAAAGTTTTAGGCACAAAGAGCCTAAAACCATAGAGTTCATGAATCTCATTGTCTCATTCGGAGGCATGCACATGCCTGTTGTTACTAGGTGAAGAGCTGAGGTCATCGGCACCATAGACTGGCCGATTGGGAGGAGGAGGATTCGGGAGCGGGGGAAGGGTGGCGATAAGCGCGGCGTTAACCCACTCTCAGCGAAATGATCCAAAGGGGTCCAGGGACGTCATTACGACTCCTTTTGTCGTCAAGTGTAATCGAAAGCCTACTTAAGCGAATGCTGTGACACCATTCACTTCGGCCAGCAAAATGAGGAGAAATAATATGTAAACGACATTCTATACATAATGGATAATTCTCTCGCGTTGACGCCATCGTATTCTGCTACTTAGAACCTCTCTTCAAAAACTTTGTTCGTAACCACGACCCTTACGACTGCGCGCTATTGCTGACAGCTGAATGATTCCACAAAAAAAAGTCCATTACTTAAATTGGAATGAACCCCGACGATCAGCTTAAAATATGGAAGATGCAATCTTCACTGTACCCAAAAGTTGCCGATTCGATTCCTGCAACTTTCAATCATGCTGCTTATCATCCGTCTGTTTGGCCTCAGATGGTTAGCGAAAGATGAAGGTTTTTGGAGGTTCAATTAAAACGCAGATAACCATGGGGTCAGCATAATGCGGCAGTTAATCGTCGAGAATGCTACTATCAACGTCTTCCATAACCACCAATTAGGATGAGGCAATATTCATCAACGTAATACGCCCAAGTTACTCCCAAATGTTTTGATTGATAAACCGTGGGAATCGATCATCATACCAGTCATCGCATACTATAAGCTTATGAATATCAAGTTTAGGTCCTCAGCCATTATTCAAATATCTGTTTCTCATTGGGCACGCGGATTGGTCAAATCACAATCAGATCCACACACTAATGTTTACTATGACACTACGCTAGAATAGATAATTACTCAGTCCCCATATTTACTCCTCAGTTTTTTATGTCATATCACTGGTTGGAAATGAAAAAGTGGAGGGGAAATACGGACATCTCTAAATAGAGGGTCCATTTTTCTTTCCAAGGTTCCTTGGAGGGTGCATTTATGAGGGGTGAAAATGGTTTGAGTTATAGCCAGGGGCTAGGGAGACCGATGTTGGAGATGACGATTCACGACTCACCAGGCAGACATAGGCGATTGGAGACCATTACTCAATCTTAAGTTCGTCAGAAATGTCCTTCACACAAAGAGAATCAGAATTCTACCACGGCTGGAGGTTTCAGGAAAATTCTTCGGAACATGGTCTGTCCCAGCAAAATATTCTTCTTTCGTTTGGTAAGTTATTTAGGGTATTTCGGAGAGCGAAGCATTCTTTGGAACGGTGCCTATTTTGTTTCTATTCCCAGAAATGGACGCAAATCAGTCGTTCAACATATTTTCTGGTTGACTGAGGAACTACAATCAGAGAGTGAAACAATTGATTTCGTATCCAATGGGGAAAAGGCGAGAGGCACGCGGCACTGGAGGGTAAAGGGGCAGAGAGACGTTTGAATGTCTATCGCACTGGCTCGGAGCAATGCGAGTTGTGATTACGGGTCGCGACCGTTACGCCATCGAAAAATGTATTTTATCTCCATCAAATAACTTAAGGAAAATGCATAAGTAAAGTTTTTTTACTTTTCAATGTCACTAAGAAACATTAGCTAAAAATAAAATTTAATTAGCCGCGGAACGTTCACGAAAACGCAGACCGTACTTATGAACCATAAGTATACTTTTAGTCAAGCCAAGTCAAAGCCCAAGTCTAATATATTTTGACAGCGACAAGAGGCTGGACGTTTGAAATATAAGAGAGAAAAATCGTTTAAGATACCGTTACCTAGCTTAAATCACTTGCTTATAATAATCTCAGTATATAACGGATATTTGTTTCAGAAAAACAAAACTGTTCTTTCGGTAGTCGCAAATGAAAGAATTGGAGAAAGAATATATTCTCTGCATCGAAGAGAGGAATAAAAAGGAAAATAGGAATAAAAGAAGGTGGGAGAAATTTCAGTCATTACTGCGAATGACCATGCGATAGTGGAAGAGAATAAAAATATGCTTGAATCTGTTGAAGTAGAAAGGCTATATCAACGAGAATGTAAAGAAAAGCAGCCTGAATTGCGAGAAGATCTGAATATCCTTACCATTACTCTGGATGAAATTATATTTAGCAGTATATATTTGTTACTATTGTGTTACTATTTCCAGATATGGACGCAAACCAGTCGTTCGAAGTATTTTCGGGTTGACTTAGGAACTAGAATCAGAGAGTCCGGAGCGATGAGCTTACCCAGGTGGTGTGACACAATTAGGGTTTAATACAAGAATTAGGGTGGAAATCATCACCAGAGCGTAGGTTAAAGTACAGATTAAATCTCTTACAGAATTTAAATCGGATAGCTTTACTGAAGATTCTAGGCATATATTAAAAACGCCAGGGTATTATGCTAGATTCGTCCATATAAATAAGATTAGAGGGATAGATTGTCGTACTCATAGATTCAAAATGTCATTTTTCCCCCAAACTATAAGAGAACAGAATAGACAGCATGGCAAAGGGATGGATAGGGGAAACATTTTAGAGTAGTCTGTAGTGCATGATGCATGTATTAACAACCAATCCCTTATTACTATGCAGATACTAACAGTCCAGTTGCCTGAGCCTTAACAGTTGCCTGAGACCCTATAGTAGCATGTTTGCATATTTACAGTGCATGCTTGGTGATATTCACCCCTGCCACACACCCTCGAATTGGATTGCAGGGTATAGTGTGGATGTAGATGTATCATCGTCAAATTATTAAAGAAAAAAGCAAAGTTGAATTCAGCAATCAATCTACTTAGGCATTATATTTTTATCCTCAGGTATATGCAACACTCCAATCTAAGAGCCTCAAACAAGGTGTACGGAGGCAGGCCCGGTGACGGGATTCTCGGGCCCCTGGGCAACTGAGTAGTCGGGCCCCTAAATCCCGGTAAACCCCTGCGAACTTTCAGTTTATTTTATAACCAATAATTACCTGATTATAAGCTTTTTCTGCTGAAGAAATGTGCACACTGTCATGCATTATCTTTTGATTTACTATAAATTGTACTTTACTATGAAAAATACACACGTGTCAGTGGAAAGGGATAGGGAAACAATTTCAAAATGAAAAATTTTTGACGGTTTAACACACTTTCATTTTACAGTAACCAAAACTAGTACTTACTTGAACATTTTATAAAAGGTTATAATAAAACGTACTTTTTCTTTTTTTTTTAATTTGGCATATCCACAATTAATTCAATTTTTTCGGAGATACGGAGATAATTATATCACCCTCAAATTAAAATTAATGCAAAGTATACTAACTTATACTAAGCTTTGCTTTCACTACAACTCTCTCAATCAAACATAGCAGCAGGGAATGAGTAAATTAATGTAAGTTAAGGGTTTTGACGAACAGAATATATTTTATGTGCCTTAATATTAAGCTATTTTCGATAATTTGTTTCCTTCCTGTGGGCATAATTCAAGTATAGTAGAAACTTAAGCTTTCCTAGATCAATAAAGTCTACTGTGACGTATAAATCATGGATATGCATATTGTAACGCAGGGAAAATGAAAGAATTGAGTAGATTTTCTCGTTGAACAACAAAAAGCTCAGCGGTGTTCAAAATGTGCCTTTCTGCATGAACCTCCTGGTAGGGTCAAAGGCTTGGACCGCTGGGTCGAAGGGGCAAAGAAACGAAAAGAAGTCCTTAATAGTGTCCCTCTGGAACGTAAAATAATGTTTCACGTGAAAAATACAGGAATTTTAAGGCTTTGAGGGTGTGAATGAGAAGTTTACTTTTGAGAGGAGAAACCTTGAACGCGATTTCGCGTACACTTTAAGACCTTAATATTACTATATCCCCATGATTTCATACGTCCCAATGTACACACATTAAAAAAGACGAATAAGAAGTGTTATGTTCCTAATGGCTTGAAAAAACTTACTCGCGTCACGGCATTTCCAGCCCCCGGCGCACGTCTCAGGCTCCGCACGCGCATGCCAAAATTCAAATGTAATTTTAGCCGTCGCAAACAAATTTTCAATTTTATTTCAGATCTACCTTTAGAAGGCTTCAAATATGAATTTAATATGAGTCACTTTCCTAACATGCTAGATACATTTTACTACTTCATATGAAATTTTGCGTGAAAATAGTGTCCGCCATTTTGTTACGTAATATCACCTAAATTTAGGAAAAAAGCTCCCAAAGGTAAGCACAGTAAAGTAAAAGAGTAATTTTAAGAGAGCTAGTAGTTTTTATCCGACTAAATTGCTTCCACTGCGTCACCCTCAACTTAAATAGGAAGAATTTCGTAGAAAACTGAAGTCGGGTGTAATTTTGGAATTTTGGTTATGTTTGAGTCCCTGTATCTCGGTAATGGCGACAGAACATGTCCAATGACGCGCCATTCCTAGGTTGCCAATCAATTATGAGTATGTGTACCAAGTTTCAAGATACTATCTCCAAAAAAGCCATTTTGGAATTTTGTCACACTTTGGTCGATTTCAGCCCACTGTGCTTCGGTTCAAATTTTGACAGTATTCCTTTTCAGATACCACTCACTCGGTGATAATCTTTATATGCAGTGTTTCACCAAAGTATTATGTCACAGTAAAATTTGACATTGACATAAGGTGGAGTATCAGTTTACAGCATAACGCGATGAAAAAGGACAGCGGTTCCCATAATAACCGGTTAAATTTCTGGTGAACGAATATGCTCACTGCTACTTCCGCCATTATTGAACATTCTCCGTATACTCCTAAATCATCGAGAGCATACCCTGTGTTGGGAGCTATTGAAATGGGGTATGGATAGTTATGATATTAAAGTACTAGCTCCCCATGCCAACGACTTAGGCCCGTATTCATAGTCGTTTTCGCAGGGGAGACATGGGTCTCCCCTGGCCGGAGGACACCTGGGGGTTCCCTTTACTACGCGATTCATAAACCACACCTAGGTAACATCCGACCAGAGGAGGTCTGGGGAAGTGATTCAAGGAAAAGACCGGGTCAACCCGGTCGTGAACGGTTCCGCACGTTTTTCGATGCTCTATTGTCATGATAAGTTGCAACAGGTAATCGCGGTGAACTGTGTAAATAAACATGGCAGGCTCCAACGGCAGAACTGTTGCATTTACAATCACCGAAAAAAATATACTGTGTGATTTGGTCTTACAGTATAAAGAAAAAGTTGAAAATAAGCGAACCGATTCAACCTCCAATTCAGAGAAGAAGAAGGCATGGGATGATATTAGTCAGGCGTATAATGCGAACAGAGATGTAGCAAATAGGACTGCATCGCAAGTGTTCCTTGTGTTACTTACTTGAGTCACACATTAAGTAATAAAATATTTAGTAGAAAATTAAAGAACCGATGATACATCCAACTGCGACAGATATGGCATAGTTGGGCATATGTGAGGCATTACTTGAATATATACATTGCGGTGAGGACCGGAGTACCGTCGTGACTGATGTATTAACGATAGTTTGTTATTGCGATAATTCTATCCGAAACTACAATTTAGGGGAATGAAATCATCAAAATAGAATTTCACTCGGGAATACTACGTTTTAAAGGCCTCCACAGCAGTCATATTCAAATAATCAGCTGTTATTACAACCTTCATGACGTTATCTCACACACTTGTTTACATAAGAACTGTTTCTTCATGCCTCAAACCAATCCCTAATCCATTGAATGGAAAAAACAGCTAACCAAATAATATTTTAATTTACTATACACCACAACAGAAATGTAAACATTGGGTAGTAATTCTCTCACTCTCACAAATGCAACTTAGAATGTGGTAGTTTACTGGTCACAGTTTATGCTCTCATAACAAGATATAATACAATTTTCTTTCACAGTCAATTTTAAATTTCACATAGAAACCCATCCATCTCTATGAAGAGAGGATGTGGAGCATTTGCAATTGTAATCCAGATTTGGTTCACTAACACCAACTCGGAAAGTACTGGGATAAATTAGTCTCAGTGGCGGGGATTCAAAATCACTTATGTATGGCTATATACACAGTAATGCGGGATAGCTGCTTACCCTTTGAAGAACACTCTCTGCTTCCCAGGTGACGTTCGTTTCTTGAAACTCATGGTGAGTTAGAACGATCTCTCACTTTTGCCGAACTTCATGACGATAAGGGACACTGTTTACTATCACGTATGAACTTGATACGTGTTATCGTTGCACTTGCCATATATCGTTGCAAAGATCGCGTTCACTCGTATTGATATCAGCTACGTGTCGTGCACAGTACGAGGAACATTAAAATTCCACATTATAATACCCACACGTAAACATCCACTCGGGGATAGCGTCATATTAGCTGCCGTGTTTTCGTGCACACCGTAATCGTCCATATTCTTGAAAGCCTCACAGTATTTACGAAACACATTTTAGTTAATTTGTTGCTTCTCCTCGCGCCGCGCCGCCTTGTTTGTTGACAGCAACGAATGCTGAACTTTTCCGATCGAAATTCTTTGCTGATTAGTGATAGTTTGATTGATTTAAATCATGACGCGGGAGAATTATTACGACCATTCTGCTTTTTATAACATTCTTCATACATTGAACGCCTCAACATTCTGAATCAGAGGGTTAAAAGAGGAAAATTTATTGTAATTAAGCCAATATAAATCATTAATCCGTATATTATGCTTATAATAGAGAAATAAGGGCATTATATTCCGTAATCAACATTCATAACTCAACTTTTAATTCATTACTCACACTTATTTCTTGAAAATTGGTTGTGTTGCACAACATAATACGGGGAGTTTAGGGGATAATGTAATTAGCATTATAAAGAAAATTTACGTCACATTTTCAATCATTGCCGTCCGCTCATTAAAAACTAGGATTACTGAAACTAAAAATCATGCGTGTAAGTCGTTTCATAAGAGATATTTCATTTATAATACCTAAGGTGATAGCGGCGGACATCTTGAAATTACGTTAGGGGAGCCCTGGGTGAGCCTGAAGCCGCACCCAAGAAAACGGCAGACTAGGGGAGTGACGGGTGACATCCGTCTCCTTCATTGTGACTATGAATACACTTTCTGAGCTAAGGGGTCATCGAGCGAACGGAGGACACACAAGTAACGACTGTGAATACGGGCCTTAGGCTCGAATCCCATATATGGCAGATTTTACAATGGTACGTACCGGTTCATACTTAAGAGCCAGTTAAAAGAGTGTTCAAAGTTCACTATTCTGTCCGTGGGATCATCGGCCCCTTGGCGATCTCGTTAATAGCAGGCTAATGCCGACGCCAGGTTTCTCTAAACTCCTTCTCCGTTCTCTGAATAAATCCACTCTCTTCCCGAATACACACCTACATTGGCGCATCTTGTCCCTGTTGTCGGTAGCCTCCCCAAGTAACAACAAGAGCGTTATGAAGTTGCGAAACAAAAGCAATAACTGAAAATCAACGAATCACCAAAATAATTGTGGCCAATTATCCAGAAAGTTCGAGACAATAAAGCAACAACGAACTCATTGGTCCTCCTATGTTTATAAACCGGTTCAATTACTGATCCCTACAATGGACAGGGTTGTGAGTAAAATTCAGCGAGGATATAGAAAAGAAAACCTAACTCGCGGAACTGAACATGCACATTTTGCCCGCAATTTTGGTTCGACGAATGGTAACAATAAAAATGAAACAGCATCGCATGATTTGAAAAGGCATCCTACATAGCGTTTCTCATAATTAACAACCGACAAAACAGAAATCTATTGGAAGGATTATCGTTATACGTCGTCTTTGACCTCTTCTAAAGGGTATACTTGGAGGGATTAGATAGAGTTACAGAGACAATTCCTCTCGTGGCATATTTGGTTACTGGAGACATTTAATACCTACCAAGACCAAATAATAATATGTGGAACAGAAAATCCAAAGGCCTTCTTCGAATCTTGCCTCGGGAATGGGAGTCGTGCTTGTCATAGACTTTAGATAAGAGGTAGATATGCCCTCTTTAGATATAACCTCAGCTGTTGGAGTACATTGGTACATTGTACTTTGACCTTTAACTATACAATTGCTTGGAAGTGTGATATTTTCATTATTGTTACAAATTAATGATTTTAATGGTGCATTTTACGCCTTCTCCCGTTTTACGACAATGCATTGGGTAGCAACAGAAAATATGCCTAGAGTCCACTGCGATAGCGTAGATATTGAAAGCCAAAGTTCTAACCTTAGGGGGCGTCCATTAATTACGTGAGGCGTTTAGGGGGGAGACGGGGGAGCGTCCCGCCGAATCTCACTCCATCTCACGTGGGGGAGAGGGGGAGCCTCGGCAAATATCACGCAGTCAGTTCGGCAATCAATTTCTCTAATTTTATGATTATGGTCCAGTCTACCATAGTAAGTTGGGGTCCGCAAAATATTTTTAACATCATCACTGAAAATATGGTCTTGGAAATTGTTTAAGAGATTAAGTCTAAATTTCAACCGGCGATCTGACAATGATTATTGATTTAATCCATTTAATAGACTGGTTACGCTAATAAGGTTATCATACCGTCCCTTTACAAATCTTGCCGATCTTCGCTGCACACGTTCAAGTTCGTTATTTAGACCGATTTCGTAGGGATCCCATACACTGGCAGCATATTCCAAATGAGGTCTTACTAGGGTTTGTATGGTCCTACTTAGTATGGTCCTAGGTGGTCCAGCTTACAAGTTGTTTGCGTACAAACTCCCATCTTCGCGGAAGTACATTTCGTGACTCTTATGCTCTCAACATTTTTAAA
This sequence comes from Platycnemis pennipes, assembly GCA_933228895.1. Lineage (NCBI taxonomy): Eukaryota > Metazoa > Arthropoda > Insecta > Odonata > Platycnemididae > Platycnemis > Platycnemis pennipes. The sequence continues at coordinate 35,810,992 of OW121846.1, read as the reverse complement.
GCACTTTTTTAGAATCTTGTATCTTCACTTCATACATTTTTTATAGGTTAGGGTAAATAGGGGTACTTTCCGATCAGGCAGTTGGCAATAATCCAGGCAATAATCCAAGAATTACTAGTGCTGAAAAATAAGATGCGAGATGTCATGATGAGGGAGTCTTTCATTACTGGAGTTGGTTATTTATGTTTTATGGTCTAGCCTCTAGCCTCCCTGGTGGTTTTTCTGCCTCTAGTCTCCCTGCAGGTTTTTCTTTTCCTATCTGCCGGCTCATCTTCATGGTGATTGATGGTTCATTGATGCATTCAACGTTAAAGCGTCGTTTGTGCTTTTTAAACTTTGACTGAAGGCATTAGCTAGGTATTTATGAAGGCATTATCTAGTTGTCTTATTTATTTTACTGGTTCACTTTTTTCGCCATCCCATAACTCAAAGGTTAGTGTTCAAATTGTATTTCCGTTGTATTGGACTTAAGTGCCTTTGGGATCTCATCATGTAATTTTCCGTGAATTTTCCTTTCTATATTTTGCTGAGCAGAGTAAATTTTTTCTTTGAAATTGTTCGCTGGCGCTTTTCCTCCTGCTATTTCAAGTATACTTCTCAACAGTGTTGGCAATTTTTTCCACTGAATATTATTCCTCTCCTCAGTGCCACACCGATCTCAGCTGAGAATCGTACGTTACAACGTGGTTTCTTTAATAAACTATGCCAGTTTACTAGATCTGAAATAATCTTTATGTATATCTCTGAGATTTTTTTCCTATTTTATCCATGTTTTAGTTTGGCTTATTGGCTTAAAATTCTCGTATCATGTTTCCTATGAATATCCTGAATTCATTTAAGTCCTTCTTGTCGAAAACATGATAGATTTTGTTGTTTTTGTGTTATCGCATCTACTCTGGTTTTCAGTTTTGTAAAAATTCCCTTGTTGTCTGCGACCCTACCATCTATATCGATGTTTTGAACAATTATACGTAATGCATGTATTTGTATCCACATGCATGTCGTTTCTTCATTTTCTGGATCTTTGGCATGAATGTATGTACGAAGGTTATGATTATGATATTAGGGTGAATGACGGACAAGAAACTAAAATTCCATTTAACGTAGCTCTCTTAAGCTATTGGCATTTTGATTACTTCCTAAGGTGATTAGTCACTTAGAAAATGAGAGGCTTTAGATAAATATTTCGGGGTCTCAGTGGGTAAAGCTCTAAATCTCGATCCTTTTCTGAATCTGTTGATTAATCAATTTATGCCAAAACTCATTTTTAGTGTACTTTTTCATCACCATGTGGACCTTACATCGAGGGACTGTGTTTGTAACACATTGTTTTGATCTCAGCCTCGCGATTCTATGTTTCCACCAGTTGAAGGAATCTTCTCGTAGAGCTTTAAAAGAATACCCATGTTTGAGTATCAGGCTCATTTATGAAACCCTTGGAAAATTGAGTGTTGTGGATAATGAGAGGATATGTTTATTTCTTTACTTGCTTCCTTTTATAGATCATAAGTTTTTTTAATTACATCGTCATTGATTAGGCATAGAAAGGATGACAAATGGGAAAGTTCCTGGCATAGTGAGGAAGGAAGGAAGGAAGTTGCTGGAGGAATTAAGGAGGGGGCAGATTGGGTGGATGGTATAAATATGTAACAACGATGGGATTCTGCAGTTGATAATGTGAGGAATAATGCAGGGATTGCAAGGAAGAAAGTGAAAGGGCATAAGTATATTAGATTGAATAAAAACAGGTAAAATTTGCTTATCTGAAGGGAGAAATGGCTAATGGAAGTGGGCATTCTAAAAAGTCGGCGAGGACAAGTAAAGAGAGTCGGAGTGCGAAGAAATATCAGTAGTTCTTCACTTTTGGTAAATTCGCTCTTCTCACGTGGAGGGGTATGTATTTCGGTAACATTAATTAATTTGTCATAAAATTCCATACATCTATCTTCCTTGCATAAAACTATTCATGCTTGAAAATGCCGATACAATCCCACAAATGTACTCACTTGCATTCTCATCTAGGACGCGAAAGTAGGAGGAAGGATGAGGACTTATTAGATTTTCTGGTAAAACGTATTTTTTTAGAAGTTATATGATCCTCATCACCGAAAATAATAGTCTTGGCATGCCTCCACAGGTCAATTCACTACCAGTCCGACGACCCTGTGGCATAATCATGGGTACAAGATCATGCCACAGTAAGGTGAAATGCTGCCAAGTAAACTTGTGGAATATTACCCAGGCTATAATTTCAAAAATGAGTATTAACATTTTCCAGCGAGTCAAGTCTGATGAATTTTATTTGTTACATGATCCATTTATACTACTTTCTGAAGTCGCAACGCATCACGCTTTCCATGCAAGAAGATTTTCATCGCCGTACGAGTAATGACCGTGAGACCTAATATGCATCATCATCATCGGTCAACAATCTTGGGAATGGTTTGATGCAGCCCTCTACTCGATTCTTCTATCGGTCAACCTCTTCATATCAACGTACTTTTTCTCGTTTACATCCTTCACAACTTGCTCCATAGTGTAACTTAGATGTAAAAATCACTAAAGATTTATCGTGGGGAATATACATCCGGGAAATATCGAAGAGAAAGCTAGGATTTATAAAAAGAGTACTTGGGAAATGTGATGAGAATACAAAAGAGCGATGTTACTTTTCACTGGTGAGGCCCCACCTTGAGTTAGCAGCCAGTGTATGGGATCCGAATGAATTAGGTTTGATCAGAGAACTAGACAGTGTGCAGCGTAGAGCAGCTAGGTTCGTCAAAAGGTGTTACGATAGGTTGAGTAGTGTTTCAGAATTAATACAAGAATTAGGGTGGGAGTCATTATCAGAGCGTAGGTTAAGGTACAGATTAAATCTATTAGAGAAATTTCAATCGGATAGCTTTACTGAAGATGTTAGGCATATATTAAAAACACCAGCGTATTATGCTAGATTCGACCAGATAAACAAGATTAGAGAGATATATTGTCGTACTGATAGATTCAAAATGGCATTTTCCCCCGTACTATAAGAGAACAGAATAGGCAGCATAGCAAAGGGATAGGTAGGGGAAATATTTTACAATAGTCTGTAGTGCATGATGCATGTATTAATCCCATAAATACTATAGATACTAACAATAGTTGCACGAGACCCTATAGTTGCTTTTTTGCATGTCGGTAGTGCATGCTTGGTGATCTTCACCCCCTGGCACACACCCTTGCGGTGGCTTGCAGGGTATCGTGTAGATGTAGATATGTCTCATGCGAGGATTCTTACCGTTTTCCTTTCCCTTTCTTTCCGTTTACTTTTCCCTCGACGCTTGGCTTCATTAGGCCATTTTACCTTAAGATATGACCGATTAAGTTGCCCCGTCTTCTTTTTAGGGTTTTCAGTAGACATATCTTATCTTCCACTCTTCTTAGGACTTCTTCGTTTGTCACTCGTTTGATCCATTTTATCTTCAGAAAATGACGAGGCTTGTGTATAGGAAATTTGCCCAGACACGTATACCAGGAATGTCTGCCTAAATATCACAACACGCAGGTTAGCCCAGATTCTGATACTATTTGATATTTTTCTTGCCCTTATATCGTTGACTGTGTAACGATTGTAAATGTGCACATATTCGTCCATAACGCTACGATGATAACATAAATGAGAAAGGTCAAGTGATTGTGGTAGAATTCCATATTAAGGTGTTCCAAATGCCAAGGTTATACTGAAGCATTGCAACGTAATAATAATCCTATGAGAACACGACATCCATGTTCGGGGTGGAATTCGAAACCTCGACCTTTGGGTGACAATGCACACTATGCATGAGGTGTCATTCTGGCTAAGGCAGTTCAAACAACATAATTTTTCGAATGAAGTAAACTTGAAGTATTTTTCATGAGCCGCATAAAATGGTATTACTTGGGAATATGTTTATTCTTCGTAGTTATACCTTCTGCTAATAAATCCGAGGCTTTTGGACACAAGCTGATTGACGTGATCAGCAAGTATTCAAAGGACGAAAAAAGACTGTCCAACTCTTATAGTCAAAATCTTCGCCTCGGTCCCGTTTTAGTGCTATTCACCAATAAAAGTTTCGTATACGATTTCCTAAAAGAGAGTAAAAGTAGACCTAGACAAAGAGAGCGTTTGATAAGGCAGCACCGAATAAGTTGATACATGAAATACAAGAGATGAATGGAAATGAGCCAAAACCCTTAAGTAAGATACATGTGTGCATAAACACAAGGAAATTTAAAGCGCTTTTGAAATGTCTATATTCATTAGCATTGTAACTTTCATACGTAAAAGTACCACGTCCAGCACATGGGAGATTTTTTTTGCTGCTAGATACAAGATCACTCATGTAATAAGTCGGGGAACCTTATTTCCTTAGTAGAGAAATTGATACCAACTCTTGTGAATAAAACAGCTTTAATTTCTTTTTTATATTTTTCAAGTACTTTCACCCTGCTGCGATAACAATGTAGTGCAAGTTTTTACACTAGATAATCACTGTGCAATTGTTCGAAACACACTTTGGCAATGCAAATTTTAATGTAAAATGAAAGCATACGAGCTAAAAAAGGGAAAAACCCTATCGATGCTTACTATATCTAATTTAACCACCTTAAGAGTCGCTTATTCAGTACTATCTCATCCCAATTTCTCAAACGTTATACATATAAGTGTTTTATTTTACCTGATGATGGTTCTGTACGCGGGTAAAACTAAAATGTCATTCTGATACAGAAGAAGTCGAGAGCCCAAACGGTACTCTAGCTAACTAGCGAATTATTACATTCTTTTATCATTAATCATCCAGATCAGGATGAGTACATAGATACTTTCAGTCACGGGCAAAATGCGTGGCCAGAGAGAGAAAACCTAAACAAGCAAAAACTATTGAAAATCATGTTATACGCAGGCATTTACACAAATAATATGCATAAATAATAAATAATGAAATGTTAGCTGACAGTGCGAATTCCAATTTTAATAAATCTTTAGGTAATAAATTGAATAGCATGGAATGGATTTATGAGAGGCCACAGTGGCACACAAATTTTCCAAACGATGTTTCTGTCTCCATGAACTGTTAACATTATATTTGCTACCACATTATACATTTCAATAATAACATTAGTGCAGCTCCTTGTTGCACAACGATGAAGTACTAAAGCGCAGTGAACGACTGGGTGCGTGTGGCAGGTGCTGTCAAGGGTATGTTAACGAGAAAAAAAATGTATATTTGAGACCCGTTTATTTGCACTGCATATGTATATGTGCAGCACGGGACCGATGAACTTTTGTGTGATCAGGACAAGATAATAAAGATTGATGCAACTCAAAATTAAGCGCTTCCGACTGCCGTATTCTGATGCGTAAGCCTCCAATAGCACACTTGGCATGACAACACTGCGTCAGAAGCTGAGTCTACCATTACGGCGATCTACATCGGTGACCATAATGCTGTTGTTTCAGCAAACACCTTATCTCCAGATGTCCGGAGAAAGCTACGGGAGAGCTGATGCAGCGTCTGCCCAGTTATCACTGGCCATTTAATTTCTCCGAGATTTTTCGCTGAGTTTCGCCGCCCCTGCGAGTGACGATTATAATACTCGTTTTCGAAGGACACACAATTCCGTGAACAATGCCTATCCGATGATTTTTCTCTCAGCTAATCGAAGGCGCTTGGGGCGACAATCACATTTTTCCCACAGAAAATATGATTGCTTTGCGTCGAGACGGGATAACCAAGTGATGATCTGACCTTTATATAGCTCACATGCTGCCTCGGGTTTGGGGGTCTCAAGTGAGAAGATTGACTAATAGATAAAATACCATCTTCCTTGAAAAATGGCCGAAAGCAGCCGAGTATCATAATTAGGGATGGGTCGGTTCGGTTCTTCGGTTCTCGGTTCCACCGGTTCTTGAGCTTAGAACCGGAACCGAGGCCGAAAATAATCGGTACCGAAATAATTGGCGCGAAAACCAGTTTGAAACCTACTCACACTCCGAAAGTGGAGGCTTCACATTAAAACCTGGTGAAATAGTGTACTTAGATGCTTCAAAGTCGCGAATTATTCTAATTCAGTCTCTGAAAATGATTATTGATTACCTTATCTTACCATTGAGCATTGCAAAGTAAGTGGTAAATTAAGAACCGGAACCGAGAATCGGAACCGAGAACCGAAGTTAAGAACCGAACCGGAACCGAAAAAAAGTGGAACCGACCCATCCCTAATCATAATATTTCTGGCCATTATTAAAATATCCCTCGCACATTTCCCTACCAGTTGAACGTTCGGCAAATACATCTGACGATAGCTCTAATCATCGACACACAAGAGGGAAAGTTAGCGATATTCATGGGAAAGCGGCGTACGAGATTAGAGACAACCTTGGCGAGGAAGTCCAAGAAAATGATTCTCGCGTACCCCCTGAAGCCATCAACATCATCCAAACTCGTCGCTGTTGAAATAGCTAGCTTAGATAATGTCAGACTCTACTGTCCGAAGTAATAAAGCTGGAGACAAAGTAACGAATTCATTTTATAAGGATATTTTCCATAATCACAAATATGCACCCACATGGAAGTATGTCGTAGTTGTTCGGGGGAAGGAGACCAAGAGCTAAGATCATTTGCGGGAAGGGTAGCATGAAATGCATACGTTTCCGTCCTATGATAGGATACTAGCCTTGAACAGACAGTTTGCATGTAATAATCAAAAAATTCGCATCGCAGTATAGGCTTAGTTGATTGAACATGAACCATGAATTATCAGAAAATAGAGGTTGAAACTGGACACTCCTACGCAGGGCAATGACACGAATTACGATGGTGCATCTAGGGTCATTCAAGTCTAATTTTACCTCTAAGCATTTCCATTTAAATTCCATATTATAACATATTTACCTGGGTCTCTATCACATAATATCCTTTTTTTAATCAATAAACACAATATCATCAATGTTCTCAATCAAATCAAACTTCTCTTTTTTATTTCTTTATGGCCATCTGCATGCACAAGAAATTGCCATTGCATAACACAGTACAAACTGGTATCCATAAGAAATATGATGATCTTCTGCGACCGCACGAGTTTAAATCGACTGACGACCGATGCAAATGTGGATTTTTAACATATTCTATCGCTATAGTGCATTAATATCAGGCCTTCTGGGCATTGGGACAAAATTTGCCTTCCAAACAACATTCGGATACCAACAGATATGAAAAATAAAGGAAGAAATACGTCAATAATTCGCTTAGCCGAAAAAACTCCTTTTCGATCACCAGTACATTTTTGGAGAAAAGCAAATTGACACACCACTTTATCTTCTGTGACCAGAAGAAAACTACATCATAAAGTAAATTACTGAGAATGATCCCAAATTAACCGTGCATAAGTTTGAACTGATTGATAAACCGATAAACTGATTTGTGCAGCGAAGATCGGCAAGATTTGTAAAGGGACGGTACGATAACCTTATTAGCGTGAACAGTCTATTAAATTAATTAAAATGGGAATCATTGTCAGATCGCAGGTTGAAATTTAGACTTAATCTCCTAAATAAATTCCAAGATAATATTTTCAGTGATGACGTTAAAAATATTTTGCGAACCCCAACTTACTATGAGAGACTGGACCATAATTACAAAATTAGAGAAATTGATTGCCGAACTGACAGATTCAAAATGTCCTTTTTTCCTCGTACAATTAGGGATATGAATAGCGGTAAATATGTCCAATACGAGTGATTCAATCCATAACATAAGTAGTTACATGTGAGTGTAAGGACTTGAAGGTAACCCAACTATCAGCACGTTTTTGCTTGCGGAGTTTGCTATTTTTATTTTTTTAATTATTGCAGTTTTGACTAATGTATTAATACTAATCCTTTTAAATGCATGATATGTAGTGCATGTTTGGTGAGAATTCACCCCCTGCCACACACCTTTGAGGTGGCTTGCAGGGTATTATGTACATGTAGATAAAGAAAGTGGTTATGACCGCGGTCGTGTATATTTAGACTGTTTTACATTAGGCTTATCTTAGCACAGTCTGAAGCATGGACAGATATACAGTGAAAAGTGCATCTTACAACGCAAGGAATTGCATGGAAAACTACCCAAGCACAATGGCTGCGTAGAATAAAATGGCCCGTTCTAATTTCATACATTCCTCCAAAAAATTTCCACCATTTCAAGGAACTTCAAACCATGCAATATACGGCATCGTGTAATCAGGCCTTTTCAGGACGGGGGAGAGTATAGGAATAGTGTAGTGACCTTATAGATGTGGGAAGGGATGATGGACAAGGTATTAAGAGTAGAAATGACAAGGATGAGAAAGGACTCGCTACGGTGGGGAAAAATGGAGGTGGATGTAGAAAATTGGGGTCGATGGATTTGGCAAAGAAGTAGGATCATCATTGTGGTTCGTTATATAAGGTAGACTGCTGAGGAAGAGGGAGGAAAAAAATGAACATCAAGTGGGGGCGAAGAAAAGTGCGAAGGGATCTAATCTAAGAAGAGGTGTTGTTTAGACAAGGGGATTTAACGTTGATACAATCATTGGAACGCCGTCTTCGTGGACTACTACATCATGACAGTATCGGGATCCACCAAGTTCCCATCACTCCTCACTAGAGCTGGACAGGAGAAAGCGAAGAAGATTACTCCTGCTAAGGTCGCCCGTGTCATGCGGTGACACCACTGGTGGAGGGGAAGGATCATAATGAAAGGATATCCATGAAGCGTATCTTCCTCAGTGACGTTGCTGAGAATAAAGCGGCTGACCCAGAGGAGACTTTGAAAACACTCTTAAGGAATCTGACAGGGAACCACAGCAAGTATTTTTCCCTGGTTTAAGCATGGATAGTCTTATCGTGGCACTCCATCCTTGAACTACGGGGATCAATCCGCTGAGAAGGATGTCGTGCTTGGCAGTTGGTGAGGCAAGGTTCGTTATCATCCGAAATCCTTGCAAAGTGGAAGAGAAAAGAGTGGCGGCAATATAAGTCGCTGGTGCAGCTGGTAGAGTTTGAGGTTTGTAAAGATTGACGATTAGAGAATTAGAGAACTGTACTGATACAAGAATAGAGATGAAGGCTTTTAGAGTTACAAGGGACCTGATCCATCGAAGGCAGCCACATTGCAACAATAACCATGCATACAGACCGCTAAAGAAAAAATAGACATTAATCGCCGAAGGGTACCGTTGATCATTAATGAGAGAGCGGAAGGCGGTGGAGAATGAATGAAGCGATGAGAAAAGGTTGGTGAATAAGTGCAAGGCATGTACTAAAGGATAATTTAATCATCTCTGACACCTTCCTAAGAAATGATTCCGATACAGACCATCACTATCTGGTAAAGAAGGACTGCGCCGTGTTCTAAATAATGAAAATGAGGAAAGTTAAATACAAGAATAAACGTTGAAGGATTGAAGGGAAACATAAGCCCCCTCCTGGATTTCTGAGAGGCATTCGAATGAAAACAGTAAACATGGAACATAAACAGAAATATGACGAATGAAGAGCAGCGGAAAGCAATGGGAAAGAGTAGAAAGCACATGAATTATAGGGAAGAAGATTTTGGAGGAACCAAGAGAGAGGGTAAGGACGTGTGTCGAAACCGAGTGAGATGAACCAAAGTACCACTTGCACTGAATTGAGAGATTAATCCAACCCATGGTTGAAACAAATGATAGATGGAAAGCTCCGCCAAAACGGTAAGAGAAGCATATTTGATGAAGAACAGACAGAGGCGTTCGTGTAATTTCATCAAGGGACCTACATCATACGCAAGAAAAGTTGAAAAAGTGCTAGGAACTACAAAACAAAAATAAATTCCACGTAAAAATGGCAGAATTGCTGAGAGAGCAGTAGGAGAATAACGAAGAGTAAATGGAAAATAGCCAAGAGCTCGACAACAAACAGATTAGGCCTGGTGACTAAAATATAGGAAGAAAATATCATATAAAATACATAAATTTATAAGGTACAACTAAAAGATAGTGCATATCTAATAGATAGTAAATGACCAAGTTGACAACGGCCCTTTAAACGAATTCTACCTGCAAATAGGTAATAGGTTATAAAAACGCAATGGGTAATGAGAAAGAAGACCGTAAGAATAGTCTATATGCCCGTAGTCTGCACAAAATTAGGGATCAATGGAAGGACCAACATGTTGGTTGCTTGTTTGTAATCTGTAGTACAGCTCTGAGCGCATTTAATAATTGACTAGAGAAGAGAGCAAAGTATGTACTTGCATACGAAAAGTTACAACCCAAGGAGAAAGGACAGGAGAATATGCATAACTATGGTTCAGCTATGTTCATGACAGGAGAATATGCATAACTATGGTTCAGCTATGTTCATGACAGGAGAATATGCATAACTATGGTTCATGATCAGCTATGGTTTATGAATGAGAAAAAGAAGGCTGGGACGTCATGAAAGCTAATACAAATATAATTTCTCTTATGGCCATCTCTAAATGCTACATAAATTCGCTTAGAATATGGCCAGGGTGCCTTTATATAATTTTTTTTTAGGATTCCCAGGATTTTGATGCATTACGTAGCCACAGAAAGTCAGACAGTGAAGACTAAATTACATGTACAACATACAGGATGAGTAGATATTTAATCGTCAACAGACGAAAATGAAGTTATTCTCAAAAAGTACAAAGACTAGAGCAAAGGGAAAGGGGGAGAAATAAACTTAAGCATGTCGACCAGCTGAATGGTGTATTATGAAGGGCAAAGAGCTTTAGAGTAGGATCATAAGGCAAAGAAGGGCGAGGACTAACGAAGAACCATCCTAAAGTAAAGAATTAACGGGAATCAACAATGAGTAAAGGTACACAGAAAAGATTAGTTGAAACTGTAATACGGAGCTTAGCATTGGATGATTTAGACTTGATCGATTGAATGATTAAATTTGAACGTTGGTTGATACTAACTTTGAATAATATATAGTACTTCATTAATACTATTGGTGCTACTGCACAGGCACGTAGCCAGAAATTGGCTTCGGAGGGTGGCTAAGTCTTGCGTAACTTGAAACAAATCAGCCTTGCCCATTCGGTGCCGACACGTTACAAATCTCTTTCCTTGATTTTCAGTGCTTGGTAATTACTTTTACAGTCCCCATGCTTATCTCTTCTCACTGGTAAAGTTCACTGCTAAATTCAGAACAACAGTATTAATGGAAAAAATTTCGGGGGGGGGCCGAAGCACCAGAAGCCCCCACCCCTGGCTACGTGCCTGCTACTGCATCAAAACTACAGAGCAAAAATAGAAAGGAAAAGACGTAAACTTTGGAACTCTAGTAATTTATCTAAACTAGTAAATTGTCAGTGTTCTCGTATTGACGAATATTCTAACCGCTCCTTATCGCCTTTCTAATTAGTATCACTGCGTCCAGAGTTTCCTCACTGAAGTGTGAGAAATGATTCTTAGGATGCCTAGGAACTTTGCTCTCTTTTACTCGAAAATGCCGACGTTGTTATTATTTGGCGCTCATACGATATACCATGAGCCATGTGAAGCAAGGTACACACGAAAGGGGAGCAGCCATCCCAATTACTTTTCAGTGGACCAATATTGTCACACAAATCTGAAAGTGTTGATGTTCTTTCATAATTTATTTACATAAATAACAATACCACGCAACTAATAATACGTCGCGGCTAGTGAATAATGATAAATTAGGCCTTTATTCAGATTAATAAATTCTGAGATTTTCCATGCAACATTGAGGTTCTAACCCCCCACGCTTAATGGGGATGAAGTTTGAGCAGTGGCAAGCGTAATAGCCTCCCATGCCGAGGGCCCGGATTTGTATCCCAGCCTTGGCAAGAGTTTTCCTATGGTAGACAGATCCCTTTACTTGTGTGCCTTCTGAAGAGCACTTAAAAGGTTAGTATGTACTCCGTTCGCCGGATCGGGCGTAACTTCATGCTGCATTCGATGGGAGTTGCCCAGTGTCGACAGCGTAATTCTCTCCTCTCTTCCATCCACCCCAATCAACGTTATCTCTAACCGCACACCCACGTATATTGATGCAAATTAACTCAGCCGTCGCTTACCTAAAGCTACCGGCAGCTACTATCCTACGCTTCATCTGCAGTTCGGGTGAAAGAAAACAAGCAGAGATATTCCCGAACAGAGATATTCAACGATTTTCCCTCTCGCGACCATAACACAAACAAAGTCAACAAAGACAAAAGTCAACCTTTGTACATCTCTAATGCCTTTTATTTACGTCTGTCCTCTCTTCTCTTTTTTTGAAGGCTGGTGAACTATCAAACCCTCAAAAAAAAAAAACGTTCGGGAATATCTCTGCTTGTTTTTTTTTCTTTCATCCGAACTGCAGATGAATCGTAGGATAGTAGCCGCCGGTAGCTTTCGGTAAGCGACGGCTGAGTTAATTTGCATCAATATACGTGGGTGTGCGGTTAGAGATAACGTTGATTGGGGTGGATGGAAGAGAGGTACGCTTACGGCGTCTTGTAGGATATTCTTCTCATCATCAACATGGGCCAACAATTCTAAGATCAGTTTGACGCATATCTCCACTCGATTTTACCTTCAGCCAACCTCTTCTTATTTACATGCTATTATAATTGATATATTTGTAATCCATAAAATTCTAGCACCTTCTCTCATTCCACGTGAAGGGATGTCGTCCGCAAAAGATCTAATTTTACCGTTTGCACCCACATTCGTATGACAGCAAAACTGTCCCGTTAATCAGGTAAATATGAGTTCTCCATGTGATTCCATAAAATATATCACTCGTGCAGTTAGGTAAAAGGCAGCATCGCGCCAACCTCATTCTCACATCTCAGCAATACACCTTTTGCTAGTTATACCAGCAGCTGCAAATCATGAAAGGATCCTCTAAGCTCTTAGAAACAATTATAAACACCGGAGAAAGAGTGAACACGCGGAGACGCGCTTGCGAAAACTCGATCTCATTTGACTCAGATACGCCAGCAGGGAGTATTCCTCAAATTACAGCATCTCCAGATAAGACCTGCGAATAAGGGGCCATCAAAAACATTTATGGCCCCTAAACATTTATTCTGCATTGCAAAATGAATTGATTTAAATTAGATCCTGGGTCACATGAAATCAATTACTGATTAAGGCAATTACTCTAAAAGAAAAATCCTGTAGCCGATGAAACGCTTGTGAATATATGAAATCGGCAAATAATAAAACTGGCCATTAATTCTCATTATAAGGGTTATTTTTTTAAAAACGTTACCAGAGCTCTGATGGCAACACAAACCGTGTCAAACTTGTGACCCCAACAGATGTAAATCCCGTTTCTTTATGATTTCTCTCCCCATTTGAAATCCAGAGCCTTTGAAGGACAAGATGTTTCCGGCCTCCCGTACATATTACAAGCCTACATATGTCACAGACAAGCCGCAGTCATGATCACAGCGCCACCGTCCACGAGGTTAAAACCAAATTTAAACACTAAAGGTGCTTACTTAAACAAATTCAAGGATTAGGAACTAGCCGCGAACACCTTAGCAGAGTTACCCGCTGAAATGTACTATATCACTATCAGGAGTTTCCGAGTTCGAGTCCCGGTCAAGGTGCACGATAACATTGTTACCGATTAATTTTAAAGATCGTCAGAATCCTAAGCCGTATATTAGGGTGGATAGCATAAGAACTTCCTGTGTATTTTTTTCCGAGCTCAGCTGAATAATACCAGTAACGATATTATCGGAACCGTTGAACAAATGTCTTCAAATACATTATTTTGTGCAGGTTGATTTTTTCCCTAATAAGAGCGAAGAGGATCTTAACTGGAATATCCATAAAGGCAAACTTAGCATGTTAAGCTAAGTCACAATTTAATCGTTGAAAATTTTGGAAAAGTAAGAAAAGTCTTTCAGGGGGGATAGAAATTCAAATTATGTATACTTATGGATACAAAGCACTTATACCACAATTTGGATCGCAATTTTATATTAATTCGCTACCTTCATGGCTTATATATCTGCTTTTAGGCAATAGTACGACTCCAGGAGTACTTTTAAGGGCTATTTGAAGAAAAAAGGATATTTTTGATATTTTCCACAGTAATTTTATGTCTATTAATTCCAATTTATTTAGGTAACATGTTCTCTCACCTGTTAGTAGTAATGCCAGGATATATATCCGAATGCCTTTCTGTACGTGTACGCCAGGCGCTGGCCGTGCTTTCATGTGTTGGGGCCATACTGTGGAAATGATTTTTTTTAAACATAAATACTTTGCAGAGGGTAATTAAACAAATGGTAATAGAATAGAATACACAATCAAATTGAAAATTCACCTTAAATTAATAAAAAATCTGGCAAAACCGAAGAAAATGTATTTAATTATAAACTTTGAATATACGTTTCATATTAAATTCCAACAGAACTAAGTTCTCCTCTTAGGTAATTCTACTAATTGTAAGTGTTAAAGGATACAATATGAACTACAGTGAATTTAAAATTCTTATGTAAAACTGTAATAGTTTAGAAAGACGCCGTGAGCGCTGCTCTCACTGGAGAGACAGAGAGGGCTCTGATGCGAGCGACTCATATGGGGAGTTACGAAAGCTTTCACCGCTATAGGAAACTTCCGATCTATGGCGCGAAGTAGGAAGCAATACTGTAAGGACCATATCAAAGCTTGCAAGCCTGGCATCCTTGAGGTCGCTAAGAGAGTACATATAAACACACAATTTGTTCTTATTAGAATGTATTATGATTAAAAAATGCCCAAAGCCAAATGAAGTGGATATCGATGACATTAAACCCTATTAACGGAAAATTCATCTTGAGGGGGGAACGGGTTGGTGCAGTGTCTTCCAATCCAGAAGACCCGGGTTAGGATCCCGGTAGCCCATAGATTTTTCTCTGATTTACCGATCCCTTCTCTAATGTTGTGTGGAGAGCACTTCGAGTGTATATATCCGTACTGTCTGATGGAAAGAAAAACCGAGGACCACTAGTTGTTTTTAATTAACTTAGGTTAATGTTAACTTCTAGTTAACTTAGGGCTCAGCTGGGTTTTTCTCCACCTTTCTTCCGTTAATTGACAAATTCCTACCACTACTTAATTACCCAACTATCCTAAAAGAGCGCGAATGGCCTCAACTGTCGGTCACCCCCCCCCCCCTAATAACTACTTCTACTGCTCCATTTTGAGGACCAATCAACATTTTTGAGCAATGAGTACAACTAAAGATAAATATATTCACCTAAAATTCAAATTTACAATGCGGTCAACTGCTAAACTCCTACTAAATGCATCCATGCGACGAAGGTGGAATCAGGGTTTCTGAAAACGCAAGAGGCATTTGAGATGTTCTCGAGCCAGATCGGATTATTTCGGAAGTATCATTTCTGACTGCTAGATTGTAGAATCTAGCCTCTTCACTCAGCTTGCGACCAAACAATGGATTTGAACTACTCTCGACTGCAAACATTGGGATAAATATAGATTTCCAAAGGCAGGATGAATTGAAAATGTTACGCCTAACGCTGAGAAATCTCTTTGCCTATCCAAACCGGAGAGAAAACATGGAAAATAGATGCCTGGAGGCCTATTTTCAAGCAAGCTACAGGATCATACACTATATCTTTGGAGGGTAAGGCTGAAGCGGGTATTATGCTTACATAGAGTACGCGTGATGAGTTTCCCGCGATATAGAGAGAGGATGTTGATTGTAAAAATTGAGACCAAGCCTCAATACATCCGTTACGCATGATATTAATAGAATACTCGCAAGAGAGATGCATTGCAATTTTCTGTACATGTATTTAATGCATTCTCAGTGACTGTTCACCCGCTGCCTCACACTCTCGAAGTCGGTCGCAGGGTGCTCAGTAGATGTACATCCCGTCATGGGCGTAGACACGGTGGGGCAGAGTGGGGCGCTTGCCCCCCCCCCCCCCTGGCTCATTAGTCAAATGAAAAATTACAGGTGAACTAGCTGGAGGTGCCCGTTGAAATTCAACGAGAGGGAGAAATATAATAAATACAAATTGTATTAAGAAATCTTAACATTTTTCATGAAGGGGCGAAAACAAACTTGAGTTATGAAACGTTAACTTATTTTCGCCCCCCCACCCTGGAGAACATCCTGGCCACGCCACTGCACCCCGTAGTGGTGCAGAATGAAGGATTTTGGCATCTTTCAGCGGGTCCGGAGCTCCATCTCCACTGACGCTCCAAGAGCTTTCCAATTCGAAATTTAGCCAAAGTTATAGTCCCTGACCCCGCGGGTGAACCGAGGACCTGACCTTCACTCAGATGAGACGCCGGTAGCACACCAGAACTTTTTATCTCATCATGGTGCAGGCTTACTTGCCCACGACGGACTACAAAAACAAAGAAAAGGAAGACGTCTATTAAGGTATGACGGAAGTAATAAAACAAGTAAGAGGAGAAGAAAACCTTTCAAGGAGTATAAATGCTATCTCCGGAAGCCAGGATGGAAAAACTATGGATTGGGAAATCGGAATAAGGGAGGAAAAAGACCCCAGAATTACGCTCACAGCACAACTTTATGGCGGTAAATAAATTTTTAGATAACCACAAACGAAGAAGTTAAACCCGGAAAATTCCAGCCGACTGAAGATGATTTCAAACAGACTGGATTGTAGTAAAACTTATTAATTACGGAATTATATGAAAGTCTGTAAAAATTACCCGTGTGCGTATATAAACAGTAAAAACTACTTAGTGACGATGAGATGACATCTATTATTCAAGAATCTGAAGGAGTCAATGAAGAAAATAAGGAAAGTAGATCAATTAAAGGGAACCCAACGTAGGCGAGCCTTTAAGAGGACATTGGAGAACATTTTGAGAGAGAATATTCCGCTTTGAAATCAGGGGAAGACAGAATATATTGAAAATGGATAAAGGAAGGTGCAAAGTAAGCTCTCGATAGAAGGAAGTGGTCAGAAAGAGCTCTTACAGCACGCAAGAAGCTATAAGAGAGAGAGAAGAGAGAAAAAATACAAAAACGCGAAAACTGAAGAAGGGCAAATATGTTACAAAAGAATAGGGAATGACAAGGTCGGGAGGATGAGAAAGGCTTTAAAATGTTAATGGTAATTTTAATCGAAAGTGCACAAAACAACATCCCACATTAAAAGCTGAAACAATACCGTAGGATAGTGAGGAAACATGATGAGGAACACGTCGCGAGATACAATACTATTCGGGACAAGGATGGGGAACTTTTTATTGAAAATAAAGATAAGATGAACAGATAGAAGGAGTATTTGGAAGGATTATACGACGGAAGTAATTGAAGTTCAAAGACAATCGAAGAGAAAAATGAAGTCGAGAAGGATAACATGGAAAATATAATTTTAAAATAATAATTAGACGCAGTAGTAAATGACCTGCGGATACAATTGGCTACCAGAAACGATGAGTTTGCCGGGAAAATTATAACGTGGGATGGAGGACATTAACGCGGCAGCGCAAACATTCTGTGATACGCACTCAACTGTGGAGACACCGAAGGACTTCCAAAAGAACATAATTATTTCAATGCAGAAAGCAAGATAACAAATGTTAAAACTTTACACTCATAAGCCTGACGACAAATGCCTCAATGATACTAACAATGATAGATGAATATTCTGCCAAAATAAGAATCACCTTGCCGCTGAAAATACAAGCTGAGAACTATAGGAAAATTTCATTGAGCATGCAATTTGATGCTAGTGGGGTAAGGAAGATAAAAGGCCCGGACCAGGCATGACTGGAGGCAATCAACATATGGTACTTGAGATGCAAAATGTAGATAAAATACTAGCCAGTGACAAACGACAAAGGTCTAAGAAGAAAGAGAAAGAGTAATCTGATGAAAACTTTTAAAAGAAGACGAGGCAATCTGATCTCCCATGTCTTGATACAAGTCTGTTGAATATAGTCGAGGAGAGAAAGCGAATGGAAAAAATGGCGAAGGAAAACCTCATAAAAGATACAAGGAGAAAGTATAGTGAAGTATGCAAAAGGTTAGAAATATAAAAATAATTCTTCACGTAAAAGAGAATAATCCCAACTACGCCCTACGAGACGTGGTTATCCGATAAAAGAAATTAATGGAGTCGGATACTGGTGATGATGAGCCAACATGCTGAAAGTCATTAATATTCACATCATAATAATTAATTACATCATTTTTGCAATGTTGGTCGACTTGTCAATAGCCCTTATCTCCGCCCCCTCCGTGGTGAGTCATTTTCACATTTACCGCGTGCCACATTTAACGCCATCCACAACTTCCTTTCTTCCTTCTTCCAAGCTTACCCAACATTCTCTCCGGTCACCCTCAAGAACGTCCCGGTCTCTATAAACCTTTCTAGTTTCCTTCAAATTCCACGAACCAACATCGTTTCTCCACCAATCATGTCAACTTCATATAGGTCATCTTCTTCTCCACTCAATTCCTCATTCTTCTCCACACCCAATCTCAAGAGGTTGCCAACTACGCCAATTAACTTCCCGGAACCAACAAGTTTCTGAATCTAACAGTTTAACACTTGATATGTTTTACAAGTGCTCAAGCCCCTACGGTGATACCCCCTTTCTTTGCCAACGCAATACTTCACCCCTCATTATAACAGCTGAAGCCACATTCATCTACGATGCTCCCCACGCAAAGTAAATTTTCCACCTGCTTTGAAAATTATAGGAGGAAAAAGGCCTCCTTTGTGCGAATCACACCGCGACCTTCGGTTTCCACACCAATGCATATACCAATACGCTACCCGGGATTCTTGGGTAACTGAATATTTAGGATACTCGGCCCACTTTTTCTTCGGCAATTCGTGTCTTCGAACACACTGTTCACTTCTTTCATACGTATGGCCTTTAATATATGTATAACAAAATGCTGAACACAAATTTGAGTCATATTTTGTCTTTATGCAGTAAAATGTTTCCAATCGACTTAGAATGATATGGAGTTACTTATATATTTCAAGATTCTGCAAAGTATACTTAGCTAGAATTCGACGGGAAATTTGCGACAGTTTGCGACGCTGAAAATAAATTCGATTTTTCAATTACCACGGCGTAGTTCGGTTCTGCCCTACGCTGTCCGGGAATATACCAATGATGAGAACTTAAACCATACATTTTTCTATCAAACATATGTTGATACCGTATGGTTTCATAAGCTTCGCTGTGTTGATGTTCAAAGCCTACGAATTGAAAAGGACCTCCTTAGATGTTAAAAAGAAGATGCTACACGGATATTGATATCTACGATACGACATCGTGAACGATATAGGATGTAAATCTTAGAGGCCTTAAGATCGCTTTTTCTCGGAGAATTTCAGGAACGAACGATGCAATTAAACGTATTTGTTTTACTGCGCCTTTGGAAAGATATGTGTAGCATTAGTACGGCAACGTGCAATACACTAATCAAAACCAATTGCAGCACTTTGTATTAACTAACAATTCAGTGTCAACCATAGCTAACATTTCGCGTGTATCGTAACTGCATGCTTAATACTTTCTTTGGGGTGACACCATCGTGACTCTCGGTTTCATACAAGTAGACAAAATGCAGTACCAATGTAGCAACACTTACTACATGGTAGTGAGTGTTATCTGTGATTTATAATACGTGACTGGTGATGACACACCCTGGCAGTGGTAGCAGGGCATTATGTAGACGTAGATAAGACGCGCAAATTTTAGTAGAATATAGGCAAGTCTTCGGAAAGCCTGGGGTCTCATGCCGGAGGCAACTCATTAGCTCTAGACTTAAGTAGGACAACAAAACCAAGTTAACCTTGCCAAGAGCGACGTGACGCTTGGTAGCATGAAGGTTGAAAAAATTGAGCCATTAATAGGCTAGCGGATTTTGCATCACAGAATGCATGAAAAAATAACTTTGATGTTGAAAACATAGGGCAGCTACAGCGTCTGTCGGATTGGGTAGAGTTAAAATTATTTTAATAATAACAACACAACAGAAAACCTGGTAATTGAGTGATCGATAGCTCCCCTATAATTAGCATCTACTATTAGCACTAGCCCCCCATAATTAGCATCGCTCGGCGGGGTTGAAGATACGCTTATCTCCATATTTGGGCACCAAAACTCAGGAATCTAAGAAAGGATATAGAGGAGGTAAATAAAAACGGAAGGAGAACAAATAACAAGCTACTATTGGATTACTTTTGGTCTCAGTCTATAGGGGGCTTTAATTTTACGTCTACAAAAATATGATGCAAAAAATAAACATCACCTAATGCACCATGGCGAACCATCACTCTACCACGGCGAGGACTCACAGACTGGGACATTCCTTGCCTGAGTTACCACGAAGTTGCCCCTAGTGTGCACACAGAAATTCAGAAAAGTAATTTGGTTTTTAGACTAGTTTTAGAAAGTTTTTAGGCTATTAATTCTGATTATTTGCCCTGCATTTAAGCTCGATTAATTCCTTTCCAGATCATGTTACTCTGATGAAAACAGAATTATTTCCTCAACCTTCTGCAGACCCGACTTACCACGCTTCTAAGCCGATATATCTAGCAGTAGTCAAATTGGAGTGCACATTCAGGTAAAATGTAGATGTTTGAATTTCTATATCTCATATTCAATTTAATCCTAATTATTACTCCAGACATTTTCCAGCAGAGAGAAAAACGGAACACTGATCGATTTGACACAATAATGACCGTCCTACCCGATAAGGTAGGTATAGATGGACATACAGTTCTTCTCACTTAACATGTCTTTCTCCTGATATCCTCCTTTTTTCCGAATATTTCATACCTCTCATTACTCCACACAAACAACACGTTCTTTTCCTCCCTCCACGCTGCTTACCCACATTCTTTTTCCTTTTAGACCCTTCAAAACGCTCTGCCCCTTTATTGCCCTCTTCATCAATTCAGTTTGTCCTCCCCTAATTTCATCAATCCTCTTTCTATCCTCCCTATCCCCCTCAGCACTTCCTAGTTCATCTCCTTCTTCACTCACCTTACCATTCCTCCTTCCTTCTCCACTCCCACATCTCTAAACCCGCAGTCTGTTTTCATACTCTCTCCTCCACTCTCCAAGTCCATATTTCGGCACCACATGGTGCTTCATTCCAGATGTTAATTTTGCCTAGATTTTCCTCAACTCCCTACCCAACGAACGACCCTGTCATAAAAGATCTTCTCTGCAAGTGAACGCCTCTTTTTACAACGCAATTCTCCTCCTAACTTCGTTAGCGCTATACCCCCTTTTTTCCAACATACAACGTATGTAGCTAAAATGCTCGATTTGCTTCAAGTTGTGACCAGCAACTTTTAGCTTTGATAGAAGAGCCGATTTTCATTCTTTTCTAAAATCATTCCGACGTTTTCTGTCAAACTGAAAAGCAAAATGATACATTCAAACAAGCCGCCACTACGGGTTTTTGATGGCAAATCAGTATCCGGCGACGCTTATTCTTCATAATTTTCTTTTTGGATGTCCTGCCTTTAATGGTTTTAGTAAGCTCCATTGTGATTATCGCTCGGTCATATACTATGAAATGTATAAAAAAGAGTACCTATGTGGACACTTATTAGTCCACAGGGTTAAAATATACCAGGCTTATAATATTAAATTATGATATAGATGTAAAAGAGAAGAATTACATCAATATGAAGAGGTTGGCCGATAGAAGAATCGAGTGGAGGAATGCGCCAAAGTAATCCTATGACTGTTGACCGATGATGATGATGAGAATGGAGAAGACAATTAGACATCCAGACACACATTTTATATGAGAAATACTACCGACAACAACTGTACCGTATCGGTTCCCACGAATTTCATGCAAATTTCACCCTATGACGACCTCCAATTAGCAAATATTCAAGCTTAATCCAGATCAATTGAGTTGCGAACATTTTTCGCACACACTGCACTGGGAGAGCTTCACGAGTAAATACTCAGCAGTTTCATCTGGGAAAATTGCGTGAGACGCCGAGAAATGCATATTCATTTTGCCGGAGAAAATGTCCGACTCTCATAACTAGGAAATACTCTCCCAGTTGAACGAAGAAGTGCAAAATTGAAGTGAGTGAATATAAAAAACGTAGAACTATATTTAAGAGAGATCATAAACACTCCTCGGTTATTTTTCTCATGTTGTCTTAAAGTTTTCTGCACAGAGTTGACAGCTAAAAAATACCATTGAACCTTGCAATCAGTTTATAAAAGTAGATTTTCGCTGTTAGGTACATATCCTTTTATTTAATTCATTCTGATAGACCACGATTTCAAACAGACAAATTCAAAATATTCACTCAACTCTACAGGATTGATTATATTTGAAAAATACTGAATATCTCTCGGCAAATATTCAATCAGGTACATAAATATGATGAAAAACTATCAATACCAGCTTTTTTCTCCAATTACTTTTACTATGCATAAACCTAAGAAATAATTTGAAAATATTGTTTATGAAGTACTGCAGGAATTATCATTATAAGGAAATCACACAGGAAAGGCAGAGGAATGGTCTGGGAAACATTATGCAATCAGCTTCATTAACTGGTTTTGACTATGGTCCTTAGAATCAGATCTATTTAGATGCGCAAAGAAGAAATGTTTAACGACCACTCGTGAAAAGAATGTCGTGCAAAAGAAGGCGTTGAAGTTCATGGTTCCAACGCTTTTACGAAGATCTTAAATTAAATTTTTACTAATGTTACTTTTTTATACTTTGGAAAGTAGATAGATATTTAGTTCGTATTGGATGGAAGGAATTATTACACAGAAGATAATAAAGGTAATATATAAATTTAAGATTAATGACGACATAAGACTGCAAAACCCCTTTATTCAAGAGTAGTCACCGTTAAAACGCTTATTGCCAACGCTTGCGTTGTATTGCATTGGTTTTTCTTGGCTCACATACATAAATATTATTTTAAGTCGTTTCAAAAACATCCAAGTGCTCTAGAGAAAAAGGAAACAAAACATCCGCTGCATCCGGGACGACCGTTCCGACTGATTTCCTTTCAAAAATGCGATGAAATAAGCTTGAAATTTCTGCAAGGCCTCGGCATTCAGCCAAGGAAAGAAATGTGTCTTCATTCCAGGGAAGCTTTCTTCCATTAGTTTAAAGAATGAGCCTCTAAATGCCTTGACACAAGCCTGTGAGGAAATCATCTCCATTAATGCCCCCGTTTCGCTTACAGCACGTCGTTCATCCCCGAAGTTCTAATGACGTAATGATCTTGTTAAGCGACTTGTGACTTCAGTTCCCTTAGGAATATCTCTTACAGCGAATAATTGCCCCTTTCCAGCCTTTTCGTCGCAAAGTGGTCACACATGGAAGCGTCTCTCCTTACGGAGGCGTGAGGCAAAGAAAACAAGCCATTCGGATGCACGATGCGCGCGCTCTCTCCTCCGAGGGCAATGAGGCAAACGAATGCATGGCAGGGATAGGAATTTTTAAGGAATGGGGTAGTAGTAGTAGAATTAGTTTAAGCTGCGTCGACTGCTGCGGTTATTTTGCACCTTTACTCAGTTCGAGGTAAAAATGAAGTTAAAATTTACCCATTTTGATGAAATGGGTAACACTTAGATAGACAAAAATGGGTAAAAAACTGCCAAGCATTAAAAGATTAAAATCAGAGTCATATTTTGGATAAAAGATTGGCTTTCTGAAGGAATTTAAGAGCGTAATCAATGCGTGTAGGATTATCACCAATTACCTGACTCAGCTCACCAGACACATTGTGACGCTCACGTAGTGTCCGATATTTATCGCAATCTACAAGGAGGTGTCTTAAGGAAGGGTGGAGAGACACCCGGCGTCGGCATTATAGCAACGTGGACCCCTTGGCACTATGAACTTTCGTTAAGAAAAGTGCCAAGGGGTCCACGCTTTAACCTCCCATGCGATGGAAACCCTCTAGTGCCCTAGAAGTGCTTTCTACACAACACTCAAGCCGGGATCGTTATACCAATGAAATAGCTCTGCCACTGCCGGAATTGAACCCGGGCCCGGAACGATCGTCGAATACCAATGACACGGAAATGCCTTTCATGACAGCGCGTGAATTACAGCATTTAAAACATCCATTCTAAAAACAGCAGAATCTCTGCAGAGAAAAAAATCTCCGCTAAGGCATTCGCGGCTAGTTCGCAATTCCATATTCATCGTCATACGATTCACACGTACCGCAAATTCATTCATCTATATGATACCCTGCAAGTCACCATGAAGGTGCGTGGCAGGGTGTAAATGTATGTGCAGTAAACCTTATTAATATATCATGCTTAAAGAGCATTATTAGGTATACTCTATTCGAGCCATAATAATTTTAAAAAATATTTCAAGAGCAAAGCAAGCATGCACAAACATGCTTTTAGTTGGATTAGCTTAAAGTTCTTATGCCAACACGCTACTCTCTTAAACAAATTCCAAGGCAATATTTTCAGTGATGATGTTAAAAATATTTTACGAACCCCAACTTACTATGGCAGACTGGACCATGATCATAAAATTAGAGAGATTGATTGCCGAACTGACCGATTCAAAATGTCCTTTTTCCCTCGCACAATTAGAGATACGAATAACGGTAAATATGTTCTATCGGAGAGTAGCAATGAATAGCATTGGTAGCTGCGTGTTGGTATGAGTAATTAAGGCTAACCCTACTAACAGAATGTTTTTGCATGTTTTCTTTGCAATTTATATCTTTTTTAAATAGTGTAGTTCTGACTACTATATTAATACTATTCCTTTTTTATGCATGATATGTAGTGCATGTTTGGTGAGCAATCACCCCCTGCCACACACCCTTGTGGTGCCTTGCAGGGTATTATGTAGATGTAGATGTACTACTTATGCTATCCATTGATACACTTGTATGCATACCATTGAATACATTTACAACTAGTCATATCCCTAATTGTCCGAGGAAAGAGAGACATTTTAAATATATCGGTACGGCAATCAATTCCTCTATTCTATGTTCATGATCCATTCTACCACACTAAGAAGGAGTTTGCAAAATGTATTCAACGTCATCAGCGAAAATATTGTATTGGAATTTACTTAAGAGATAAGTCTATATTCAAAACTTCGGTCTGACAGTGATTCCCATTTTAGTTTATCTAATAGACTGGTTACGCTAATATAATGATCATGCCGTCACTTTACAAATCTTCCACGTTTCCAGGGTTCCACGTTCCAAGTATACAAAGAATCATTTTTACCACCTTACTTTATGCACAGAAGGAACAAGAGTGGACCCATGACAATATCATGTGGTGCACCCGAAGTGAGTTAATTGCCGAAGTGGTAAACACTGTCCAAAACCATCCTTTGCACGCGATCGTATTGATAATCTGTAATCCATGATATAATATCATACAGTGAAACCCGCTTCAAGAGTTGGTGTCCGGGAATGCGTTTTCGAAACGTCACAAACGTGATTCGTTATATGCGGGATAACGGGTGATTCGGGGATACAATCAATATATATTACAGTTTTAGGGATCAGGTTGGTGTGGTGGCTAGAGTACTGGCCTCCCATCCCGAGGGCCCGGGTTCGATTCCCGGCAGTGGCGGATTTTTCAGTGGAAAACCGGTCCCCACTTGAGTGCCTAGTGGAGGGCATTTTCAAGTTCAGTACTCCGTCCGTCGGATGGGACGTTAAGCCGTGGTCCCCTTGGCGCCTTTCGTTAAGAGTAGGCTAATGCCGACGCCGGGTTTCTCTCCACCCTTCCTCCGTTCCCTGAAAACTCCTACCATTACCCAATTACCCACCTATCCTATATGGCGCAAACGACCTCAGCTGTTGGTCGCCTCCCCTAAATAACCAATTACAGTTTTTGGAGGTTTGAGGAGTTTGAAACGAGTGTACAATAATTTTGTTGAGATAAGTCATTTAAATAAATGTCAAACAAGAATGAAAAATTCCCCAATTTTTTACTGTCGAATCTTTAGTCTGGAAAAAAGAAAAAGTATCGATGCATGACAGTAAGACCATGATATCTCGCTCTGTTGGCAGCAGAAGTGATGGAGGACACCGGGGCTCTCGAGGCCTTCCTCCAAGGTAACTACGTGGTGGCGGGGCGTTACAGTCGCTATTCTCAGCTTCTTGTTGCTGCTCAGGCCCCTCAGCTGTCTGGTACTTCTTCACGGTGCTTTCGGCTGACAGCTCCTCACACATGGTCTCGTTTTCATAGGCAGCGACGAAGGTGTTGAAGGTGATAGCGCTGACAGCTGCTCACACATGGTCTCGTTGTCATGGGCAGCGACGAAGGTGTTGAAGGGGATGGCACATCATCCAGCAGATACGCTTATCAACCAGGATGGCAAGGAATTCCATCTCCTGGACTTCTCCTCGTCAACTTACTGCTCGCCACTGATCAGATCCATCGTCATACCCTTCTCCATTCAAGCTTTGTTCCTGGACCAGATCGTCATCGACGTCTTCCTCCGAGTCTGAGTGGACGACGACGAAAACACCACTGCGACGTCGTCTTTAAGCTTCTGTTGAAACCTCCTAAGATGGATTTGCATTACACTCTAATAATGACTTCAGGCAGGAAACGACTTCAGATAAACCCAATTTTCATTCTTTGGCTCTAGGCCTCGGGCCTAGGAACTAGGCCTCAAACTGAACCTAGATCTGGGTCTTGTATTGATAGTTCCAAAACCAGTCCCAAATGATTTCAGAGGTACTTGCAGCCACAACCCCTGCAAAGCGAAGAAAGCGTGAACGTTGAAACCCTGCACGTGGAATCACAGGAAGACTAGGACCTGGTAGTGTTTGAAAAAAAATCTTTTCAGGGCACGTTTCCTTTCCATACGAAGCCAATTAGACGCTGCACCAGTTTTGTTGGTAATAATGATTCATGTTCTTGATGATGCCTTTGTCCATGGGTTGAAGATGCAAGGTGGAGTTCTTCACGCCATTCAACTCTCATATTTGCATGTACTCCATGACAGGGGGTGTGCGAGTCCATTTTTTATGAAGAGAATCACATTGCGTTTCTGCGTCCTCATGCATGCGGTGAACTTTCACAGCCATTAGTAGAAATCTCTACGGGCATCCATGCATGCTTGAATAGGTATAGGGAAGAGTCCTCAAATTGGCGAAATACCTCGGTTTCTTTGGTTTTCCTATCACCAGTGGTGGACGTTTTGCAAATCGAGGATTATAGCATCCACTGGACTACTGTTTTCGCCGAAAGCTTGAGTGGGCACGATGTGGAAACTGGATGTGTTCAAAAGCGATTTTCTTTTCCAAGGTCCAACTAATATGCTCATTTTTTTACCCTACTGATATTTTTAAATATGGGTTTGACATTGACAGTTTTCCAACCCTTCTGTACGAAGTGTTCCGCTAGGGATTTAATAAATATTACTTCCAGGTAGGGCGATATTTCGGAAGCTGCACTCGTATATTAGCTTCGCTCTATACACGCGGTAGGGAATTTCATCTGCATCTACATAATACCCTGCGAGTCACCACAAGCATGTACTTTACATGATACATAATGCATCTACATAATACCCTGCGAGTCACCAGAAGCATGTACTATTTACATACAACTAAGGACTACAATGATACTACTACATGGAAGCATGCTAGATATAAGAGTCCAGTGCAAGTAGATTGTTACTATCTACATAGAAATGAAGGGATAAGGGATTACTGGTTAGAAAGGTATTTTCCTAAATATATTTTTCTGTATATTCATAGAAAGCATTTGATAAGGGCCAGGGAATTATATTAGTAGCCTTCACTAGTATAGTAAAACAAAGGCTTTTAGGAGTAGGAATGATGTTAGTATGCCGCCTCTCATAGGACCGAGCCTCGGAAATAATACATGCAATGCTACAAATGAGTAGATATTACTATTTCTCTAATACGCTACTAGTTTTCGTCCATAGTTTCTTTCCTTTTGTGGAAGCCCCCTGCCACACACCCTCGCGGTGGCTTGCAGGGTATCGCTTAGATGTAGATGTTACCTCAAAATTATTTCACGGCTATATATATTGTGTGATGAGCTAACTGTCGCTCTAATTCTCTCCTCCAGATGTTATTAATGCCTTCTTTTATGTTCGAGTGACTTTTACTATGGCCTCCTGATTTATATAGATTCCAATGTAATTGTGTTCTCAACGCTTATCTTAATTCCGTATAAGTGCACAAAGGTTCACTAATGTGTCAATAGATGACTAATCCATTGAGTGAGGAACTACGCCGCTATTACTCGCAATTCCAGGAGTCTTATCAATTACCAAACACTTTCCTTCCCGATTCCAACATTTCAGACCGTTTAACACGATATTTAATTTAGAGATGATGTCATAAAACTGAAAATCGCATCGTATAGAAGTGAATAATAGCGGACAAAAGGGATGCATTCGAATACTACATAGTAATTATTCGGAGGAGACGATCGACAATTAAGGTCATTTGCGCTATTTAAGGTAGTTGGGTTGCTGGATATGGGTAGGAATTTTTCAAGGAACGGAGGAACGGTGGAGAGAAACCCGGCGTCGGCATTAGCCTACTCTTAACGAAAGTCGCCAATAGGTGCACGGTCCAACGTTCCAAGCGACGGACGTCACACCTTTACGGTGGCTTTACCACACACCTTTATGGTGGCTTGCAGGGTATTATGCCGATATATGTAGGTATACTCTCAATAATCTACCAATTACAACAATTCGATCCCCTCGTTTGCTCCTTTTCAGTTTTTTTAAGGTGAATTTTTGCCCAAGCAATCTTATTGTAAATTAATTTCGGCAAGCTTATGCCCATCCGACATCCCATCTCGAACAGCTGTTCGCATTCGAATCCCTTTGGATTCTAATATCAAAACTGAAAGTTGACATGAGTATAAACCAATAATATACAATAGTAATTACCGAATCTACTGTTGAACAATAAATTTGAAATACTAATTCACGCTTAACTGCTTCTCGGACCTAGGCAGAAGGCACTGCTTACTGCTGATATCAAGGAATATATTTATCGAAGGATCAACGTTTCCCCTCGGGCAGAGTGTAATTTGCTGATGACAACGAATACGATCAAACTTTTTCTCGATCTGAAAAATCCACACCTGAATTTTTCCCATAATGATCAACAGAAGAAACCCGAAGACTTTAGCTGCAGCTCCTCATCGCACTCCTCTTAGTTAGTCTATCCTTTCATTCAAAAAATCATTATCTCCTAAGCGGACCTTTGTCATTTCTACCGTTTTCTGCACTTATTTACGCCCATGCTTCTTCAATCATGAAAAACCGAAATAAATGACGTGTTTTTGCACGGAAAGAGTGGACGTTTTCCGCCAAATGACGCTGCAATCATCGATTGGGAAGCACTGGCAAATGCAATCGGACCCTGGAGTTTAAAGTAAATTGTACATGGAACTGAAATGCTCGAAGCCGATTCCACATTATTTAAGCATGTGTATAACAGTTGCTATTTCCAACAGGCGTTCGACAACAGAGGAGTTCACGCCGGTCACAAAGGCAAATAACACAGAGAAAGTAGCGTGCCGTGGGATTTCTCAATATAAATTTTTAACTCAACTTTCTATACAGCCTATTCGCATAGCTTTTTCATTTGTTTTTCCCGCACTGCCATAATATACTGGTAAGAAATGCTACTTACAGTCTTCAGGGGAAGATGCACAATGTTTCTATGGAAGATGAAATAAATTGTGAGAAGAATGTATTCTCTTGTAAGAATAGTTCTCTTTATGAACTAGGGCGGTAAATTGGGAAGGAACGTGAAGTAAGATGAAAGGGCTGTTTTGAGTACCTCGCTTTAGCATTAGCTATATAAATGCCTCTAAAGTATAACAGGAGTTAAACGGAATAAAATATTCGGAGAAAAGCGAACGATGGAAGAAGTACTGAAGCCTAAATCGACTCCAGCGATACTGTTGGTTTTAATTCCGTAGCTCAGCAAATTGCGAAGAGAAATTGAAAATTGGATCGCAATGAAATGACGGTTTGAGGTTCAGAAAAATTGAAGTTGTTAGAAATACAAATGAAGTATGGCACTTCCATAGCAATCAAAATCCTTAAATAAGAAGAACTGTATCACGGATATTGGCACACCGTTAAGACCGTGAATGAGAGAACTAAAACAATTACTCTTGACAACACCTGTTTCCGATACTTTTCTCGTCATCACATTTTTTACACCGAACGTATAAGGTATCGTCTATCAATCTAGACCCCCACCATTCTGGTCTGAGATGTCTTTCCCCATTAGTAGCTGAGAGGTTTTGGTGCTCTAAAGGCTGAGGTTATCTAGCATGTCTATTATGTCTAGCATTATCTAGTATGTCACAGTCCACCACGATAACTTATTCCTAGGTCAAACACAACATCCACGACCTTAGTGAGATTCGAACCCGTTATTGTTGGGTTGCCAGACCAGCACGTTTCCAACCTGTAACTACGGCCTGTAACATTGATAAAATAAAATAAAAAATGCACTAAATGTTGTTTCGCAGCTGATGAAATGACAAAAAAACGTAATTTAGTTAGTTTTCAAGTGAAAGTGAAAGTAAGTCATCAATTATATTCAGTTATCAACCTTGCTGCTAAGTTGCCGATGTATATGTATTAATTAGCAATTATGGCGAGGATTTTCACGATTTTTTTCTCATTATACTACCATTCCAAGCATTAGGACGAGCACTCGATCTATCTTATGTGTATAGGATGCATGATATATACATAAATGTTCACATGAAATTCGCAGTGCAAGATACAAATAACAATAAAGCAGGTCACAGGCGTGACAAAATTATAAAAGCACATACATAAAAGACACGCAAAAAGGTAGTTTTCTGATATTTCGGTTGCCACTACCACCTTTCTCGAAGGAGAGGAGAGAATTGACTGAGGGGGCAAGGCAGGTCGAGGAAATAAGTGAAGGGTAGAAGTAAGGGAAAAGAGGGGTAAGGACGAGGGGGGAGGGAAAGGGTATGAGAAGATGAAAGAAAGACAGACGGCTCCTTTAATGAGCCCTGTTAATTCCCGGTTTGCGGAAAGCATGAAAGAGCCAAATTAAAGATTGCTCCAACGTTTTAAGTTGTAGTGGAGAAGCTGAAGGTGGGAAGGAGGCCAGTATGCCCACCTTGAAACAATTATTGGAGTTGGGTTCGTGGGAGGAGGCATGCATGGCTACCGGGAAAGAACAAGAATGAAAGGAGGGATTATTGCAGGAAGAGAGGTGACCATTCATGAGGATGCATTGCGGGGTGGTGGAGAGGCCGATATAGAAAGCGGGACAGAATTGGCAAAGTAGAAGGTAGACAGTATTTTCAGTGGTGAAGGAAAGTGAAGGCATGGAGGGAAGCGAAAAAGAGAGGAGTTGATTGGGGAGAGGCTGAGTGATAAGGATAGGACAGGTTTTGCATCTAGCGCAATTGCAGTGGGAAGGGGGTGTTTTGGGATGGAGATGGGATTTGGACAGAGGTCTGGTGGTTTTCAGAATACTAGAGAGGTTGGGGGGACGTTTGAAGGCAAGAGATGGGCATTTAGGGAAAATATTGGTGGTGGTAAGGTTTTCAGACAGGATAGGGAATAGGTCTTTGAGGATTTGTTTAAGGGACTGAATACCAGGGAAGTAGATTGTGCACAAGGAGAGGTAGCCTTTGTTATGCAAGCTAGTTATGCGAGGAGGGGCTATGGGGGAGTAAGATTTATTGGAGATTTTTTTTGTTGAGAAGGTGCTCAGGGTATCCTCTTCGGAGGAGGGACTGGTGTAGGTTAGTAAGGAATCTATTAAGGGAGTCTGGGTTATCGCATATACGGTGGCCACGAAGGTAAGGATGTTTTGATGTGATAGGGATGGCAGCTATTATAGTGGAGGTATTGTTGTTTGTTAGTGGGTTTGATGTGAACAGATGCTTTAAATTTGTTATTGGAAAGAGAGATATCGACATTAAGGAAGGTAATGTTGGAAGAGGAGATATGTGATGTGAAGGAAACTGAGGAGGAAGCGTTGAGAGAGGAGAGGAATGAGTTAAGGGAATTGGTGTCGTGTGGCCAAAGGAGAAAAATATCATCAATATAGCGGAGCCAGAGGAGCGACTTGAGGGGCATGTGGATAGATAGGATTCTTTAAGAAGGCCGAGGAAGAGGTTGGCATAAGAGGGACTAAACCTACTTCCCGTGGCACAGCCCCTAAAGGTAGAATTTCGTTGAAGGTAGAATTGGTTGTTAAAGGAAAAGGAATAGTGAGTAAGGATGAGGTTGGTAAAGTCAAGGAAGTCAGTGCTAGGAGTGTGTGGAGTAGAAAGTGGCGGAGAGAGGAGAGGCCTTCCGAGTGAGGAATAGAGGAATAGAGAGAGGTAACGTCAATGGTTGCCATGACGATATTTTGATCATTAGGAAGTGGAGTGGAATTGAGGCGGTCGAGGAAGTGGTAGGTATCTTTGATGTAGGAGGAGAGGCCATGGACTAGAGATTGAAGTAAAAATCTACAAAGGTGGGTGAGTAATAGGAGGAGACTATAGGACGGCCAGGATTATTGGGCTTGTGAATTTTTGGAAGGATGTAGAAATGTGCGGGGATGGGGAGGGGTGAGAAGGGAAATATCGTGCTGGGCGAGACCTTCATTTGGGCCCTTCTCGTTTAATAGTGTGACAATTTCGTTGATGAATTGTAGGTTAGGATCATGGGGTATAGAGTTGTATGAAGAAATGTCCGAAAGTTGTCTGAGAGCCTCATTAGTGTAATCGGAAGAGGAATTAAGGATCACAACGGTGGAGCCTTTATCAGAGGGGGTGATGACAATGTTGGGATTAGAGGTGAGGTTATGAAGGGCTGAGATTTGTGCGGGAGAAAGATTGGATTTATTGCCCACTAAGTTCTTTTATTTATCCTTGATGGAAACATTCCACCATATCTCGCCGGAATTTGTTTCCTCTATTAAAAGGAGGTGTTATTTCACGTTAGTTAGGTAAAAAGTGGAATATGCCTCCAGTAATTGGGACCCGTGAAAAGGGGTTAACGATACCGAGAGAATTATAAAGGCCTCAAACTACGTTGGTAGACAGGAACACAAGGATGACATAAGAGAAATACTCGCGGCAACATTGCAACACAGATAGATTCAAATATTCGTTATTCCTTCAAACAATTCGTGATCATAACAACATTACGACTTCTCACGCCATGAAGCTTCCGCAAAATAAATATGCTCTTACATGAAAATTAAGCCACATACATTAGATTCGTGGGAGGAGGCATATCTATATCTTCATATGGATTGATGAAAGAAAGGAAGATTAAATTTAGATAGTGAATTTTTTAGGATTTAACTATATCTGAATGAAATAATATGTATGATTCATGGTTGTAGAACTTATCAAATGTTTCCTGGCACGCTGGATTAAAAGTATAACTTGTTGAGTGTGTCCCGTTCAATATTCATAGAAATATCTCCTTAGGTAGGTAGTATAAGTAAACTTCAGGGCATGTACGTGGGTCATGTTTGGTGACAACTCACTCCTTGTCACACGCTACGCTCTCGAGGTCGTTTTCTGGGTAGTCAATAGCAGCAATGTCATTACCATTAATGCATAAAACAAATTAATGATAGTCATATTATTGCAACGGCGTGATATTTGCACGCCGTTGGACACACTAAACAGTATGTTACAAACATGCGAGAGATGTAGCGTCATTTAAATCGATAAAAGCAACAGATTTATTATCCATACTTTAAAAAAGCTGCCACAGAACAAATAAAAATATGATTAAAATTACATATCTTAGCTAGCTAAAAATATCAGTCAACAAATCATTCCTATTAAAAGGGTAGAAAAAAACTGTTTTCTATCATATTTAGCTTAGAGACTTCTTGCTTCAATCACTATTACAGGAGTCAACCAATCGAGTTGCCTTGTAAGGATCCACTGTGCAGAATTCGGTAGTATATCGGCGGCAGAGAACAGGTGGGGGAAGGGAGGGAAAGACAAGTTCAGCTGCGACAGCGGAGACCACTCATTTCGACCGGTTTTGCATTTTTTCTGGTAAGAAAATTTTCCTTCAGTCCAAGTTGAGCGGCGAAACAGCACAAAAAGCGTGGATATTTTTGGAAAAACGAGTTTTTTTTCTTCCCATTAATGGAGCGGTTTGTGTTCGCAACTTCACCAAACAGCATTTCTAAAATGGCACGCGATCAAAGAGTCGATTCTGTGGGTTAAACGAGCAACGGTAAAATTTGCGAAAGATTTGACCAAATTAACGGTTTATCAATCCCACATATTTACTCAATGGAGAATTTAGAGGGCTTTCAAAATCATGCTATCCGACAGGTCCGGCGAAGCTAAATACGACAAGTTCTCTGACATACTAACATAAGCGTGATGAATATAAGATGCAATGTTCTTGCTACTGCGCCATGTTGCCTTGCGAATTACTGTCTTACTACACAGCAAGAAATTCAGGCCACACGTTCATACGAAACTTTCTTTTTCTTCAAACTTTTCAAACCATAATATTTTTAGGGACTTCACGCCCACAATCTAGAAGTATTGAAGGAAGTAGGTAATATCGAAGCCAGGCATCAAAATACTCATTATTCATTTATTGAAGTCCCCCTTTACCGAAATCACACTCAGGCTATTTTTCAAAACTCTAAAATGTAGTCTTTATGCTTGCCTTTTAAAGGCGAGGCTTAGGGATTTTTTCCGAAAACAGGATGGGGAAGAAACAAGTTAAGCGGTTAGTGTGGTGGCTTCATTACGAGATGTTAAAGGAAAAACGCGCTTAAATAATTAAAAAATAAAACCTGGTACCAACAAATACATATTGTACGTATGAATAAGTATGAACGTTTCTAGACAACATATAAAAGGAAAAGGCGCGCGAAAATTTCCAATTAATTCGTGAAAGAAATTATGTAAATAAGTACATACGAGCCTCCGCCAAAATAATTTATCCAAAAATAAGACCTTAAAATTACCCAGGATTTTTGCATCAGCATATAAAATAATATAACACATCTTTCACAAGAAAATTCCGATCGCTGTCGATATCACTTTATATCGAAGGTCAATCACTTTATATAGAAGGAAAACTTGCGACGGTAAGAAAGGCCTCGGCGTAATTTAGACACTGACAGGTTATAAATAAAGATCGAAAGGTCCTTCTTTCAAAGGTGCAATAAAACATGAAAAAAGACGAATACTAATTTATAAACCGTCAATGAGTAGCCGAAGGGTCATCATCATTTTTATCAGAGAAAGATGTTGAGCCGACGATTAATATTCCTCGTCCTTGCCAAACGGAAAGATTAAAAATCCTTCATTTCCTACAGGAGAAGATATCTCATCTGGAGGGTAATCATGATGGGAGGAAGGACAGTAGGGGAGATGACGGGGTTCCCCGAAGAGATGAAGGAGGGAGGAATCAGGGTGAACATATATTTTCTTGGTGAGATTTTGAAGAAAACTAAAAACTAACCGCAGACCCGAATCTAGAAAGAGTGAAGACTTCCTTACGCTATGAAAGAAAATATCTTGGGTCTCATTGAAAAAAGGCTATTGTGCTTACTGCAATACAACATATCACTAGCATTTAAAAATGAAAAATCAATGAGATATAACCGATACTCGCAGATTTAAATATTCAAAATAAAACAGTCATCAAAACCTAGACGTTAATTTTGCACAAACTCAACTAATCAATAAATTATGCATTAATATGCAGTACGTGTTTTACTTTTTACACTGCTTTAATCATATTAATACCTACTCAGTCGGCACCGAAATAAAGACAAAGTAAAATTGTATCACGCATTTGCATGCTACTAACTAAGGAAAAAATAAGAATTATTAATAGGCAAATCGTAAAACAATACGACTGTATACCGGCTTCGGAAAAACTAACCTCTCGTTTGAATTAAAATGCATTCTCGGTTTCTCCCCTTTTCTGAACTCCAGTTCCGTCACGTTTCACGGCTCGTGAAAGCTCCTGAAGCCCAACCCCGTTTCAAAAAATAAATGTTTAAGAAGGACCGGTTTGTTTCAAGCGATAACGAATGTTTATTAAACAAAAATATCGGAGACCTGAATGCTAGCACATTTAAATTAAACTTCAAAAGTGGAAACAGTACGTATATGGGTAATTTTTACGCGTAAGTTCAATGCAAGAAAGCTAAAACGATAAAAACCTCTACATTTTTAGACGAAATATACACCGCAGACCACCAAAATAAAACAGTTGAATTAAAATGCATTCTCGATTTCTCCTCTTTCCTGAACTCCAGTTTCGTCACGTTTCACGGTTTCACGAATCACAAAAGCTACGATAAGTGAATGCCAAAAGTAAGGGCTACATATTATTACACTTGTTTATATAGCGCCGTCTATAAGAATGCATGCCGCCACTATATGACACATTCGGGCATGATTTTTACGAATTCTACTTCGGAAAAACTGACATTTTACTTTTCATATGCATAAAAATCTGACGATATAATATAGTGTTTCCAATGGTTTTTACAATATTATTGCGCCTGCATTTAAATAATTCTCACGCTTTTTATCGCAAACATCAAAGAAATAAACATTCAGTGATTTTATATCTCGGACAAAACTTTGCTATTATGTGCGAAACTTTGATGGGAATTAGTACTTACGTTACATGAACAATAAAAATAAAATTAGCTTAATTATGAGAAAAAGATATTAATAAGGTGAGAAATAAAAATTTAGTAGTCAGGTAGCAAAAGATAAAATGGAATAGAAATGACAAAAGCTACGATAAGTGAATGCCGAAAGTAAGGGCTACATATTATTGCAGTTGTTTATATAGCGCCGTCTAAGAATGTTGCTTTTGAAAAAAATATTTCAACACTTCTATGCACATCCTGAACTAGTTTAACGCATCAAACTTTACAAAAGGTGTCCCCCTTCGAGGATTTATCTGAGAATGCCAACTTCACAGAAAATTTTTGTAAAAAGAAAGCAAGCGCAAAATGTTAAACAACAGCAAACGTGGATTCTGATGTTTGTATTTCCTATAATATGTTCGAATATCCCGCCCCTTATTTTACGCCTGAAGCCCGACCCTTATACGACACGGGAAATAACTTTGCAGTCGCATCACTAAGGTACATTGGTGTGGAGGCTACTTTTCGTCCAGCTACTAGCCTTCCATCGACCTCGCATTGGTGAGGGAATGTCATCATATGCCCCGCTAATTGAGGGCAAAAACACGGTCCTCGATGATTCCTTGAGTTTGCATTCGAGGGATAAAAAAATCTCACAAGACTATAAGCCCAAAACAGGACATGCTAAACACACAAAAAGGAGCGTAAACATGTTCCATCCTTACTATATCACAGTTAAAAAAATATGTTAAAACAAATTTACATTTAGTCATTCAGAGGATGCGACCGACAACTGCGTTCATTTGCGCCATTTAGGATAGGTGAGTTTTGGGTAATGGTGGGAACATTTCAGGTAACGGAGAAAGAGTGGAGGGTCCCATCGGACAGACGGGAGTACTAAACCTGAATGCCCTCCACTAGGCTCTTAATTAGGGACCGGTTTGCCTCTGAAAAATCCACCACTGCCGGGCATGAACCCTCGGGTTGGAAGGCCACCTAGCTCTCTACCACTCTATCCACCTAACTCTAGCCACTCTATGATCCATACCAAGTTGTCACACATTCCCCATTGTAAGCAATGAATATTAGAATATTAACATAAGTATTGGATCACTTGAACACTTGGATCATGTATGACGGTAAATACATCTACATCTACATAATACCCTGCAAGCCACCATAAAGGTGTGTGGCAGGGGGTGAACTCTCACCAAACATGCACTACATATCATGCATAAAAAAAGGATCAGTACTTTTATAGGTACTGTTCAAAACTACGCTATTTAAAAAAAAGATAAAAATAACAAAACATACATGCAAAAACATGCCGTTAGTTGGGTTAGGTATAAGTCCTTATACCAACATGCAGCTACCAATGTTATCCATTGCTACACTCGTACTGGATATATTTACCGTTATTCATATCCCTAATAGTACGAGGAAAAAAGGACATTCTGAATCTGTCAGTTCGGCAATCTATTTCTCTAATTTTATTATTATGGTCCAGTCTACCATAGTAAGTTGGGGTCCGCAAAATATTTTTAACATCATCACTGAAAATATGGTCTTGGAATTCGTTTAAGAGATTAAGTCTAAATTTCAACCTGCGATCTGACAATGATTTCCAATTTAATTCATTTAATAGACTGGTTACGCTAGTAGGTGATGGTTACGGTTATGATGAAAGGTCACGCACTCCTTGAAGCCTAAATCAGTATTAGCAAAGGAATAACTATTAATAATGCTACTAATAATATTTCCATCATAATGACCCAGGCGCAATTACTAGAAAGTCAGTCACTGGAAATCACCGGAACAAAAGGATTATTTTGGGATTAGTCTCCGCACGGCATGGAAGAGTGAAATCTGAAATCGTAAATAAGAGATGTCTATTTCAGTCATAAGTTCACCGACCCTACATAACAATTTACTTTGCGGCCTCTTCCACACGTACTCCTATTCCGCGATCCACACGATCTCAATGGAATATCGAATCTCGTGTTAATATGGATGGGTTGGATATCCCTTTTCAAGCCAAAGCAAACAAAAAGAGTCAAATGGAGTACCTCACGTAGCTGTGAATGTATGTATGTACGTTATATCAACCATTATTTAGTTATATCGGCCATTATTTACCACGGTTCTAGCACTATGACGTCAAATAGATTTTACAAAGAAAAATTCTCTACCTCCCTCATTTATTAAATTATAAACAAATTCTAATTGCCCTTTGAAACACAGTGATCGCAAGTCCAAAAATCATCACTTCAAACACAACAGCAAATACAAACGCCACCACTCGACAAAATCAAAAAGAGTCGAAACATTTTCTGCTTCCGCATCAAATGTGATATTTGAATCATTTCAAAGTACCACATATTGGGTGTATGCCGTATAAAGAAAAATGTATTTCCATGTTTGATTAAGTCATATCCTTCGACGAATGGATAAAAAATGCGTCCAACGTCTAAATCGTATTTCGTATGGGTACTTAGCGGATGACTTCGATGAAGGGTAAATTAAATGAAGAAGAGAGAAACTAGAAAGCCTCCTTCCGTCTAACACTGAGAAACCTGAAATGAAAGTTCACAGAAGGCAAAATAGTAGTAACATTAAGTCAAAAGGTTAAATTTGGAATAGATTGTATTATGTTCTCGTACCACACGTCTGCTAGGAACATGGTAGAGTTGCAACTTGAATGAAAGGACAACTTTTATTGTATTTCATAATGGCAAAGGTAGTCGTAACTGAAAAATAAAGGAAGAACAAAGATGATTGAAGGAAATGGTAGTATTTTAAGCGAAGGTAGTCTATAGGTTTAATGAATTATAAACCCTCTTGGTCTGATATTTTTTTCAGGGAAAAACCGGAAAGAACAAAGTTTGAAAACTCATTTTCTAAAGATGTCTAGGAAAAGATCATCGTCAGTTTTCATATATACCAAAACATGGAAGGCAAGTACCTAACCTGCTACAAAAGATTGCTAATATAAAACACTTCAAATGCCATCTTAGAGCACATAGGACTGATACTAGTCGACTGTACAATGCAATATAATATACTGAAATCCTAAGAGGTCGGTATGCTTATTATTTTTTTAAATAAAATTACTTTTTTTGGTTATTTGCAATCAGCTAGACGTCTCGTAAATTAATGTTGATTTAATATGACCATAATTTACGAGGTAAATAATGGTAATATGTGAATGAACAAAAATTCTGTGACTCCTCTGTGATAACTGTAACAATTTAAACTTCCTTCATAACCATAGCTCATTACTTGTTTCAGATTTACTCACAAGCGTGTACAGTGTACCACGAAGACCCACGCACGCCGCGCAGGGCACGTTTTGGAAGTAGTTGCACCCGCCTTTTTCAAATTTCTAATTGTAAAATTTTTTTCAAATGATAGACGTATTAATTACTACATAAAAAATCCATTTTATAAATAAATTATTTATAAGAAAAAAAACTCCTGAACTTCACCCATGTTGATAGCCTCTCGACCAGAACCTCTCCTAAAGTTTTCAGGTACTATCTGTGCATGTATGAGAAAACTAAACACTCGGGATTCAAAATATTTGCAAGATTTGTTCAGATTCAGGGTAATTTATTTTGAATTGATCATTTTTTCACTCTACGAAATTTACCAACCAGCCATTATTGCTGAATGCTCAAAAGAAGAAAAAGGACTTTTTTTTAGTTCGTTCCCTCCATTCTACATTATGTTACACTACCTGAAAGAAAGATAATAGTGCCAATAAAATATTACGCATCCTATATATATGACAAGAGAACTCGACTGTTCCATTGAATAAGGAAGACGTATCCGTTGATAAACGTGTTTCGACAAAAACGCCACGGGGGATTTTGCATCGGCAACTATCAGCAAAACGTTCATTCCACCGGTATGTCCGCCCACACGCGTGACGCTTCCTACAAATGAAGTTCAAGTACAATACGCGAAAGTCAACAACGAGCGAGGTTCAATGAGGAATTAAGAAAAACATTTCGCTCGAGCTAAACGGCAATGAACTGCATCGGTTGGATACGGTCTGCCGTAATCCCCTCAGAATAACATTTTCACCACACCACGTTCTGATTCACTCAAGGGAAAATACAATCCAGCCTGAGTCACAGCTCTGTCTTCTATTTATTGCGTCGCTCAAGAGCAAAAGAGGAAAAGGTGATCGGTCAATCG
Source organism: Platycnemis pennipes (assembly GCA_933228895.1). Taxonomy (NCBI): domain Eukaryota; kingdom Metazoa; phylum Arthropoda; class Insecta; order Odonata; family Platycnemididae; genus Platycnemis; species Platycnemis pennipes. Next base: position 35,770,127 of record OW121846.1, on the reverse strand, counting down.
AACGACCTCCAACCAGCACCTCCCCGTATTCGGAAACCTCTGAAGCCGTAACACTCCGCCAAAGGTGAAAAACATTTAGGCGTTTGAGTTGACGAGTCCCGTCCCTTCAATTAGAATCCTCTAACATTAATAATAAGCAGTGTCTTTCAGACCGCTGATCCTCATGCCCTTCTTATCCCCGATCTTAGAGCGATCCTATAGAATTAATAACACGAAGATCGAAAACGTTGAAACCATAAGATATTTAGGTGTAACAATCACTAAAGATTTATCGTGGGGAAGACACATAAGGGAAATATGCGGCCGAGCGAAGAGAAAGCTAGGATTTATAAAAAGAGTACTTGGGAAATGTGATGAGAAGACAAAAGAGCGATGCTACTTTTCACTAGTTAGGCCCCACCTTGAGTATGCAGCCAGTGTATGGGATCCTAATGAATTAGGTTTGATTCGAGAACTAGACAGTGTGCAGCGTAGAGCAGCTAGGTTCGTCAAAAGGTGTTACGATAGGTTGAGTAGTGTATCAGAATTAATACAAGAATTAGGGTGGGAATCATTATCAGAGCGTAGGTTAAAGTCCAGATTAAATCTATTGGAGAAATTTCAATCGGATAGCTTTACTGAAGATGTTAGGCACATATTAAAAACACCAGCGTATTATGCTAGATTCGACCAGATAAATAAGATTAGAGAGATAGATTGTCGTACAGATAGATTCAAAATGGCATTTTTCCCCCGTACTATAAGAGAACAGAATAGGCAGCATAGGAAAGGGATAGGTAGAGGAAATATTTTAGAGTATTCTGTAGTGCATGATGCATGTATTAACCCCTCAAATACTATAGATACTAACAATCTAGTTGCATGAGACCCTTTAGTTGCTTGCTTGCATGTTAGTAGTGCATGCTTGGTGATCTTCACCCCCTGCCACACACCCTCGCGGTGGCTTGCAGGGTATCGTGTAGATGTAGATGTAGATACCCTCGTGCCCGACATCAAGCAGTTGGGCCATCCCGGGATTGTGGCGTCTACCGCCACAACTAGCAAATCCGACTTCGCTATCAGCCATACAGCGTATACTGATTCATATGCGTATGCTTGCATACATCATTTTCCTGGATATAAAAATGGCCTCTGGATACCTCATTACGCTAAATGCCATTGATTCCAAGTTGCTTAAATAAGCGTAGCCTAAACCATTCCGTTGTGTATACCATCCGAGGATTCTCGCGAAATCGAGTGGAATTTGTACATAATGAAGTAATAAACGTGCAATTTTACCATAGTATCTTTATTACTGCAGCATTCCGTTGTGGTTTCCGTGAAATATTCACAAAAATGATAGAGTAGGTTTCAACTTTTCAATTGTACGCACAATACACAAATAAATCACTGCCAAAGCCTAATTATGAGAAAATATAAATCACACAACGTATCTATTATGCTAGATTTGATCAGATAAACAATATTAAAGAGAGAGATTGTCGTACCGATTGATTTAAAATTTCATGATCAAGTGAGCAGTATGACGGAGGAGCGCGGAAAGCAGGAAAAAGAACAATTTATAGCACTGTTGATTAGAGGAAACGGAATTTTAACGTAGTGGGGAATTATGAATGACTTTCCTCTTGCCAAATAACTCTTGGATTGTAGGACAATGCTGATGATGACTCAAGATAATGAATCATTCCGGGGCAAGGAACTGTCTGGGGTTGACTCTGTGAAACGAAAACTGACTAATAGCACACTGATCTCAATGTTCAAGAGGTAGGGAAAGTAAAATCCCCATTGTGGATCGAGGCTTCCTTCTCTGAAAATACAAACGTACATACGATTATAAACATCCATCTATGTGTTCCAGTAAACTTTTTCGTGATAACTACTGCTATAGTACAATCCATGATATTGAAATATTTTACCTGGAACAATATAATTGAAATACGAGTATTTTACCTGGACAAGGAACTGTCTGGGGTCGATGTCAGCACACCAAAAATAATCTACGAAAGCGAGGTGATAAGTTTGAGTAGCAAAGGTAAAATTGACCCCACGTTTGATTTCAGGCAACGCAATCGCCTAAAACCTGATATTTATACTTTAAAAAATCTCGAAGCACAAATCAATGTGCAGGTGGCGTGACGTAAATTGTTTCGCAAATTCACAAAATATCACAGCTATAAGCGATTGCATTAATAAAAAATGATTTAACATTTTCTCAAATAATGATATCAGTAACATCTTTTTGGGATATCCACCAGTTTAAAATATGCAGGGTATATCATCAATTCCAGAAGCCTTATTCATCCGAAGGTCCCTTACTGCTGCGTCAAATTCCGATCTCAATATTGATGCCCCCATATCATCCTTCTCGACTTCGCTTTCCTCTTCAATCACTTTCGTGCTGAGATTGTTCCAATATTTGCGACATTCTTTCCTTGAGAATGAGTGACGAGTCGTCTCTCGACACGTTGGAAAAATATGAATATATATTAAATCGGTGGAGAGGGCGAGAAACTTTTACTGAAAACATAAATGTTTGCAGGGTTATTGCACTTAAATTTACAGCATAAAACTGGCAACGTATTCCTCGTTTTTACGCGTAAATTAGGAAATTCAATAGCATAATTAGTACCAAGGACACCAATGCATCACTTATTTTCCAGTATTTCATGGTTGTTAGCTCATACGTATTGTTGCCCTTGGCGCTAAAATTAATAACTTGAAAAGAGCAAAGGACTGTAAGACATAAATCGTGAGTCATAACGCGCATAGAACGAAGAGCATAAGATCCGCAGATGATATTAATTTTCAAGAGATTAAGTCCTTATTTCAACATACAGTCTGATAATGACTCCCATTTTAGTTCCTCTAATCGAATGGTTACGCTAATTTAATTATCATGCCACCACATCATAAATCTTGCCGATCTTCGCTGCACACGCTCCCTTTCGTTATTTAAAACTATTTTATAAGGATCCCATAACTGGCAGCGTATTTCTATCATGTGTCAGTCTCAATCCAAGATTTTCAATGGGTTCCTCGTTAGCTAATTTGTTATTCTTAATGTAGTATGTGTTATGAGGATTATGAATTAGGGACTATTCTTTTCCCAAGCATTCATTACAATGCACTTTTTCAAATTCAATTCCGATTGCAATAATCAATCACAAGAGTTTTTAATTGCTTCAAGGTCATCATTTAAAGATTCTCAATCGTTCGGTCTATGAATTTGCCTGTACATTACTGCGCCATCGGCAAATAGACGAGACTTACTTTTTAACCCCTTTATGATATCATTTATCCGCAGAACGAACAAGAGCGAACCTATGACACTACCACTACCCTGTGGTACACCCGTAGCGACTTCAATTACCGGAGAGGTAAACCGTCCAAAACAACCGTTTGCACGCGAGCATGTAGAAAACTCTAATCCAAGATATATCTTGAGTAGCCCGTAAGATTCTAAATTTACAAGTAATATGCTATGGGACCGCTTGTCAAAAGCTTTCTTGAAATCGAGAAATTTAGCATCAGCTGAATTATCATTTTCGCATAAAGCTAAAATGTCGCGAGAAAAGAGTGCAAGTGGGGCAATCTGCTTTTCCGGAAGCAATGCTGAACATTGGTCGATAAATCAGAGAGAGAAATGTCAGACATCTTGAAATATATTCTTGCTAACATGCAGCAGATGTACCTACTTAATTGAAAGTTGAGAGATAATATCGCATACCAACACAATTTTCCAATTCTAAGTATATAATCCAGTGTCGCACTATGCTAGTTTTCTAAGAAAGTAGGACCCAGCAAAATTCTCCGCCATTATCAAATAGTATTGATAACCCTACGTCACAGAATGCGATTCCAGCAATCCGGTCATCGTGTCCACGTAATGACTCCGTGGCCGCGCAGTGGCGTGTAAAGCTGGCCAGGAAAACCCCCCGGAAGAAGGGGATCGCAGGCGACTTAGCGTTGCGGGGGCACGCAAACCCACGCTAATTTTAGAGGCACGGGGAGAGTGTGTCACGTAGCGATCACGACAGAGTCTACCACTTTCCTCCCTCTCTCCCCATCCCTCCGCGCACGCAAAGCGTAGCGTGCGGTTTTCTAATAAAGAGCGAGTCATACCCTCTCTTCGCCCGTGCTCGTTTCGACATCGCGCTTCCCCCTGATTCACGCTGTTTCCTCCGTCGGCAGAAGGCGCTGCCAGGAAGATCGGATTGCGGCGACAGTGGAGCACGAGGGAAGAGCGGGAAACAGGAGCGAGGCATATCCTTGACGAACAACGCATCGCGGAAATGTGTGCTCACGTCTGCGTCCCCTACGGCCAGACGCGCGGACGTCTGCTCTTCGACGAATGCACTCTCGATTGCACGCGAATAGTCACTCGAATGCAACGTAGCTCCGTCGTCCATTGACGTTGAGGACTACTCAAAGCAGTAAAGCCATCACTTCACGGCTGGGAAAATCTGGAAGAAATGAATTCCCATTCTGACGCGTCAGAATCCTTGAAAAAACCCACTGTGTCCAAATAGAAATAAGGAAGTAGTGAGTGAAAACCTTCACGTAGAGCAGTAGCACTCTATGGTTCACAAACATGGATGATTAGAAAATAATAGTACTAATCAGAACAGAATAGAAGCCAAAGAAACTTGGCACTCTTTGAGACATGTTCACCTAAGAAATATCTAAACCTAAATATGGGCTTAAACACAATTTCCATCACCTTTTTTGCAAATCACCTTCGGTTTAGATTAGATAGCTTAAATATAATTCTATAGCACCCTTTATTTACCGCTAAAAATACCAAGTCGCAATAAGGTTTATGATAAAGTTGAACACAGAACAGATGAAATATTATGAGGCAAAGCAGGAGAGGAAGGTCACAAGAAAAGGCTAAGTATACCAAGGAAAAAAGGAAGTACTGAGATATTAGGGGACTAGCAGTATATGAGTACAGGAAATCCTATAATCGAATAAAAATAATAACGTTGTAAGCCTTGATCTATTGATTTTGGATTCATGTCGAATATTGTTCTGCATGTTGAATGAAAAGAGACATTCGAAGTGTTTTTCCTCTTTAATTCCTCATTAGGTAGCATGCGTAACATCAGTGCATGTAAGTTACTTACATACACCCATGCGCAGTGATGAAGATGATATGGATATATTGCATGGCGGATGATAACTCACCCCGTGCGAAACACACTCGAGGTAGTTTTCAGGGCAGCCAATGGATGTATATGTGAATAATGTGTCATACATTGTCATACTATAAGACTTTCAAATGAAATTGAGGCATGATCCCGTTAACTTTAATTAATATTTCGGATGTCCCTCAGGCAGACACTCTGCCAAAGTTTCATAGCTCTTTACGTGCCCTTGAGGTTGTTTGCAATATTGTGTGTAGATGTTAATAATGAGTCATGAATTGTCATCCTATAAAACGTTAGTGGAATTGAAGCATGAGTTCGTTAACTACAGTTACCATTATTTTTTTCAGACATATTTTAATGGACCTCAATATCTAGCAAAATCCTAGAGCACATCGTATCCAGTAACGTAATGTCCTTCCTAAAGTAAAATAACGAATCGAGCTCAGGGGGCGATCCTTAAAATTCGAATTCGAGATTTTAACATCATAACTATAATAGATTTATTACTAACTTTTACAAACCACAGTAACATTGTAAACTCACGACCCAGGTTTCGGCGCTAAGCACCATCATCAGGTGCACCTGATGATGGTGCTTAGCACCGAAACCTGGGTCGTGAGTTTACAATTTTACTGTGGTTTGTAAAAGTTAGTAATAAATTTATTTTCATGGATTTCCACAAAGTTACGAGTGAAACTATTTAATTTATCACAACTATAGCCATGCATGGAATAAACGTCATAGTGCGCAATACAATCCATGATCCCTTGAGGCGCAACGGTCGTCCCGGGTCACGGCGAAGGAGTAGGATCATTTTGCGGATTATTTCGTTCATAATCGGTCGCCACAGATTGCTGGCGAGCAGGCTGAGATCACGGTGGAAGGCAATCTACATCAACATTTACGTTATGCCCAAGGAGCCACCGCGAGGGTGTGTGGCAGGAGGTGAAAATCACCATACGTACATTTTGACATGCAAATTAAGAGCTACAATGATACTGCCACATGAAAACGAGTTGTATAAGAATCATGTGCAACTGATGATAAGCGTCTACAAAGTAACGGAGTGATTACTGGTTAGAAAGATTTTCACTAAATATATTTATCTGTATTTCCCTAGCATTCACAGTTTAGCAATATTAAAACAGGCTTCGTGCACTAAAGGCTACTCCAACAATATTTTACCTAACTAACCCTTTGCTATGCTGCCTATTGTCCTCTCTTATGGTACGCGGGTGGATGAAATTTTCAGAAAGAGTAGATAACGTGAAATAAGGGGTCTTTTCGTTCATGATATTTTGAAATCTGGGGAAAATAAATAAACAAGTGGGATACAGTATTCCATTTACATCTACATAATCAACAAAAGCCCCTGCAAAGATGTGTGGAAGGGGGTTAAGCATCACCGAGCATGCATTTGCATTGCAAGAAAGTATTCGACAGATCCCACACAAAAAAACTTGTGCAAAAACTCATATCCGACAGAATCAGGGAGAATGTCATTTACTGTGTTAGGGACTTCTAATCGGACCGGAGGCAAAAAGTACTTACTTCTCTATATCTACATAATATGCTACGAAAATACAGTTAAATATATTTATAGAAATGCCTTTCTAACCAGTAATTACTTCATTACAATGTAATTACTACCTTACCATCCAGTTGCATGTGACTCATATCTAACATGTATCCATGTATGTACTAGTAACATAGTTAGTTGATAGTTAGTTGCATGTAAATAGTGTATATTTGGTGATCTTCACCCCCTGCCACACACCCTCGCTGTATCGCAGGGTATTACGTACATTTTGATGCAGATAACATCCTAAAAGCCACCTAAAGTGTGTGGCAGGGGGTGAATCTTCACCATATATGACCACTACCTATCGTGCTTAAACAGGATTAGTAGCTACATTTTAGTCGAACCATAGCAATTAAAAAAAAGATTTAGAGAACAGAGCAATCATGCATAAACGAGCTGTTAGCTGGGTTAGCTAAAAGTACTTATAGTGTATATTATTCGTAGAGTGAGTCTCGCAAAACATTCATCTCATTACGCGGGTAGTAGATGAAAACTAGTGCCTGTCCATTGTGTCCATTTGGAGACTCGCCCTCAGCCACACACCAACGAGGTAGCTGGCAGGGTAGTCTACATAAATATATAATTAGATTTAGATATTATTTAGGCCTCTCTGTCAGTCATAAATTCATTATTTAAAGCTACATGAGTATTATTTGAGCTTTCCACTAAGGGGAATACCCTATATAATATAGGGAGGGGATTTCCCTCTCATTAGCGACGCTCTTTGCAGTAACAATTAAAATGATTCCTTGATCTCTTTCCCAAGATTCGTGCGATTATGCGAAAGCAAATCGAGAGCACGCATTTCCCAGGGAGAGGAATGAGTTTTAGGGAGTTATTTACGAAATACTTACAGTAGATAACAAAATCGCTCGTGAGTGATTAGATTTGCTAGTAATTCGTCGACGTACAATTGAACCGAGCAGCTGCTTTACCTTCTCATAATTATCCTGATCATTCACGATATTCATAGAAATCTGTCATTGGGTAGGCAGTATGAGTACACCTTGATGGATGTATGTAGAGCATGTTTAGTAACTACTCACCCTCTGCCACACACCCTCGAGGTGGCTTGCAGGGTAGTGTAGATAGAGATCCTCCTCTAGAGAATGCTCGCGGTCACTCAAGATTCTTTCCTCTCTAGATAACGAATTTCTTAAGACGACGTACTTCCTTAAAGGATGAGGTGGGCTGGTTTCGTTTCGACAGCGTATTTTCTGGGGACATCCCCACAGGTTTCCAGTATTAAATAGTATGCAACTAACGTACAGAAAATATCTGTGAGAAACATTAGAATAGGTAATTCTGTGAAAAACTAGTCAACCCGTACATAATTTGTTAATATTGTACACAGTTATATCTTGGAATCGTTCAGTAAATATTATTTCCGCAAAAATTCGGAAATAATAATCAGGAGTTGGGGTTACGTACATACAAAGTTCCTAAAGATGTGAAAGGGTTGACGGGGGAGCATGGTCAGTTTATATTTCACCTAAGGCTCTTTATTGTCTTTATAAGCCCCTCAATTTGAAAAGGGAGGACTTTCTCGGAGAAAGGCCCAAATTTTGCCAAAAGTTCTGATCGGCAGTAGAGAGCTCAATCTAATGATAACTTACTTCTTACTTGTAAATCGTCTACCTAATGTTAACTTCAAAATACATCTGCATTCACAGCCCATTCAATTTGGGAACCCAAGGAATAAAAACACAAATAGGCACCTTTACATATATTGAATCAGGTTTCAAGCTAAATATACTTCTATAATTTTTCGTCTTAAACGGAATTGTTTACTCGATCTTTGTAATAAAAATATTGGAATATTAAATAAATATCCTTCGATCGCATAAACAATATTTCAAACAAAATATTGTCTTCTTCTGTTTTTTTTGCAACACCATAAATATTGCATTATTGATACAACATTATAGCCGCTGAAAACCTCATGATTACTCCTACAGCTGAGAATAAATAAATTACATGGGGTTTGGGAAGCGTTGGGAGCTATGATTAAAGCTGAAAAAAAAGCTTTTACTGCGTTCGGAGAGACACGGGAAAATGCGAGTCGCTTATAATGGCCCTGTTCAATAACTTTCCACAATTATCGTCATTCTTTATCTCAGGTTTTCGTGGTGTTGAACAGTTGAGACCAGCATCCTTTCGGGTTGCGTCCGTGTACGTTGTTTTTTGTGCGTCCAGCAGGAGAGCTGGCGAAACTGTTGTGAGAAAAATACAGCACGCGGACGCAACGCGAAAGGAAGCGGGTATCATTATTATCATAAATAACAGTCCTGGAACCTATTGGAGTATTTTTACTCGGCATTTTTCTTCGTTGGTCTCCAAGGTCTGCTAGATATGTGCCCTCGGCATTTTTCAACGCGTCCGCAGTCATGCAACCCCACTGCTTATTTCATTGCCCGACCGGGTTAAAAAACGCATGATCATATTACCTTTTAAAGGCACATTCAAAGGTCTTTGGACCCAATCAATTCTCCCAAGGGTAGCGCCATTAGTTACTCCAGCCATTCGGCTTCGAACATCCCTGCCTCACACTTTCATCCCCTGAGAGTTCAATTTCGCTGGCGGGATCATTTACTGCTTTCATTTCAAATTTATACACTCTTCCACATTGCTCCGTGGTGTTTTTTTTTAAGTGGAAGACTCTGGCTAGTTTCGTTTTCAATGATTTTTTCTCGAAAAGAGCCATCTTCCCTGACGCCTTGGCATTTCCCATTTCAAGCAGCTTCTTACAATTGCCAAGTCGAATGCAATGGACTTCTGCAATTGGCTTACGAGTGTTTTCTTTTCTTCATAACTCTTCCCTTGCATGCTTCTCCAATCAACGTTAATTCACGTTTTTAATAATAGAGCTTCTTTCCTCCTCATTTCCTCGCCGTCTTCAAGCTTCATTTTTCCTAACGATTCAGCATTACCTTTTCTTAAGCGCAAAAAATACTCTTTTCGCGAGCGTGTGCACATTGCCGATTGCTTTTACTCCTAAAGGACATTAAATTTTGAAAACATAGGTAGTGACTCGGAAACTTCATTACAGAAGGAATTTTCCAAACACCCTCAAGTCATCTGTTCTCCAAAAAAAATCACAAATTTAGACCCGTAAATTATTGGAACGCTGTTTTATTGGTAGGAAATCCGACAATGATGAGAATTGCATGCAAGAAAAACGGTTGAATGAACCTCAATTACATGGTAAGCATTGATCCTCCAATGAATATCCGTAACTCATTTGTCTAAAAAAGGGCCCTTTAGAATATAATAGACAGAAAGTCTTAGCGAGACGGAACGGTGACATCTGTTTCATCTATTGAGGTACACCAAAAGAAAAGTATTCTTAAAATTAGTTAAATCCTCTATCAATTAATGGGTTTTCAACTACAATATGGTAACCTAAGTATCCATCTGAAGTGTTAGATGAATTTCCTCTCCAGAGGAATCCTCTCATACCTAGAGGATAATATTCAGTGTTGTCACCATAGAAAAATAATGCGATGCAATTAAATGTACAAAATGTCACTATTAAGACGGAAAATGATTTACGCTCATATAAAATAAAAAATCTGCGGCAACTTGAAGTGGGTAGATAACATTTTGATTCCACTTCTTGGAGCCATTACAATTTTAAACAATTGAGGGTAAGCAAGTTTTCCGTGCAGCACATTCCCATTTCTCAGTTTCTACTGTTTCGTATGCATAATAATGAGGGTTGGAACATGTCGTTTTCAGAACACGAATTACGAAATAAACATCAGAATCGGTTGATACGACGTATTTTAAAACACAAAAGTATGGCATTTGCCTTATGAAGCCAAGCGCTAGAGCTGCATTAGTCTCATATTTAGACCATTTTATTATACACCAGTGTACTGGAATGCACTTCTTTTGCCAAACTTTCAAGGGTAACATTAAAGTCCTGAATTTCACGATAGATCCTGGCATGGCCTGTGCATTCTACATCAGAAAAAATCCTCTGCGTTTCCACTTCATACGCGACATCTTACTTTTAGATTACTTTTCTTTTTTCTTTTAGATCTTGGATAGAGCAGACTATTGGGACAGGAACGTCATCTCAAAATGAAACATAGATCCTCTAGAGGGAAGGGAAATATTCTAAGAGTAAGAGGAAATACTAAGAGGATTTGAAAAGAGGAACTGTCCTCTACATTTCAGAATACTTTTTTTCGGTGTATGTTTACACGTAGCAGTCGACTGCTAATGCAGTTTACGGCCAGATTCGCCGGTGAGTACATCTAATGCGATGCGAGTTCGGGATACTGGGTATAGCTCGAATACTATCGATTCACGTTCGAATTTAGCAAAGTAGAAGTTCGTCCACTTTCCAGCGGATATATTTCCAGTTCCATCACAACAATCACCAACGGAATTCGATACATGATGCCAAATGATGAGAATTTGGATAGGATCATAGGGATGTCCCTCCCCGAAGGAAAGATTCTACACCTTAGAGAACGATTGTTTGGTTATTCAGGGGCGGCGACCGACAGCTGAGGTCATTTGCGCCAATAGGATAGGTGGGTTATTGGGTAATGGTGGGAATTTTCAAGGAACGGAGGGAGGGCGAAGAGAAACCCGGCGTCTGCATTAGCCTACTCTTAAAGAAAGGCGCCAAGGGGACCTAGTCCCTTCCGACGGACGGAGTACTGAATTTGATATTCCCTCCACTAGGCATTCAAGTGCGGACCGGTTTTCCACTGAAAAATCCACCACTGCCGGGAATCGAACCCGGGAAGGAGGCCAGTGCTCTAGCCACCACACCAACCCGATCCCCCTCAAAGAACGGTTCAGGCAAAATTAATGTCTATGAAATGAGGAATTTCGTCAATCTAAAATTATATACACAAGAAAAAGCCATTTTCGACATAGCGCGAGAATTCCGTCTCACACCGAAGGTTGTGTAGACAAGGATACGCATCATGAGACCAACTAATAGGAGATGAATATCAAAGAAAGAAATAGGCTGTACATCACAACCGGCATTATGATACTACTCAAGAATCAAAATTTGAAATAAATTAAGTCCAATGCGTTTGGCAGACAACTAAATGGAAATGAAAATGGCTTGAAATGATTTGGGTGAAAAATCCATATGCCAGCTGAAATTTACTGTAAAAAATCGTAAAATCA